>CM053623.1:58016123-58072478 GCA_028646595.1 Phalanger gymnotis | reverse complement strand
CTTGATTTCTCATCAAGTCACTAGCTTCCATTTGCTCCCATCTAATTTTTAAGGTAGTATTTTCTTCAGTGGTCTTTTGGACCTCCTTTTCCATTTGGCTAATTCTGCCTTTCAAGGCATTCTTCTCCTCATTGGCTTTTTGGAGCTCTTTTGCCATTTGAGTTAGTCTATTTTTTAAGATGTTGTTTTCTTCAGTATATTTTTCAGTATTTCTTTGGGTTTCCTTTTGCAAGTCATTGACTTATTTTTCATGGTTTTCTCGCATGCTTCTCATTTCTCTTCCCAATTTTTCCTGTACTTCTCTAACTTGCCTTTCCAAATCCTTTTTGAGCTCTTCCATGGCCTGAGACCAGTTCATGTTTTTCTTGGAGGCTTTTGATGTAGCTCTTTGACTTTGTTGACTTCTTCTGGCTGTATGTTTTGGTCTTCTTTGTCACCAAAGACGGATTCCAAAGTCTGAGACTGAATCTGGGTGCATTTTCGCTGCCTGGCCATGTTCCCAGACAACTTCCTTGACCCTTGAGGTTTTTCAGTGGGGTATGACTGCTTGTAGACTAAAGAGTTCTGTGTTCCAAGCCTGGGGGGTTGTGCCAGCTCTGCCTCACCAACACTTCTTCTTCCCCAAGAACCCCCAACCCAGACTGGACTTAAATCTTCAGCAGGCTCTGCACTCCTACTCTGATCCACCACTTAATTCCTCCCACCAGGTGGGCCTGGGGCCAGAAGCAATTCCAGCTCTAGTTCTGTAGCTGCCCCACCTCCTCTGCCCCCAGGGCAGTGGCCAAACCACAAACTCCCTGTCCCCAGCAGCTTTTCCCAGTAACCTACTCTATTGTCTTTGGTGTTTGTGGGTTGAGAAGTCTGGTAAGTGCTGCAGCTCACTGATTCAGGGTGCTAGAGCCCTCTCGGCCCGGCCTCTGGTCTGCTTGGTCCACACCACCCACACTGGGCTCTGCTTGGCTCAGCTCTTCTCCCCTCTGTTCCCAGCTCTGTGTGGGATAGACCTTACAGAGACTATCCAGGCTGTCCTGGGCTAGAGCCCTGCTTCCCTCTGTTACCCTGTGGATTCTGCAGTTCTAGAATTGGTTCAGAGCCATTTTTTATAGGTTTTTGGAGGGACTTGGCAGGGAGCTCATGCTAGTCTCTGCTTTCCAGCAGCCATCTTGGCTCCACCGCCCTGATTTTGTTATTTTTGAAGGAGAAAACTACCATTATCACTAATGGGTGTTATGCTTTGATGTCACATGGAGAACAGACTCTTCAGATAACACTGATTGGACACCTAAAGGCCTGTTGAGTATTCACTGAATGGTATTTAGGTTATAAAAAAAAGCAATTCAAAATGGTTAAATATCTTTATAAGCTAGAAACCAAGTGATTTTTAAAATATCCAGCATTCTCCTCCTTTTCGTAAATTATAAACAAAATGTTTCCTGATACAGCATTTTGGTTGCAAAAAAAAAAATGATTCTTCTCACTCAACTTGCTTCTTTATCATAGCCAGCAGCCTGGAAAAACACATTTTCTGAAAGGGTATGTACCATCAGCAATAGGGACTTCATGATTCCTTTTTTTCTTTTTTGTTTGTTTGTTTGGATGATCTAAATGTGTCCTTAAATTGTCTTGCTCTGTTTTCCACAAAGGAATATTGTTTTCTATTTCATTTAAAAAGAAAATAAAACCCCATTTTTTTTGCCAGTGATTCTCACACCACAGTAAATCAATGATTATGATCCCCATACTATCATTCATTTTTAAAACATTTGTATGATTTGAAACTCCAAGCCTTTGCTTTAAGGGGTATAATGATGATGACCACCACCACCACCACTACCTCCATCACCACCACTACCACCACCTCTACCACAATGGCGCATAGAATAAAGTGAGATTTTAAATATTTGCTTTTGTGTGAGTACTGTATCATAAAAAATTGGAAATAGAGCTTATTCGTTATAGGCAATGGTTTCATAATTTTTTGTTGCCAATGGTAGTTTAAGCTCCAAGTCACATAACAGTGCATTACTGAAATAATTCCATTCCTAAATCTAGATAAGACTACCTAATCTGGATTAAGAGGCAAAATCAAGGAGCTGCTAAAATATGAAAAAGTAAAAAGTTGAAGACCTTGGGATTATTGAAAGTCTTTATTTAACACAAACTACAAAAATTATTTAATTCCTAATAAAGAAATTTATAAAAAAAAGCTCTAATATTTCAAATGATTCTAAAAAAGTAAATTATGCATTCTTAGAGTGGAACCCTAGAAAAAATGAGGGGTATATCTTCCCCATTGTACTGTCTGTTACTAGAGTTATCCCAAGGATCATGTTAGTGACTCTGGAGGATAGGACTCAATCCTAATATTTTTAATCAATCACAAAAAGCAGGTCTTTTTTCCTCTTATGCAATAGACTACAGGCAATAAATATGTAACTCACTTGCCTAGTCTTGGGTGATTAGGTCAAAACCTCTATTGAAGTATAGCCATTCAGAAAACAATAGATTACCATGGCAACATGTTGTAAAAACTGCTAAAGGAAAGCACACAAAAAATAATTTCTCAAGACTTAAAATGACAAACAATAACAAACCTTACAATCTCCTTTCCACCTTCTCCACCCCATCCACTTCCTTGTAAAAACCAGAGACCATGAATTATCCCTATATTCCTATGGAGACACTCTCATATGTATTTTGTGGTGGCTGTTTCATTTTGGTTTGTGGGTTTTTTTATTGTTATTAGTTTGTTTTGTGTATATGTGTGAATAACTATTTGCTTCTCATAAGTATTATGAGTCTAGGGGGGATAATTTTTCGTTTTAATTTGAGTTCCTCATGACTATCCATTAATGGGGAAAGAGTTCCCCAAACTATAATAGCCAAGAATTGATTCTTTTCCCACTAAATCCAAATTCCATGATGATTATGCATGGCCAATATTAAATAAACCTATTTATCTAAGACAACAACAAACATAAATAAAAAAAAAATGTGTAAACTATACCAGAAATATCCAGAGTGAATGAAGTCTCCCCCTGGGAACAAGAAAATTCAGGTCAACAAAGAAAGAATCCCAGGTTTCACTTAAAGGAAAATCCCCAAAGCCTCTAGTATAATAATCTTGGAAGAGGGACTTAATTCATTTTTCACCTCCTCAGTTTTTGGCACTTTCCCAGAGTCTTTCTCTCCCTTCAGGGACCTGTCCCCGATGAAAAACAGGAACTATGTATCTTCTGTCTTGAAACAGGAAGCCAGGAGACTAACACCTCTCTTTCAAACTCTCGCTAACTCTACCCCTCACATAGGAATGGAGCAGTGAATAATCCATCTTCACCAATAAGAAGAGTCTCATTCAAATGTTATTTGAGCTGCAGGTTACAAATATAAAATAATAATGTCAAGATAGTAATTTATTCCAGGACCATATCTTTTGAACCCCATCAAAAAATTTAAAAAGATAACTATCATTCTTAAAGATTTGCAAAGCAGGTAGCTGTGAGCTCTTCCACCCAGCGTGCACTTGCCTCCCCCCTGCCTCCAGGTGCAGCACCACGTCCTCTCTCTCTCAAGGGTTTAAACTTGTCACTTCAAAGTTCGCCATGGATGATGATAGTGGCTTTGCAGGAGACGGTGCCCCTCTGGCCGTCTTCCCTTCCATTGTTGGGCACCCCAGACATCAGGGTGTGATGATGGGTATGGGCCAGAAAGACAGCTATGTGGGGGATGAGGCCCAGAGAAAGAGAGGTATTCTGTCCCTGAAGTACCCCATTGAGCATGGTATCGTCAACTGGGATGACATGGAGAAGATCTGGCATCATACTTTCTACAATGAGCTCCGTGTGACCCCTGAAGAGCACCCTGTGCTGCTCACAGAAGCCCCCCTGAACCCCAAAGCCAACAGAGAAAAGATGACTTAGATTATGTTTGAGACCTTCAACACCCCAGTCATGTACGTTGCTGTCCAGGCTGTGCTGTCCTTGTATGCCTCTGGTCGTAACACTGGTTTTGTGATGGACTCCAGTGATGGTGTGACCCACACTGTGCCCATCTATGAAGGTTATGCCCTTTCCCACGCCATCCTCCGTCTGGATCTGGCTGGCCATGATCTGATGGACTACCTCATGAAGATCCTGACCGAGAGAGGGTACAGTTTCACTACCACAGCTGAGAGGGAAATCGTGCGTGACATCAAGGAGAAGCTGTGTTACGTCGCCCTAGACTTCAAGCAGGAGATGGCCACTGCTGCATCTAGCTCTTCTCTGGAAAAGAGCTATGAGCTCCCTGATGGTCAGGTCATCACCATTGGCAACGAGAGTTTCAGATGCCCAGAAGCCCTCTTCCAACCATCTTTCTTAGGTTTGGAATCCCGTGGAATCCACGAAACTACCTTCGACTCAATCATGAAGTGTGATGTTGACATCCGTATGGATTTGTATGCCGATACGGTGTTGTCTGGTGGTACTACCATGTACCCAGGCATCGCTGAAAGGATGCAGAAGGAGATTACCGCCCTAGCTCCCAGCACAATGGAAATCAAGATCATTGTCCCAACTGAGCGCAAATACTCTGTCTGGATTGGAGGCTCCATCCTGGCCTCTCTCTCCACCTTCCAGCAGATGTGGATCAGCAAGCAGGAGTATGATGAATCTGGGCCCTCCATTGTCCACTGCAAATGCTTCTAAATGGACTGTTTGTGTTTTTTTTAATTTTTTTTTTGTCAAAGGGTATGACATGACAATTGCCCAAAAAGGAGATGAGATTGGCATGCCTTTATTTGTTTTTTTTGTTTGTTTGTTTGCTTTGGTTTTTTTTTTTTTTTGGCTCTTGACTCAGGATTTAAAAACTGGAATGGTGAAGGTGATGAGCAGTCCAAGTATGTTGGAGGCAAACATCCTCAAAGTTCTACAATGCGTCTTCAGGAATCGAATTGTACATTTGTTTTTTGGTTTTTTTAATAGTCATTCCAAATATTGTATAATGAATTGTTACAGAGTTACAAGCCTCTGTGAAGGCTGTCCTCTGCTAGAGCAAAGGAGCTACGTAACAAAAATCCAGATGGGGAGGGGAGAGGGGGGAAGATACTAGTATTGCTTTATATGTAAATTATGTAATCCTTTAAAAAACAAAAAAAAACCTTTTTGTATCTTCCGCCTTAATACTTGTTCCTTTTTTTTAATTGTCAGCCCCCTAAATTCCCCCCCTGCCCCCAACATAGATGTGAATGAAGACTTTACAATCTCCCTAAGAGTTTTTTGAGATTGGTGCCAGTACTTGGGGGAGGAGAGGAGCTTTACCTGTACACTAACTTAAGACCAGTTCAAATAAAAGTGCACACGTTAAAGAAAAAAAAAAAAAAGATTTGCCGAGCATTTCATGTATACTACCTCATTTAAGCATCGCAACTACCCTGAGAGATAGGTACCATTATAATTTCTTTTTTGCTTATGTGGAAAATGTGAGTCATGAGACAAGCAATTCCACATTTTGTTATCTTCTTTATTCGATCTTTTAAGAATGATGGCCAATGTGTAGGGTTTAAGAAAAATTAGATCTATTATAGGTTACACAACAGCCCCCAGGTTCTAAGGTCAAGTGAGAGTTTAGCTGCTCTTTTAGGACTGACATCAGTTACATGGAGTACATTGACTTGCATTAAGGAGATAAGTATAATCCAAATGTAGGAATTAACTGAATCGGGGTTTCTAATATACCTGTTTTATATACCAAAACATGAACATAGAGCTGCTCTTACTTTAGAATCTCAGAATATTTGCATTAGCTTTCAAATTTAAACATAAAATTTTAAAAGCCAAAAAGTCGACAAGTATTTTAAAGTGCTTTTTATGTGCCAGCTATAGTACTTAGTGCTATACAAATATAAGCAGAAAGAATCCCTGCCCTCAAGGAACTTACATTCTAATGGAGGAAGACAATATGTAAAATAGACTTGAAAAGCCATAGAGGAGGGAGATGAAGGCACACAGACTTAAGGTCATGGTAGGAAAAGTCTGATGAGTCAGAAGAAGAATCAAAACTTGAAACTCCTCAATTAAAACTCCTCAGATGGAGAATCTGGGAGAAAACTAGCCAATTCTAGGGAGAGGTTACAGGGTACAGGGCAATTCCAGTGGAGAAATCTGGGGATGGAGTGAACTTCTAGGGTGAAGAGGTTTCTATATCATTGCAAAGCAAGGCTGGAGGGTCAGGAATGCAGCCTAGAGAATAATCAGAAACTGTAAAATGAGTAATATACATGAAAACATGACACCTCTCTGAGGCTGTGTCTATTTGGTAACCACCTATATATTTTAAAATTTTAAAAAGAGATAAAATCAGCCACTAGGTTCCCATGTTCAGTCACTATTTTCTATGTCATGGCATAATCACTCTTTAAACTGTCACTTCCCAATCACCACACCACTGCTTGTGTCATTTTCCCCTTTTCCCTATATCAGTCCCCTTCTACTCAACTACATCCTAAGCTTTCCTTAACCTTTCTTCTGTTCCTGCCAATCTAATGTGAAATTTGTCTCTTAAAAGATATGTCTAACTGCACAAAGAGCAAATCAAAGTGCTGTTTCTCAGTTTTTCTTTTTTTCTTCTGCTTAGACCTCTGCAGAGTATCTATTTGCTATTGGTTATCACTTCATTCTGTAAGCTCTTTATAACCTTCCCTTGTGGAACACCACAGTGCCTTAATTTTTGTCACTACCCAGGTTCATGGTTTTTTCCACCTTGGTTGACCCTGCTATCTCTCCCTACCACCTAGGAACAGGCATAGACTAGAGGCAGCTCCGTGGCACCATGGATAGAGAAATAAACCTGGAGTCAAGAATATCTGAATTCATCCCTTTGCAGAGGAGAATGGAGATATATGAAAACCTGACAAAAATTTGTTCTGCTGACCCTGAAAGGGAAGAAGCAAGACCAATGGGAAGAAACTACAATGAGGACAGTTTACTTTGCTCTTGGGACTCAATTTCTAGGATTGCTTCCCTCAAGGAGGCCCTGTCAAATTGCCAGGGTATCATTTGACTAAAGTAATGAAATAGAAAATATAAACTTATTGACTTCAAGGAATTACTAGTTTTTCGTTCCTCTTCCTGTTTTATTTCCAAACCTGCCCACTGTGGAGAGTAGAATCAGAGGGCAGAGAGGAGGTACCTAAAACTGAAATAATTATCCTGCAGGTATCTTCTTGAGAGGAAACCTTTCCAAATGGAAACTGAACTGTTTGGTGACCAACACTAGGACTTTGCCAGACCACCACGGCCATGGAGCCAGGGAACCAGGCCTGGACAATGAAGCAGTTGGGTAAAATAGCCATCCTCCCACATCATTATTTTACCCCTCCCCTTTCTCTTTCTCCCATCTTCCTGAGCACTAATATTCGACAGAGAGATGTTTGTGCACCAGGCTGTCCAAAGGACTAAGGTTGAACTACAGGTAGGGCTGTGCACCAGAAGAAGGGATTTGTGGGAGCTCAGCAATAAATACTGATAATGATATTGGTAAGGGGATTCCTTCCCTTTCTTCTCAAGCACTTGATTGGGGAACATGATTACTTCCCTTATAAAAGCATTCTGGGTCACTTGATTTCAGGAATTGAAACATAGGAGCTGAGAAGAGAAGAGCACACATTTTTCAACTACTTTAGTGAAAAAGAATAAATGTGTGAACTCATCCATTATTCAGGAAGAAAAAGCATCTAGCTGCATCAAACCTGAAACTTTTGTCTGACCATCTTACTTGTTTTATTATCTTTCTATTTGATTCTGTAAAATATACACAGCTCTGATGTGTGCTTCGTTGTGAGTTATGAAGAGTGGGGAAAGAGATAAGAATCCTAATGAAAAATAAAACATAAACTACATTTAGAGCTTTTCCTGAGATCCATCCCTTATAAAAAAAATGGGGGGAACACAATTTAGGAAAACAAACCAACATATCAACCAAGTTTGACATTATATTAAGTGCTGAAATTGGTGTCAGGATGTCCTGTGTTGAAATAACATTTTTGAGATTTACTTCACATACATACACATATGTGTGTATATGTGTATGTGTATGTAAATGTATATGATGCATATGTATATGTGTATATATTTGTCTATGTATTTATGTGTATATGCATGTGTTTATATACACATGCTATATCAATATCCCTTAAATTCTCTAAAACTCACTTTCTTCATCTTAAAGATGGGATGAGTCCCTGCCCAAGTACCACTTAATGGTTATTTTTGGGGTCCTGGTTACTCAGGGTGAGTGTAAATAATAATTGTTTCTCTTTTGGCCAGAAACCACAATTGTCTTCCCCTCCCAGTTTGATATTTTTTATTAAAGGGACCATCCCTTTGCTCACTTCTTAAACAGCACTAATTACTGAATTGGGGTTGCCTCAAACAAAGTGAGAACCCAGAAAGGCCTAGCTTAAAAATGTCAAGGTCTTCCACTGCATTCTGGGCCATCTTCAGTTGTCCTGATATATATCTGGACCGAGATGACTCTGGAGGAAAAAGTGAGGGTGTTGACTTTGTACAGCCTTCCCCTCGCTCAAATCCAATTCACTTGCAAGTCATGACAACATTTTCCTGATGTCATGGTCCTCTTTGAGAGTGAAGGACAAACGACAGCAATATGTCAAGTTCAGATGAGATCCTGTATGCGAATCACTTGATAAACTTTAAAGCATGATGTAAATTTCTGTTGTTGTTATTATTATTATTATTTTATATATTTTTAAACCAACGAGGAACTGAGATGTCATCCGTCATAGAATACGAAATTAAATCACACAAAACTACTGATCAGTGATAAGAATCAAACACACAAAAAACCACTAGTATATGACAAAGACATTGTATGATAGACTAGAAAGAGTAGTGATTTTGGAAAAATGGGATGAGGGTCCAAATCCCAGTTTTATTATGTATTATCTGTGTTAATATGGCTGGCTATTTAATATCTCCGGGCCTCATTTTTCTGATCTATAAAATGATGAGGTCAAACTATTTAGAAGTCCCCCAATATCATTTCCAGACATAATTTGCAAGAAGAAATTTTCTTGCACTCCAAATAATGTATTTTATAAAACTGAACTGATTTGTAAAACTTCAATGGTAAAATATGGATGTTTTACAAAATCCAGAATTTCTAATAAATTCTCTTAAAACTATAGATGATCTTTGATTTGTATATTTGACAAAAAAAAAGACTTTTGCAATCGTAAACAAATGTATAAGCATAAAAATATTATTCTAAGTCATAAATCAATATGATATACTACAAGTAGGATCAAAATAATCTTGGAAGTAATGTGTTGAATTAATGGCATTCATGGAGCAAAAAGAGAACATCTCTAAGCTAGTCCCATGTTGGGGGATTTTGATAAAAGAAAATGAACTGCAGAAAGTGGTATTGAATTTTTAAAGGAAAAAAATATCCAGGGATTATCATCTGGACCGGATAGTAGAAGATTATTTATTTCTGTATACATTGATCAACCAAGAATGGTGACTGCCTGAATTATTTCAGGGGAATACTTTTCAGTAATTTAGTACTATCTTTAAGAAGCTAAAACAATGACATTTGAAGGAATGAAAATAATTGCAATGATTAGAACCTTTAATATAAATTTGCTAAGTTCACCCAAGAAATAGAAAAGAGTTATAAAAAAGGCTACCAAAATGCCATCTACAAAAAGCACTAATAAAACATAAACTAAGACATTTGCTTTCTAAGTTATGAATTCCCAAAAAGAAAGATTTACAATTATAATTTCAGATATGATAAACATAAAAATAGATTTCAAAAGAGAAAAAAAAATAACCTTGTGCTTAAAAGTATGCTATATAATTTTAAAATATCACACACACACACACACACACACACACAGACATGCATAGAGTAGCCTGACATCTAAAGAAAAAAGAAAAAAAAGTCTTTCTAATAAAGCAACAATTGAATGATAGTGATTGTATTCTTCATTTTCTTTTGTTTTAAAATTTGACAAATCTTTATAGAGATAAGTATGAAATGTTAATCTGTATAGAAGGTAGGAGAATAGATCTGACAGGCTGATTATAATTATTCAGTAAAAAGCTTAAATAGTTTACTTTAGACATGAAAATTACTTTTTACACAAAATCATCAGATGCTAAATATTATAAAATAAATAAACTCATAAATTTTAAGAAATGTTTATTAAACAATTACTAAACATAAAGCACTGTTTAGGAAATAGGGCTACAAAAGCAAGAGTAAATCTCTGTCTTCAAGGAGTTTGCATTCTAATGAAAGATAGACATTTTAAGGATTTCTTTATAAAACATAAAACGTATTATAAATAAAAGAACTATGAATAACATTGAGATCCAGCTGTAGACTAAATAGTTATAGCATTCTGTTAATAATGATTATGTCATAGAACAAATCATGGAAATAAAAAATGATTGTATTAAGTGGAATGATAGCAATAAGCCTGTAGACTAAACCTGAGAAAGCCATGGATTTTAGTCATATATAGAAGGATGAAAATTTTTATGGAGACTCACCTCAGGCAAATTAATTTGAAAGTTCAATTACTCCTTAAAGATTGAACCTAGATATAAATTAGGTCAGTTTTAGCTATAGTGATAGAGGTAGTGTTTGTAGCATGAAATACATTTTCTAAGGTAACTGGGACCCTGACCGCAGAAAGCTGTAATCATACATACACACACACACACACACACACACACGTGTGCGCGTGTGCATATACATAGATATATACATATATACATTTATATGTATATATGTGCATATGTATATATGCATCACACATACACATGTGCACGTATGCATACATATGTCTGTACACATACATGTATATACACATATGCACATACTTATACACATAGACATATATACAGACATGTATGTTTTAAAAACCTTTTTATTAAAAAATACATATTCTAAACCAGTAAACATAATTATTCCTTACTCAGAGTAACTTTCTCTGTTCAGTTTACCTAATCAAATCAGAAAGCTTTGAAATTTATAAGCTTATGAAAATGTGTGTTTATATATACCCATTTTCCCCAAAGCAGACTTTGAAGAAACAACTTTATAGTTTAGAGACACTTTCTGAACATCATTTCTTTTTGTCCACCAATAAGTTTTTCTTGAATATTTATGTGTGATAAAAGAACAAAGAAAATAAAACATGCATGAAAAAGATAAAAGTTTGATTTTTGAAAGGCAAGCAATGACTGGTTAAAATAATAGTAATATAATACTCTCAGTTCTTACATTATTCCTGAAGTTTTCTGGTATAGATATTATATTAGTATAGTTAACACACCATCATAATTAACAATGCAATAGTCAAATTATGGATTTTGTTATAATAATAAAGGACACTGCAAAGGACTTAATGAAGGTTAGAATAAAAAAAATTCTGTTTTGGTAGAAATATCTTTAGGGGAAAAATCTAAGGCAAGAGTTTGTTAAGAGAGTTCACTCTTTAGGATTTGTTTTGTTCTTACTGTTCTTCATGATATCGCAACATTTTATTTTACAAGACTGTGAATCTAAATAGTTTGGCTCATTTTTCTGTTGATAATGATAAAGCTTTTTTGTTTTTCCTTACAGAGTATATTTTTTTATAAGATGTACTTTGGATCTTGGGAAAAGAATGTGTTCATAAAATTATCCAATAATTTAACTTTTTATTTCTCAGTATAGAGATGCAGTCAGTGAAAATGAGAGATGTTGTTTTGTAGCTCTATACGTCATAGTGAATTGTTAAAATTGAAACCAGCTGTTCAAAGGAAATAGCTCTGTAATTAGAAAAATGTGTGTAGCCTACCAAGTTTGGTTGGAAGGGCAATTGAGTAGCACTTGAATGAAGTTCTAAGCCTTTCAGGCTAAGTTTCACATTTATAGGCTGATGCTGGGTACACATCTGTTTCTACCTACTGTATATTACTTAAGTACTGAATGATTGCTCTCCCACTTTGGACATGTCTATTGAAAAAATAATGATAGACTCTGGCTGTAAATCTGTTATTTTGCTTTTTACATGACAATTGATATCATGTGTAGCATATGAAAATCAAATATCCCACTGACCTCCTTTCAATCGCCTTCCAGAAAATCGAGGTGAAAAGTTCTCTCATCGTTTGCTAGATATAAGAAAGGAGTAAGAGTTTTTCTTGGCAAGTTTGTCAAATATCAAGATGCAGAAATATTTTACACATATCCTAAGCACAACTTTATTTTTAAAGAATTCATTATTGACTATAGGAGGCCTCAGCGACAAAATAAGAAAATTCTAGACATGAACTCCTATTCATTGTTGTTTCAATAATGATGATACCATGTAAGTAATAGTGTCCCAGTGATACCTCAATCTGAATTAGTCCATGCAGCTATGTTTTTTAATAATGAAGGAATCCACTGGGACTATTTTGTAGCTCATGCCAGTAACAACTCTGCATTTATTTCAGGTAATGCAGATGTTTGCCACATGTAGAAGGATGTGAAACAGAAATCATGACCTGAATTTATGATTGATAGGTTTAATGCATCACATAGTTCTTGAGGTATTTTCACAGCTTATACATTTAGTTCTGTCTATATTTATATCCATCATAGTTTTGCCCTTCTCACTAACTTGACTTGTCAATTTTTTTTATTAAATGCTTTTCACTGAGTTAAAAAATGAAATCAAAGATGAGCATGACTTAAAAGACTGCAATTTAAGAGAGAGATATAATGACCTTAACCCTGATAGAAAAGCATGATATGTCAGTACCTGGAGTTAACTTCAACCCGTTCCTTTAATTTCATATTATTTTCCTATTAACAGTGCCTAAACTCATTGAAACATTAGAGACACAGTTGTCATAACAACACACTAATGGTAATGAGAAGGTAGCTATAATATCACTGAACAAAAAGCCCTTAAATGAAGAAAATAATGACATATAGTAATAAGAGTGAATGCCAGATTACCTAATGGTTTATGTTATCAAAGTCTTTTCTCTGAAAGCAGATGTAAAATCCTCATTAGTTCCATATAACAGAAATTATGTTTACTTTTGAATATCTCTTGAATGAAATGACTGTTAAAACCCACAATCATGTGACCTTACTGTGTAAAACCCACACAATTAAGCGCATATTATGAGTCCAATAATTATTACCACCTTGTAGTCAAGAAGCATTTATTAAGTGTTTACTATGTGCCAGACATTTTGCTATGTACTGGGAATACAAAAACAAGTAAAAAGATATATTGCCACTGCTCTCAAATAGCTCACATTCTAATAGGAGAAAGCAGCACATAAATAGAAGTTGAAGATCAGGGGTGAGGTTGGGGAAGAAAATACATGACCAAGGAGCATGGTAGAAAGAGTGCAGAATGCAGCCTGGTGAGGAGACCTATCTGACCTGTGTGCCAGTGGAGATTATAGGAGGAGCCAGCCAATTAAAGGCAGAGATTACGGGAAAAAAAGATCCTTTCAATGTGTGAAGCTTGTGCGTGACAGAAATTGGTTGGCTAATGAAGAAGGTGAGAAGACTGCTTTACTGTAAAATGCAGCAGAAGTGTAGGTAGAAGGTGGCCCATAAACACATCCAGAAGAATGAAATAGCAACTTTTCATCATATAGTGATTAGTCATATGGATTTAAATTTTATAAAGTGTGTCTTCATATTTTAGAGATTCTCATCACTACAGAAATCTAGCTAGACATGTTTGTTTCCTACTGCAGTTCTTCGGAGAATGGCTTATATTTCCTTTCCAATTTCTCATTTTTCCCTTGGTTTTCCAATTCTCTTGATTCTGCAAAGAAAAAAAATCATCCGTAGGGGACAGTTTTTCTTTTTAAAACTTTTTTTCATTCCTGAATATCTCTAGTCAAGCATATTTCCTTCATATTTAGCCAGAGAGGAATATTGCATCTTTCATTTTATGGTGAACGTATGATGGCTCAGGTGTCTATAGGCGATAACAAGGACAAACATAGAGCAAGAGTAAGAATGGAGCTGGGGCAGTGTTGAGGAACTGACCCCTAGGTTGAATGGTCAGGACACCCAATGAATATTCAGAAACTTAAGTTGCAGATCTGTAAATACAGAACACCTTCTTTCACTTTTTCTTTTTCTTTCTCTTTAAAACTTTTATTGAGGGAGTGTTTTGTTTAGTGAGCCGTGTTACCCATTGGGAAAAGACAAAATTTAGATAAGATACTCCTTGTCAATATGGAACTTAGAATATGGAGTAGAGCATAGCGCAAACTCAGATTGCTATATGCCAGTACATGATAACCCCATCAGAAAGTTTAAAAACAGTTTAATACGAGGTGTGTAAGTCATTATCAGTGTTGTAGGCAAGGTGGCAACAGGATAGGAGTGGGGAACCTGAAGCCTCAAGGCCATATGTGGCCCTCTTGTTTCCCTGAATCCAAACTTGACAGAACAAATCCCCTTAATAAAAGGATTTGTTCTGTAAAACTTGGACTCCTTCAAAAGGACCTAGAGGGCTGCATGTGGCCTTGAGGCTGCAGGTCCCCCATCCCTGGAATAGGGAACTCTACATGGAAGAAGTGGTATTTCAACTGGACTTAAAATAGGGAAAGGGAATTCAACAGGAAAAAAAAATAGATGAAGTCCATGCCAGGCATAAGAAACTGTGAAGAAAGATATGGATTCTGATAAGTGAGAAAAACTCCAAATGATGAGATTTTGAAGTGTAGAATTGAATTGTAGCCCAGGAATAGGGTTGACGATGACAAATGAAATGAACTGAGAGGGTATGAACAGAAGTTTATAATTAACTTGTCTATAAACATATTAAGATGCTAGATTGGAAATTTGTAAACTACTATTGTGCCAGGCCAATGGTAGCAAATTATATTATATGATATATACACTATAGCAAATTAAATACTGTTCTGCCCTTCAGGTGATTTAGTAGACTGAATGAAGACTAATGACTTGAGATAACAGGTGGACCGATTTGGACTCAATGTAAGAAAAAAAATATTTTTCTAATGTTTGGAGCTGTAGGTAATATGCTGATCCATTAAGGAGTATACTATAGCTAGAAGTGTTCAGTTGAAGTGAGGATGAACAGTTGTTGGTCTGTTTTAGAAAGGATTCCTGAAGCATGTTAGCTTAAGGTAAGGGAGCTTCTAAGGTCTGCTCCTTACTATGTGAATAGTACATCAGTGGGAACTTTGTAAAATTTGAATTATTTTAAATGTTCTAGGAGCGATTCTGGTGTTGGGATGGTTTGATTAAACTCTCTAATCAGAAAATCTTTGACATTTTAACATTTACCACATTTCCCCATTACATTAGGATGTTTTGCTACCTAAGTACTGAGGGTATAGTGAACATAATTGGATATTTCTTTGATGGCTAAGAATCCTTAGGTCCCTGGGGCTATGGTTCTTAAAAATTCTCAGTTCTAATACTATCTGTGTTGATACAGAAAACATGACAGGATTATAATGAGCCTAGGCTTTAACTCTAGCCTTGAAATAAATAAATATATCCATCCATCACAAGAATTGGATTTGTGATGATTTCTCTTTTTATATAAAAATGGAGCGCAGAAAAAAATGCTGATTGAGGCCTTTAATGAATTGGGTTGCTGTAACTTAAATGAACTATGTATCACAATGCATCTTTTACCATAATGCTTCTCAAAATATAAGAAAGCCACAGTAGCATTATTGCATTAAGATGTACTGCCTGGCTCTGGGGAAGTACAATATTAAATTAGGAATATTCCATGTCTTATAAAACTCTAGTTTTTCATGAGGTTCACTTGTTTAGATCCTGTCTATTCATACAGGTTTTGGTTTGTTTGTTTTTTGATTTTTAAAATAAAATAACTTAAAACACACACACTCATAGGTGCAAGCCCTCTTTCTAATTATCAGGGCTCTCCCAGCAGCTAGTCACACTTGAATGTTCTTCTTTAACAATTAAATTCCATCTTCATTCTGAAATCCAATAAAAATGTTTTAATTACTAGAAATGGTGAAACTCAGAATAACATGTTAATTAGATGATCTGAGTCATCTGACTTTTGAGAGAGATGTAGACTTCACAGTACTCCATCACATTCAGTTTGTCATTTCTTTGATCCTCTAAGAAAATAATTGCTATGCACTAAAATAATTTCAAGTTTTACTTCTTTTTTTAATCCATTTTAATTAATTTAGGCATATAGTTTGTGAGTAATCAAATCACTGTCTTTAAATTAATAAAAAGTACCAAAATATTAAAAGCACCAAAGGGAAAATATCCACGATAGTAACAAAATCTGACAATTACTTATGTTTTTTTACTTAGATATTGTAAAATTATATTTTAAGAAGACAGATGACTCACCATTTTTAGGTTCCTTTAACATATTGAACACCGTTACAAATGTTTTGGATTTGGAAAAAACCACATAAAATAGCCTTTAGCACACATATTGTAACTCAGGTTTTAAACTCATCCACATTTGGAGGGAAATTCAATCCATGTTTTGATTCCTCTACATTTAATTCATCACACTTTTTAAAAAAACGTTATTAGACATTGGAAAAAAACCCCATTTTGAGTCTAATGAATCCTATTTTCCTAGAAATTGAGATCTCTTTTGCTATGTCAGTAAATTATTAATAGCAAATGATTGAAGTTTTTGAAACCAATGATGTTCAAGAGATTGATTGGGGGAGGTGGTTAAAGGTAGGAGGGAATCCTATTCTTGGCACTCTTAAATAATATTCTGCTAGTAGAGTCTAGCTACATCCTCTAATAGTTATTTGCATATGATCTTCCCCTAACTCAGTTCCAAATATTGAGAAGAGATAGTAACTATGATGATACTATTTCACATTTTTATTGTGATTTACAGTTTATGAAGCACTTTCCTTATAATAATCTTGTGAGATACAAATTAGAAATCCTCATTTTATAGATGAGGGAACTAAGACTCAGAAAAGTTTGATGTCTTGCCCTGTGAACACATATCTAACTAGTGACAGCCAGGACTTGAATACAAATCTATTGCTTTTCCCACAATGCCAGGAAAATGACCACGAAACATACTAACTACAGAAAATTACAAAATCCTGGAATCATAGAAATTGAAAGTTGTAACATGCCCTATTGCCACTCTAGGAAGTAAATTGTAAGTACATTCCACCAAAAACTGTTCATAAGCTTGCCCCCAACCTGTCATTCAAGCCTCATTATACTTTGATTGCAGTGACATACTCCAGATACAATTCACCCAGACTGGTTTTGCCGTTTCTCATATTACATATCTTTACACTACACTGACTTACTTCCATGATGCATTCCCTTTCTCACCTTCTCACAGATTCTAACCAAAATCAGTTTAAGAGCACCTTTACTTTAGGTGAAACCTTTCTTGTTCCCTATTCTTACCCCTAGAAATATTAGTGTGTTCCCTCAATATATTTCCTTTCATTATTAAAAAAAAATCAGTCCTGTAAATACATATATATTGAATCACAGAATGTAGGCTCCCTGACAGGAGGGATTCTTTCACTTTTATCTTTGTATTCTGTGCCTGGCATAATTGTACTTAATAGATGCTTGTTTCTTTCTTTTTTTGAGGGGGAAGGCAAGGCAATTGGGGTTAAGTGACTTGCCCATGGTCACACAGATAGAAAACGTGTCAAGCGTCTGAGGTCGAATTTGAACTCAAGTTCTTCTGACTCCAGGGCCAGTGCTCTACTCGCTGGGCCATCTTGCTGCCCCTAGATGCTTGTTTCTTGACCCCAGCAATGATTTATTCCAACATACATCCAAAAAGAGCTCTCACCATAACATTCTTGACAAGTGGCCATTGGTTTTCCAATTGAAGACCACTAGTTAAGGGGAACAGACAGCCCTAATTGTTAGAAATGGCTCTAATTTTCATCATCAAGCTCTAATTTTCCTCTTTATAACTTTTACCTATTACTTCTTGGTTCTGTCTTCTGAGTCCAAAAATAAAAAATCCCTCCTCAAAATACTTTTCAAATACTCAAAGACAGATATCACCTCTCTCCTGAATCTTTTCTTCCAAAGTCAAACTTAACCAGTTCCTTCAACTGAAGTACCCATGACATTTCAGATTATGCGATTCCAAATACAGAGCTGAGGTAATATCTCATGTGTATATCAGACTGTATAATTTATGTAATACTTGCCATACAGAAACTTAAGAAATAGAGTAAGGATAATTGCCCAGTTGTGTTATAAATATAGTCTTGTTCTTTACTTTTTATTGCCTCTGCTTCTACCTTTGTAAAAAGAGGATTATAATGGCACCTACCTCCCAGGATTGTTGTGAGGATCAAATAAAATAATTATTTTAAAATGCTTAGCACAATGCCTGGCATATAGTAAATGGTACATAAATGGTTATTGTTGTTATTAATTATTATTGTAATTTTCTCATGATAATCCTGATATTTATACTATGGCTATTAAACTACCATGGATTCTACTAAGTGAAAAATTACTCAAGGAAAAATATTAGCTCTGATAATGTAATCTGAGTTTAACATCTGATAAATACACACTTATTAGGTATCTACTAAATGTAAAATAAACTATTAAGTACTGAGAGATTAAAAAAAAAGATAAAACGGAGACCATGCCCTAATAGACTTTAGACTCTAGTAAAAGGATATGATAACTACACAGAGAACAATATTATAAAATAATACATGATACTTGTTTAATAGAAAGGTTAAAAAATTAGTGTAACCAGCGGGGTTTCATAAAAAGAGTGATGGGTTGGACTTGAAAGTTTGCGTGGGGATTTTGTAGCTAAAAAGAAGGATAATGAAGGAATAAAGAATACATGAGCAAAGGCCAAGATGTGAGAAAAAACAGATGAATATAGTTGGTAGAGACAATGTATAACAAGTGTAATGGGGAGACCATTGGATATGGAGTCAAAAAGTCTGAGTTCAAGTATGAGGTCTGCAATTTGTTTGCCTGTGTGACCTTGAGCAAATCACTTAAACTCAAATGAGATTAAAATTAGTTTCCGCACCTATAAATTAAGGGTTCCTTCCAGATGTAAATCCAATGATTATATAATTTGCTAGTGAGATTGTACCTTGTGGACTTTGGTGAAGACAGACTATATACTTCATCCAAAATGTTGATATGATTGGCCTCTTTAACATTTGCTGCTCTGTCCATGTAGGGGCATTTTTCAGGAATGGATGCTATATCTATATCTATATTATATCTATATCTATCTATGTCTATATCTATATCTAAATCTATATCTATCTATAGATATATATCAATCTACCTATATATCTATAGATAGATATAGGTACATTATTAGATATATGTATCTATATAAATGTATAGATATGTCTATACATCTATCTATCTATGCATATATAGATAAATAGATAGACAGATAGATAGACAGATAGATAGATAGATAGACAGGAATCTCTCAGATATATATCAATCTACCTATATATCTATATATAGATATATAGATAGGTAGATATAGATATAGGTACGTATATAGATATATGTATCTATATAGATGTATAGATATGTCTATACATCTATCTATATATGGATAGGTAGATAGATAGATAGATAGATAGATAGATAGATAGATAGATAGATAGATAGATAGACAGATAGATAGATAGACTGGAATCTCTAAATCTTTCATTCCAAACATGTAGAGTGGTTAATAAGTACTGCATTCAAGACAGTTTAAATAGGCAGCCTCCTTACATCTTTTGTGAATGATGTGAAGTAGGGTTAGAAATGTCAAGGTAGGATCAGATTATAGAGGGTCTTTAATGTCATGCAAAAACTTCGAACTTTATTTTGTAGGCAATGAGGTAACAGTGTGATATTTATTATTATTTTTATTATTAGAGGAGTAACATCACTATACTTAAAGAAAATTACTCGGGAGGTTGTGTAGGGGAAGAAAAGGAGGAGGGAGAAGATGGAAACAGGAAGATTTATTAGTTGTCTACCATGCAGGTAGTTTTTAATCAAGGATTTTTTCTTGGATTACTGTATGGGGAATAGAGAAGAAGAGATGGATGTGAATGACACTTTAGAGGCAGAATTGATATGGTTCGGTAATCATTTAATCAAAAGAAGAGACACAAAAGAGTCAATGGCAAAATGGTTAAGGCTTCAAATATGAGAGCTTGGGTGAATGTTGGGGTCCCTGATAGATATGAAACTAGAAAGAAAGAGGAGATCCGGAAAAAAATGTGTTCAGCTTAAAGCACATTGAGCTGGAGAAGTCTTGTAGGCAAGTAGAGATTTAGGGCTGTAGATGATGAGGTAGCTCAAATTTGAGAATCACCTACCTATAGATGATAAGTAAGACCTTGGGAGTGAGTGGATTGTTCAGTGAGAGAATGGAGGGAGAAAAGAGAAGATATGACAAAGAAGAAAACCTTAGGTAATACCCACCATAAAGAGCCAGGAGGAAGACAACGTTTCAATGTAGAGTATAACCTCCAAGAGTGCTACTTCTCTCCTAATCCCCCAATCAGTAATGGTTTTTCCCTTTGAAACTCATTCAATACTTTTGTTTGTAAATTTCTTTTTTTAATTTAATATTTTAGTTTGCAACATTGATTTCTACAAGATTTTGAGTTACATTTTCTCTCCATTTCTACCCTCCCCCCCCATTCCAAGATGGCATATATTCGGATTGTCTCGTTCTCCAGTCAGCCATCCCTTCTTTCACCCGACTACCCCCCCCCATCCATTTTCCTCTTACTTTCTTGTAGGGCATGATAGATTTCTATGTCCCATTCCCTATATATCTTGTTTCCCAGCTGTCATGTAGAAAACAGCTTTTTTTTTAATTTTTTTAAGCATCTGCTTTTAAAACATTGAGTTCCAAATTCTCTCTCCTCTTCTCTTCCCACCCACCCTCCCTAGGAAGGCAAGCAATTCAACATAGATCACACATGTATCATTATGTAAAACAATTCCACAATGCTCATGCTGTGAAAGGCTAACTATATTTCCTTCCATCCTATCCTGTCCCTCTTCATTCATTTTTCTCCCTTGACCCCTGTCCCTTTTCAAAGGTGTTTGCTTTTGATTACGTCCACCCCCTAACTGCCCTCCCTTCTATCATCCTCCCTTTTATCCCCCTGCCCCTACTTTCTTGTGGAGTAAGATATCCGGTTGAGTGAGTATGTTATTCCCTCCTCAGGTCAAATCTGATGAGGGCAAGATTCTCTCATTCCCCTCTTCCCTTCCTACAGAACTGCTTTTTCTTGCCACTTTTATGTGAGAGAATTTACCCCTTTCTATCTCTTCCTTTCTCCCTCTTTCAGTATATTCCTCTCTCATCCCTTAATTTGATTCTATTTTTTAGATATCATCCCTTCATATTCAACTCACTTTGTGCCCTCTGACTATATATGTATATTCCCTTCTACTACCCTAATACTGAGAAAGGCTTTGTGAATTACACACATCATCTTCCCATGTAGGAATGTAAACAAAACAGTTCAACTTTAGTAAGTCCCTTATGATTTCTCTTTCTTGTTTACCATTTCATGCTTCTCTTGATTCTTGTATTTTCAGATTTTTCAAATTTTCTACTCAGCTCTGGTCTGTTCACTGAGAAAGCTTGAAAGTGCTCTATTTTGCTGAAAATCCATATTTTGCCTTGGGGCATTATACTCAGTTTTGCTGGGTAGGTGATTCTTGGTTTTAATCCTAGCTTCTTTGACCTCCGGAATATCATATTCTAAGCCCTTCGATCCCTTAATGTAGAACTTGCTAGATCTTGTGTTATCCTGATTGTGTTTCCACAATACTCAAATTGTTTCTTTCTGGATGCTTGCATTATTTTCTCCTTCACATGGGAACTGTGGAATCTGGTGACAATATTCCTAGGAGTTTTCTTTTTGGGATCTTTTTCAAGAGGCTATTGGTGGATTCTTTCAATTTTCATTTTACTCTCTGGCTATAGAATATCAGGGCAGTTCTCCTTGATAATTTCTTGAAAGATGATGTCTAGGCTCTTTTTGAACATGGCTTTCAGGTAGTCCAATAATTTTTAAATTATCTCTCCTGGATATATTCTCCAGGTCAGTGATTTTTCCAATCAGATATTTCACACTGCCTTCCATTTTTTTCATTCCTTTGGTTCTGTTTTATAATATCTTGGTTTCTCATAAAGTCACTAGCTTCCACTTGCACCAATCTAATTTTTAAGGTGGTATTTTCTTCAGTGGTCTTTTGGACCTCCTTTTCCATTTGGCTAATTCAGCCTTTCAAGGCATTCTCCTCATTGGCTTTTTGGAGCTCTTTTGCCTCTCTTTTGCCATTTGGGTTAGTCTATTCTTTAAGGTGTTATTTTGTTCAGTATTTTTTGGGGTCTTCTTTAGCAAGTTGTTGACCTGTTTTTCATAGTTTTCTTGCACCACTCTCATTTCTCTTCCCAATTTTTCCTCTACTTCTCTAACTTGCTTTTCCAAATACTTTTTGAGCATTTCCATGGCCTGAGACCAATTCATACTTTTTTTGGAGGCTTTTGATATAGGCTCTTTGACTTTGATGACTTCTTCTGGCTGTATGTTTTGCTCTTCTTTGTCACCAAAAAAAAAGGAATGTAGAGTTTGCGTTTGAGTCTGAGTTTGAGTCAGAGTTTGTTTTCACTGCCTGTTCATGTTCCCAGCCAACTACTTGACCCTTGAGCTTTTTGTCAGGATATGACTGCTTGTAGAGTAGAAAGTACTTTGTCCCAAGCTTTAGGGTCCAAGCACTGCTGTTTTCAGAGATAATTCTACTCCACCATCACCCCAGGCTCTGTCCCAGCAGTGCTCCTCCTCCCCCAAGAACCTCCAACCAGGTCCACAATGCAGATCCAAGCAGAGTACAGCAAGAGAATCTGCCTCTGTATCCACAAAGTGCTCCTTGCACTCCCACTTTGGTCCGCTACTAGATTCCTCCCACCATGTGAGCCAGGGACTGCGGAACTAGCTGATGCTGGAGTTCTGTAAGCAGCCTCAGGAGCTTCTTGCTGCTGCTACTGCCACTGCTGCACCACCTCCTCCAACCCCAGAACTCTGAACTCAATCCAGCCGTTTCCCCCTAACCTGTTCTTTGGCGTTTGTGGGTTGAGAAGTCTGGTAACTGCCATAGCTCACTGTTTCATGGACTCAAGGCTTGTTCCAGTTGGCTGATTCCAGGTCTGGTCTGTCCTGGTGTGGCCCATGCTGGCCTGCCCTACACTCTCAGCACTTGCGATAGACCCTTCCAGGTGACCATCCAGGCTCTCCTGGGCTGGAGATGTCTTTCCCTCTGCTATTTTGTGCTATTTCCACAGCTCTAGAATTTGTTCAGAACCATTTTTACAGGTGTTTGGAGAGATTTAGGGGAGAGCTTAAGCAAGTCCCTGCTTTCCCCATCTTGGCTCCACCCCCCCCCCAATTTGTAACTTTTTAATGTACTTATCATGTAATATGCATTACATCTATTTATGTTGGTATCTTATCCTCCACCAGACCACAAACTCCTCATGTCAAGGACTGTATGTTATTTATACCTTGTATATCTACAGAGTCTAGCATAATACTCTGTAAAAATAAGCACTTAATAAATGTTTGTTATAGCTCTATTACAGAGGAGTGATGACATAGATGAGAGGTCAATGTGTCTTATGCCTATGGTATTTTTCTTAGAAGGAGAGGAAGGACAGAGTATACATAAGAATAAAGTTGTCACTTACAAAATACCACAGAGTAGTCAAATGATGGAATAATAAGTGAGCTTTGGAAGAACAGTTTGAGTAGAGCGTTGTAGGGGAACACTAGATTGTAAAGGGCCAGAGGAAAGTAAGTGTTAGGGAAGTGGAGATACCCAGTATTGACATTTCCTTCTATAAGCATTACCTTTACAGGAACAAAGTAAGCACATTTCCCATTACAGTAATGCTTTTAAGAATTATCATTTTCAATTTAAATGTGGGTGATTCTATGAGAAAAATTATTAAATAAGAAAAAGGTTGATCTATTGATTTTAAGTTTTGATTGAATTTAGTTACTTTCCAATAAACTTGATTGATTGTGAATAATTTATAACATGATGAACAATGTAGATCAGCATGGCATAGTAGATAGAGATCTGGCTTTGGACACAGGAAATCCTGAGTTCAAGTCCCACTTCTGACATATATTATGTGGTCATCAAGCCATAGCCTTACAGTGCCCTAAAGGTGTTTCTGAGTCTGTTAAGGTTCATTGGTTGAGACCTACATAACCCTATACTAATATATTCACTGTTTTAGCATGTCCATCCACCAAGAAAAAGAAAAAAAAGGATGGCCCCAATTGATTATGCATTTGTTATACATACATATATATGTATATGTATATACACACATATATACACCCATACATATGTACGCACACAAACATTTATATATATACATATAAGTTAGTGGTATATGAATGGAAAGAAAAAAATAAAAATTCATGTTTATGCTTCCTTTGGCAAGGATAAACAATTATTTGACTTTTTACATTTTAACATTTTACAATATTGCTTAAATCTAAGTCTGCGCAGAAAATGGTAAAATTGTTAAACATTTAAAGTATACATTCATTGTTAAGAAATCATAAAGAATCTTAAGTAGTGTTGTTAAGGCAGATCATTATAGTTATCAATAAATATGTAAGTACACTTCTCATTGACACATATGCTAATTATTCTTCATGGAATTGGTGGGCAAATTTTGGTCATCTGTGAGTTTACATGTATATATTTATGAATCAATATGTATAGGTCAGTTATATAACCCATGAAATGTTTCTATAAATCATTCTAGGTAGTTTAATATTCTACCCCAGTCAAAAACGCCAATAATATTTTGAACATCAACAGAAAAAATACTGAAAACAAAACAGAAAGCACCATGCTACCATTATATAAAGTTCTTATAAAAATATTTAAACCCTGAGGATTGGATATAATTTTACTTGTCATGCCTGAATAAAAACATAACATAGCTGAAGAAATTGGTGTGAATGGCAACCCCAAATGATGAGAAAGGGTCACCATTTTGACAAAGTGTCTTCATGCTCCTCTTGTTACGAAATGGAGAGAGAAGGGTTAGGACGGTGATTATAGAGAGATGGATTTCAAAGTGATAGAATAACTGTTGAAGATCAGTCATTAATTGAAAAAATGATAGTTATATAGATAAATCTAAAAGGTAATGGCTATTCAATAAGAAAAAAAAATAAATGTTCTAACATATTTTGGTACAAAATTCTGAATTTCACAAAAAGAGAGTTAGAGAGTGGTAGCTCTACAGCCGGCTCCATGCAAAAAATCTAAGGGTTTTTTTGTAACTGTCAGATCAGAGTTTAAAGTGGGATAGGACAAACTAATAAAAATAACATCCTAGAATCATAGATTTGGAGTTGAAAAGGACAGTAGAGGTCACATGCTCACTTAATAAATGAGAAAACAATCTCAGAAAGTTTAAGAGACTTCTCAAGGTCATATAAGTTAGAAGGAGCAGAGTCTACTTTCAACTAGGGCTGTCTGATTCTAAATTACTTCTATCACCGCTCCTCTCTGTTTTCTTAGTACAGACTTTTCAACCATATTAAGAAAAAGGTGGTGTCCAGAGCAAGAGAAATAATAGTACTGCCTTGCTTTAGTCAGTCAAAATCCAAGGTCCTTTGTTCAGACTGGGCACATTTCAAGAAGGACATAGAATGTTGGAGTGCATCCCAGTGAAGGTGACTCACATGGTTAGAAGGTTGCACACCATGCCCTATAAGGAAGAGTTGAAGCAATTTTCAAGTGTTCTCCCTACCTCATATTTCTATGTCTAGGTATACACATACACACAAACATATAAGCTCATATGTGTTTATATGGACACATATATATGTGTGCATTTGTATATATACATACATACAGATTGACACACATACAGCTGTACCAGAGGTTCCATTTAAAATCTGATAGTCTGTGATCATGTGACTTGCTTATGAGGAGAGACTTAAAAACGAGAACTATCAAGTCTGAAAAGATGAAGGCTATAAAGGGAATGTAATAGCAAGTGTATGAAATCATGAAAAGTGTGAACAGAATAAGCATGAAATCTGTAATGCTCAAACTACAGAGCACCCTTGAAGCTTGAAAGAGTCAAAGAGTTTCAGGCAAATAAATAAAAGTAGAGTTTCAAGAATAACTAGTAATAAGGACAGTGCCTTCCTGCCAAATCGTTTCAGGCTGAAAAGACAAATAGTTTTATTAAAGATTATAGAAATTCTTGGAAAGTAGACTTTTAAAGAAATTAGAGATGTGTGCAGTAAATACATCTTTTATGTTTTGAAGTTGCAAACTCATCCTACTAAGAGTTGACTCTGTGATAAAGGAAAGTTAGTAGTAATGAAGGAAAACTCTACCTTCCCACAAAAAAAGCCTTTTAAAATTCTCATGTCAAACATAAAATTGAGGCAGCAAAATGGGATGTATAAATAAAGTGTGGGTGTATGTGTGCGTGTGTGTGTGTGTGTGTGTGTGTGTGTGTGTGTGTGTGGTGAGACAGACAATTCACTGTTGGAAGCTAAGACTTTGATGACCAGATACTAAATCCTTATAGTTCTGTGACAATCTATATGTTGTGAAGGTGGGAAAATAGATGCTGTACCAAATGGAGGATTTTGTGTTGAATACTCAAGTGGAGATTGAATGAAAGGTTTTTTTTTTGATACTCATGGCTAATGGATGGCTATTAACATTTATATATTTATCTTAATGATAATAGCTAACATTTCTTAGTGATTTAAGGTTTTCAAAAGGCTGTATTATCCCATTCCTCCTCAAAAAATACAGAAGAAACTGAGAACAAGAAAGGTTAGGTGCCTGACAAAAGGCAGCACAGCTTTAAAATGTATTCACTTATTTTATCAAGTTAAGTGCTTTTGAAAACAATGATATTGACTGAGATGTTTCAGTGAGGCACATTCAAGAGAAAGAATGGAAGGGAGTATCTAATAGGTGGAGATGAACAGGTTCAATAATGTGATTGATGGAAACACAAACATGTCCCTGTCTGAACAAAACAATCTTGCACTACTTAGCAAAGGACAGAGTTAAGGGATGATTTGCAACCAGCTTCTCTGAGATTCAACCCAATTAAAAACAGGTAGGTTGGCTGCCTTCTAATGTTGAGTGGTATGCTCTGCCATAGCTAATGTGTGTGTAATGGAGATTTTAGAGATGGAAAGTATGTTCAGACATATGATAAGAAGGACATGATCAAAAGGAAATTTTTATGGCCAGGATATACAAGCTGGATAGAAGAGGTCAGGGACTGTAGGCAAGGAGACAGCATAGGCTACTGAAATAGCCAAGGCCAAAAATAGGATGATAGTAATGAAAATGTGGGAGGAGGGGTAGAATTGATAGAACTTGCCACACTGTGGATTATGGGGAAGACATACTAGGCACTATCAGAATAATATTAGAATAAAAAATTCAAAGCTGGATGTATGGTTGATTTGATGCAATGTGCTATGGTAATTTTTTGGTTCTCATTACCTGTATCTAAAGAATAGGAAAATAAAAACAACAGTGTTTTCCATGAAAATAAAGCAAGATGTTATAGAGAGATATATAAATTGTAGATTATATATCACCCTACCCCACCCCCACTGAGCATTCCATTTTTGTTGTGTCAACTTTATTTTTGCCGTATTGAGGAACTCTAAAAAAACCTCTTTTTCTCATCCTTTCTAGCCTTATCTTTTACACACCACAACTTCCTTAAAAGCTATATAAAAGGGGAGAAATTACAATATAATTGGTATCAATTTCCCTCCATTTACACAAAGGATATTGACATAAAGGCCTCCTAAAGTAGTTATTTATTCAGAAAATGAACCATGTACTTTTCCTAGTATTATGCTTACTGTCGCTTTTCTCTTAAAGATTCCTATAAGGGTCATCATGGTAATAAAAACAGATTATTGACTGTCTCTCTTCCTAACACTCTGCAAAAATTATTTTATCCCAATAGCAAAATGATCGAGTAGAAAAAAAGCAAAAACATTCGGAATTTCAAACAGATTTTTTTTAAAAGCAATTTCTTAAGTATGAGGTGAGATACTGTATTTGTCCTTCCTATACCCCTTGCAAACAAAAGTTCAAAGTTTTATTTTATTAGACTTATACTTTGAATTGCTCTCCATTGGGAAAATGAAAATAACACATGTGGTTTAGTTTTCATGTTGAAAAAGGAAACTTTTTACCAAGATTTATAACCTTCAAGTCATCTTTGACTGTCCCTATATAATCTTTCTATGTCCCAATGTCCATGTTAAATTTTCAAATCCAGTTAGTTTTTTCTCAACCATGTCTCTATTCATACCCTATTCCAGACCCTCCTCACATCTTGAATGAACTATTTTCAGAGCTTCCTAATTGTTCTTGTCTCCAGTCTCCCTTTGGCAATCCATCCTTCAAATAGTTGCCAATATTATTTTCTTAAAGCAAAGATTTCTCTTTCTATGTCATTTCCTCATTCAACAACAAACAAAAATCTTCATTGATTCCCTTGCTTTTAGGATAAAATACAAAACACCCAAACAGAGTTTAAAGCCTTCAATATTGCAGTCATTTTAGATTAATATCTAGTTTGTGAAATTATCATTCCCTCTCTTATCTCCATGCATCAACACAAGATACCCTTCATTTTGGGTTTATACTTTTTTCTATATTACTGCCTTCACAATAGATTTTTTCCTTCTAAGCTCATTTTTTCTTTTGTTTTGGGGCTCTTTTTTTTCCTCCAAAAGCCTCAGCTTCATTTTTTTGGTCCATGCATAGGCAATATCCTCATTAAGATAGCATAATAGTTATAAGGGATGGTCTCTGGGAGAAAAGAAGATGAGTGCCAGGGGGAAATATAGGTGATATAAAACAAAAAGAAATATCAGTTAAAATCTGTTCTTGAAGAACACATAATAATTGCTCAACCAGCATGAATGAATATTTACTAGAGTCTTTTTGTGCATTTAGAATTATGCTAGGTCCTGTGTAGGATAAGGAATAGTTAAAGAAAACCTTGCTTTTGGGACTCATAATCTAGTTGTGGAATCAGCCATTTCACAAATATTGAGAATCATGGAGGAGACAGAGTATAAGATGCAGTCACTATCCTCAAGTTTCTTACTATATAGTTGGAAATATTTATACATGTATACATTTATACAACTTATAATTTATATGATAAATACATATTTATACATGTATATACATACATATACATATGCACATGTATCTAGTTATATAAAAATGAAACAAGGCTTATCATTATAAAACACTAAATAACAAAAGTCAGTATAAGAAAAATATATGACAGGATATATAAGAAACATAATAAGTGAGCCTTGCACATCTGAAGTATCTGTGATTTTGTGTAGAGCTCTCAGTGAAGAGACCGCCTTCACCTTCTTTAAAGGAGTTAAACTGATTTACCCAAGGTCACATTTCTATTATCAGAGATAGGATTTGAACCCAGCTCTTCCTGACTCCAAGTCTAGTGCTTTCACCACTACATCATGATAATGCTATATAATTTGCTTAATGAGTAGTACAAACAAAAAGTGCCATGAACTCATCAATGGCTGAAACTATTTTGGATTACAGTGAGAGGCTCAGACTGGGTCTTGAAATAGCTACAGATTTAGGGCAGGTGGAAATGAGGGGAGAAGGATGGTGTTAGAAGGATGATATCAGAAGACCTTGAAAGTATATACTTTTTACTTAAAAAAATAACAAACCACTGAAGACTTTTGAGCAGTGGTGACAAGATCAGGTGAAAAATAGAAGGAATATTAGTGTAGTAGCATTATCAGGGAAGGAGTGCATAGAGGTTGAAAACATAGTAGAGAGAAAGGAAATTAGTACAAAGATCTTAATGTGAGCATATTCTAAAAACATGACATTGAGAATACAGATGAACATGAAGGAAGAAAAATGTTTGATCCAGAACTCCTACTTGGTTGATGTGGTATGGAAACTCCATGAGCATAGATGAGCATCTCATCTGTAACTTACAGTTCGATAAAGTTACTTGGGGTTCTGAAGGTTGAAGTAACTTAGACATGATTAAATAACCATAACAGGTCTGAGGCAAGACTTTTAACCCTGACCTTGTTACTTTCATCAGTAATTCTATCTATTGTATTCTGGCTCTCTGAGAGAGAAAGTGTGTGTGTGTGTGTGTGTGTGTGTGTGTGTGTGTGTGTACACATTTTTATACACATATATATGTGTGTGTGTTTATGTGTCTACATACAGAGACAGAGACAGACAAAGAGACACACAGGGAGAGACAGAGAGAGATGGAGAGGGAGAGGGAGGGAGGGTGGAATAGGTATATTTATTGACAAGGTATGGTAAGTTTGGAGATACAGGAAGAGGAAACAATCATAGATAACATTAAGCTTTCACCAGTGGAAGATTCTATAAATGGAAGTACCATTGATAGGGATAATGAAGTTGGATAAAGGAACAGCCTTGGGGGAAAGAAAATAAACTTATTTGAGGGTATATTAAGTTTAAGGCATCCAAGTATAAATGTCAATTAAGCAGTGGGAAATACAGAAGGGGGAACTCAGGAGATTGATCAGAATTAGAGATGACAATGGAAGAATCATTAGCATAGAGACAAAAATTGAAGCCCCAAGATAGATAACCTATCTAAGAAAGAGCATTGAAAAACAACAAAGACAAGGTTTTTTAAACACATCATTTAGAGAAGAATAAGAGGAACAGCATGGCTCAGGGGATAGAGAGCCCTCTTCAGTGTCAGGAAACAGGGGTTCAAGTCCTACTTTTGACACATGTTAATCAAGCAGCTAAGTTGTGTAGTGGTTAGAGTGCTGTGTTTAGTGTCAGGAAGACTCATCTTCCTGTGTTTAAATCAGGCCCCAGACTCTGACTAGCTGTGTGACCCTGGACAAGTCACTTAACCCTGCTTGCCTCAATTTTCTCACTGTAAAAATGAGCTGAATAAGGAAATGGTAAACCACTCCAGTATCTTTGTCCACAAAACCCCAAATGGGGTTGTGAAGAGTCAGACATGACTGAGAAGACTAAGCAACAATAACAGATGGAGCAAAAGCCCATGGGTGAAATCACTTGACCTCTCCATGTCCCAGGCATCTCTATAAGAGATGCAGATCTTGTAGAAAAGTTGCAGATATTCTTTGGGTGAAAGTTCCCTAACTGGTAGTTCCCCATACCAATAAACTAAGGTTTGAACATAAAAAAGAAGAAAAAAGATGTGATCAACTAGCCAAAGTGATGGTGGGACAATTAGTTAGGTAGATATAAAATCAGAATCAACTAATATCATGGGAGGGAGAGGGAGGAAGGAATTTCAGGGAAGAGTGCAAAATAGAGCAGAAAGAACAAGAGAAAAGGGGCAGCTAGGTGCTGCAGTAGATAAAACGCTGCCCCTGTAGTCAGGAGGACCTGAGTTCAGATCTAACTTCAGACATTTTACTATGTGACCTTGGGTAAGTCACTTAATCCCAACTGCCTACACACAAACACACACACAAACACACACACACACACACACACACACACAGAATCAAGAGAAAATAGAGCATTGCTTTAGGAATAATTGAAGACTTGATTTACTTCAGAACCATCCAATACAGATTGGAGGAGGTTAAATAGAGGTAGATTGAGAGACAACTCTGAGTGTGAATAGTAGCATAGTAGCTAAGACACACAACAAGGTTAAGACGTTCCTCCCCAGTTACCCCAAGACAAGGGTAAAATGAACCTGTTTGAAGACAAGAGGGAAAGAGCCAAGGTAAAAGGAGAGATTAAATATACTGGAAAGGGCAGGGATCCAAGGTCTCTCAGTTGGCAAGTAGAAGTTTAGAGAGGTAAAGGACCCAGCTCTCAAAGACAAGAGCACCCAATAAGGATATTTTTTTCGCACCACCAAGAGTTCCAAGTGTTTCACACTTGTTATAATAAATCCTCTTGGAAACTTCCACTTAACAAGATTTTCCATATAATACGTTCAAATGCTTAAGCCCTGTTTTTTTAAGCTATAATTTTCCATTTCCACCCTAAGAAGCATCTCCTGTTGAGTTGTAGCAGCTGCTCTCTGGAGAAATCTCTTAATTGAGTTTATTCTAACTTGTTTATTCTAAAGAAACTTCACATTTAAATGATGCTGACCCTAGTGTGACCCAGCTCATTCCTCGATTTGTAGTACATTAAAGAATGCTTGGATTTGTGTCTCTATGATGCCCACCATGCAATTAGAAACATTTTATAGTAAATTCTCTTGCACATATTGATATTCTGCTCTGTAAAATACTTCTCAGTTATTTGTCTTATGTCCTAAACTCATCTTCTTTCCCTCTAAACCACCTTCTTTTCCAGATTTCTCTATCTTAGAAATAGCTCCACCATTCTTCCAGTTATCCAGTCTCCCAGGCTCAGAGTAATCTTGGACTCCTTTCTTCTTCATTCTGTACAGTCATTTAGATCTTCAAAATATCTCCTTTTGTTGCTTTCTTTGTCCCTTTTTTACAGTTGCTTTGGGACTTAGAAGCTTTTACTGAAGAGGAAATTGGTCAGTGATGCTCAAAGTAACAGTCTTTTATTATGGGTACAAGTACAGACTTGAAACCTAACTTGAGAAAGCCAGGGGTATGAGAGAACAAGGGCAATAGAAGACGGATCCAGAGTAAAACATGCATATCACAGCGTTCGGTTTTATTTCGTTTTGTTTTTGGCAAAGATACTGGAGTGGTTTGCCATTTCCTTCTCTAACTCATTTTACAGATGAAGAACTGAGGCAAACAAGACTGAGTGACTTGCCCAGGGTCACACAGCTAGTTTTCCTGACTCCAGGCCCAGAGTTTCTTCTCCTGCACCACCTAGTGGCCTTTGCATCAAGCATTTACTTCATGTCAGGTACAGGTGAGGCATTAGGGGAAATTATAATCACTTCAGCTTTTGATAAATTCATTTTAGAAACTGCCTTGTTTCTCCTTGCTCTCAAGGCACTTTTCTTCAAGAATGGAAATGGAAATGGAGAATCAAGCTCAGTTTTGACCCCACTTTTCAGAGCATCTGTGCTTGGCAGAATCTGCTCCTACAGCTCTCAGCATTGCCTACTCCAGGAAGCAGTACATATATGGCCACTTTTCTGCAGTCCTTTATACCTGGATTTTTCATGTGGGAGACATAGCCAGCCCAATATTGTATGCCACTGTGTATCACTGGCATTCTAGTTACCTCCTTGCCTTGTGACATCAATTAAGGTTAACCAGCAAAACACACCTAAATGAGATACTTTTCTTCCCAATAGAACTCATGATCATGTGCTAAAGGACCCTGGTCTAGAGGACTGGTTAACCCTTTTCTGATCTAGGAACGGAGAGGAAGATATTTTTATTTAACTAGCACATGCAGCATCCAGAAGAGATTTTTATTTAACTAGCACATGCCGTATGCAGAAGACAGACTCTCCTAGGGACATAAACCTCTAGCTTCTCTTACCATGCCTCAAAGGTCATCACTCCAGAAGTCCTACTCTTGCTGGGCCCTTTACACAACTTAGTTCTTCATCTGTAAAATGAACTAGAAAAGGAAATGGTGAACCACTCCAGGACCTTTGCCAAAAACAAAACCAAAACACCCAAAAGAGGTCATGAAGAGTCAGAAATGACTGAAAAATGACTGAACTGAACAAGGGCTTACTAAGCCTTAATTCATGCTCTTTGACTTGACAGCTATTCTGAATTTCTCTATTACTGGCAAGAGTACCATCATCTTCCCAATCACCCAGGCTTGAAACCTTGTTGTAACCCTTGATTCTTCATTCTCTCACCCAGTATCTAATATGGTAACAAGTCTTTTTGTTTCTTTAAAATAATTCTCTTATCCAAACCCATCTCAGCACTCATAGCTGTCACCCTTGTATAGATTCTCAATATCTCATGGTGCACTCTTGCAACAGCCTACTGGATGGCCCGTAACACGATTGCAATAGCCTCTGTGAGTCACATGTTTTCTCATTTTGTTCAGTACCAAAGCAGTCTTCCTAAGGCACAAGTCTGACCATATCAATCACCCAGTAAAACTATACTCACTCCCATATTCAAATAGAAAATCCTCTATTTGGCTTGTAAAGCCCTTCATAATATCTATGTTCTTCACTTTATTCCCCTCTATATGCTTCTCTATCCAGCTACCACTATCCAGACACAAATTCTTGCTCTTCCTTGCTCATGAGACTCTACATAACAACTCTGTACCTTTTTTCTCATTCTCTGTCATACCTGGAACGTTCTCTCTCCTCACTTTTGCTTCCTGTTTTTCACGGTGCCCTTTAAGACATATATCCTATCTTCATAAGAAGGCCTTTCCTGGCCATCTTTCTCTGTCCTTCTTCATCTCCTCTGAAATATATCAGAATGTTATATACCATGTACATACATAGTTGTTTGCATGTTGTCTCCTCCATTTTGAATATGAGTTTCTCGAGGAAAGGGACCATGTGTTTGTTTTCCTTTGTAGCCCCAATGCTTAGCACATTGACTGATATATAGTAAGTACTTAATAATGCTAGTTGGGCTTGTTGGGATTATAGACTGGCCATGTGGTACTCATACCAGTGACAACATTAATTCATCTAATTAGCTAAAAAAGCAATAATGGCTGCTAACTTGCTCCAGAGAAAGGAAAAAAAGCATAGATCATTTACAATATTTCTTTGTGGGATACACAAACATAAGATGTGGCTATACGTATGAGTTGTAGCCTCTTTGTGGGATACACAGATGCAAGATGTAGCAATGACTGTAATGTTTCTGGGGAGATAAGTTAAATACAAGTAACACAAATGAAAAAAAAAATTATACATGATGACATATAACTAAATTTGGAGAGTATTGCTATTGAATATAAATGTTCTAGGAGAGAGAGATCATTATAGACTGGAGTAAAAATGTGTTCATTATGACATGGAACTTGTTTGGATTTGAGGATATATAGAGTTTGGATGAATAGGGAAGAGAAGGGTGGGTATCTTGGAAAGGAGGGAGCATGAACCAAGAGACAAAGATGGGGGGAAATATGCCATTAATAGGACATAATTGAGGTAAGAATGATTAAAGTGGAAGACAGAGAGGCAAGGGTGGCTAGACAGTCAGGCTCAGACCATAAAGTGCAGAACATGCAGTGACTGTAGACTTGGTATTTTAGATCATTAAGAATGCATAGTGTGCTGGAGCTGGAGTCAGGAATGCCCAGTCCCAGTCCTGCTTCATATAATTTGTAGCTGTGTGATCTTAGATGAATCACCTGACTTCTTTCATAGTATCAGTCCTCATCTGTAAAATGAAGCTAATAATAGCTTCAATCCCCTATGATTATTGTGAAGAACAAAAAACTGTGTGTATACACACATATCTGTATATATACATGTATGTATGTATATGCATATATATGATACATACATGTACACACATATATGCATGTGTCTATGTGTATATGTACATACATATTTGGTGTCTATGTGTATATATACATATACATATGTATATATGTGTGTATATGTATATATACACACATATCTGAAGGGCATTGTAGAAGTCAGCATTTGAGCTGAATCTTGAAGGGACCATTGGTTATAAGAGTCAAAGGAGAAGACAAAGTACATTCTAGGTATGGAGATAGACCATACAAAGTAAAACATCTATAACATGAGGATAGCAATAGCATCTACCTCACAGAATTGTTGTGAGGGTGAAATGATATATAAAAAACACTTTGTAGAAGCAAAGTGAAATATAAATTCCAGCTATTATAATAAAAAAATTGATTATTTACATAGATATTTTGCAAATTAGATTATAAGTGTCCAAGAAGAATACAAATCTTGTCTCTTGGACCACAAATGATTATGTTTAAATATGAATGTTCAGTAGAAAAAGCAAAGAGCTTGAATGCTGCTTGGGGAAACCTGTTTGTCCCTGATATTCCCCCAGGGTCTTTCTCAGTTCTGAGCCAACCCACCATGTGCCCATTTGGTGTCTGGTTTCTCAAGGGACAGGGAGATTCTTGAGGAAACATTCATCCATGCTGAACTGACTGCCATAGATTAATATTGCAGCATTAATTATATAATTGCATTTGATTAAAAATCTCTACAATGGCTTACTAAGGGTTATCTGTTTCTTGGATGAAGCAAAGAACAACTGTTCAGTATTAATTAATTAACTGAAATTTCCACAGATAACTAGAACTAACATTCATTTCAGACTTAATCCTGTTATTTCATAAAACCGGAAAATAGCCATGTTTGGGGATGAGCTAAGCCCCCTAGCGTAACCAGCCTATTAATTTAGAAACGTACAGTAGCACTGCATGTATGATAATTGGTTGCCATAGGATACAAATCACCATATGGACAGCCAAGTGAGAAAAGAATTGTACCAAATAGTGAAGACTATTGTGTGTGTTAACTGTTAATTCATAGTTTTATTTTAGGATAAAAGGAAATCAGAAAAGGAGATGTTTGCCAATAAACTCCAATCTGTTTCTCCCCAGAGGACTGATTGTGGGATTAAGTATCAGAGAAATTCACCAAAAGGTGCCTTCTGCATTTTAAATGCAGTATGCCAGCCCTGCTAATTTGGTCACAGCCAAATTAAAAGAAAAAATGGGAAAATCAGTTGTTGCCGATGGAATTTCATTTCATGCCTTATGTTAGAAATTTGTAAAACTGTCTCTTTGCTGGCTCTGAGATAAGTGAAATAACAATGAATCCTGCTTCAGGCAAGCTGCTCTTCAAGACGACCTGTCAAGAAAGAGACAGACAGTCCAGGGTAATTCATTCTCACTGTGGTGTCTCAAGTGACTTGTGGAGGAATCTGGCATTTCTGAAACACAAATGCCATTAATTTACAGTATGGAACATGCACTGTACTTCCCATTTATGGAGAGGTAAAAGCCGTGCAGTGAGCCTAGGGAAAGAGCCTATCGGAGTTAATTGACAGGAAAAAAGGGGATGGGAGGTGGCAGGGGAGATTCGATGTATTTTCTAGTAGTGCTCTCTAGGTGCACAGATCCAAGGCACAGTAGATTACTGAGGTTAATCCCTTTTCAGTACTTTAATGTGTAACTTGCTCTGAAAAATAATCTCCAAGGATCAGGCACAAATGAACCATGGATCTAAAAATGGAAATAAAAATTACTGATGGAAAAGACAATGGATGAAGAGGTCTGAAAAAAGCAAAGAATCGCCTCCAAGCTCTGGCCTCACAGCCACTTAATTCAGAATGCAATCCACGTTTTAATAGGACTAGGGAAGGTTGAGCTCACAATCAAACTGTCACTGAATTCTAAACCACAGCCGAAGTCCAGACACCTTCTCATTAGGGTCATGCTACTGGAGCTATGCCATGTAATAACCTGCAGTTAGAGCAAAAAGGCATTTTAGGGAGTTCTTATTTGAGAAAGAATCTGAGAACTTCACAGCAGTAAATTGTATTACTTGTAGGAATCATCCAATACGATTCATAAATATGAGTAGAAACTTGTGATTCAGGTTGTGGCATTGTGAAGGACTATGGAAAAAATAGGCATATGAGTGTGTGTGTATGTATGTATGTGTGTCTATATATACATATAAAAGATACAGATGTTTATGTGTCTAGCTGTATATAGTTCTCTCTTCATTTATAGAGACATATACACATGTAAATCATAAATATGGGTAGGCATTTGTGATTCAAGTTATACCATAGTGAAACCCAAGGGAAAAAATTATCTATGTGTCCATACATAAAAATATATGTTCAGATAGATATAGATCTATTTATTTATATTTACTTACCTGTATTTATCTTTTTCATCATGTATAGCAACACACACATACACATACATACATGCACACATACACAGACATAGCTATAAATGAAAGCAAATATACAGAAAAAAATTGGCTGTCATTAATTCACGTGAGAATGTATCACCAAGCTGTCTTTCCTAGTTTTACTTGGAACTATTTCCCATTTGGGTTTCATTTGGCAGGAACTACCAAGGGTAATATTAAAGCCTTCTTTAAAACGTTTATTTGCTATCTGAACAGATCAACAGGATAGGGAAAGTAAATCCTCTTGTTAAGATACTGCCAAATTCTCAACTCACTTGTCCATATGGTTGAGGTATAGCCTTTTTATCTCATCTTTGTAATATTTCTTCATCATTTCATTCTGTATGTTTTCTTTCCTTTTTTTCCACCTCATATGCCACATCAGAATTTGTATGTGTGTATGCATTTTTGGAGGGGATGTGTATGTATGTAATTTTATTAACAGAGGCTATCTGCTGAGATGCCAGGGTGCTTGACCAGTGCATAAAATAATAACCTTGCAATTTGACATAAATGAAGCTTTTGAGGACTGATGGAATCTTGCTGTCTGCCTATGAAGTTAAAGTCTTTGATGATTTTAAAATTAGCAGCAGCCTAGTTGCTTTAAATCCTCCTTAATGACACTTGCTGGATCCTCAGATAAGTGGATGTTCTGTGTCAGCCTTTTGCTCTGTCATTCACATTGCTCTTTTTTCCTCAATCTAGCAGCCCCTGTCACGTTTGTTTATCTCAAGTCACCATTTGGATTCAGCACTTTCCACTGACATGCTTCTATGAAAGAAATCTGTTTCAAGATGGTTCATTATAACAATTCACTATAGCAAAGAACAATTGAATCCCCCTAAATATTGCTTTAAGCATCTCTGATTTCATCTGTGTGGGTACCATTTACTGATTCAGATCACTCCCCTCCCACTCCCATGACTATTCATCCCCATTATAGAAGGTCTTCAGGAGCTGCTGTAGCTAGAAAGAGTCTAGCACCTATAACTATTCTTTTGGTTTATGGATTCATTTTAATTTAATAGGCATTTATTTAGTGCCTATTTATTTATTTAGTGCCTACTATATGGAATGTGTATATAGTAAAAATCTGACATGATAGCTTACAACAGAGATGTTAAGAGGATAACAAGAAGAAAAAAAAGCTTTGCATTCAAGTCTTACCTCTGATACATAAAAGCTTTGTGACCACGTACAAATCCCTTCACTTCTCAGTGTCCCAGATAGTTCTTTAAGACTTTAAGTTGAAGAATTGTTGCTTATCTGCAATAGGAAACCAGATTTCTTCCCCAGAAATTCCACATGGCAATGAAACCACGATTCTAGGCTTCTACCCTAAAGAATGGATATTAGTTCCATTTCCCAACATTGACCTGATGGGAAGGCTCTGCTGTCCTTCATTTTCAACTTAAGAAAAGAATTTTTATCCAAAAAAAATATTGATTCCCATGAGAGTTGTTGGTCAAGATAGGCAGTTTAAAAAGTACATATTCCCAGTGGAGGGGTGTGTGTGTGTGTGTGTGTGTGTGTGTGTGTGTGTGTGTGTGTGTGTGTGTTGGCAGTGTCACAGACATATCTTTACAGCAGAATATAATATATGGCAAGTGTATAATAGAGGTGAATGCAAAAATGTATACATATGCACATATATGTATTTATGTATGTATGTCTCTTTTGATAATTAATCAAAAGACATTTTTAAACTGCTTACCCTGTGGTAGAAACTGTGCTGAGAGTTGGGGATACATAGAAGAGGCAAACACAATCCCTCCCCGAAGTAGCAAACCCTTTAAAGGAGGAGACAATATACTTAAATCAGAACACACAAGATAAATGAAAAGTGTTGGCAGGTAACTTTTAAGAGAATGGATCTAGCATGAGGGATGAGGCAGGGGACTAAGAGAGGCCTCCTGAAGAACATGGTACTGCACTGAATGTTAATGGTACCAAAATACTCTTAATTATTGGAGATTAGGAGGGAAAGCTTTCCAAGTATGGAAAACAGCCAATGTGAAATCACAGAGATGGGAAATGCAGTGTCATGTGGAAAGAACAGCAGTTTAGCCAGTATGGTTTATGCTGACCATGGTTTTCATGGAGGTGTGTAGAATCTAAGAAGATTGGAAGCAAGGTTGGAAGGGGCCATGTTGCAATAGCTTATAAGTACAAGGGAGCTTCATATTTGTTCTATGTAGTATTAACATGACAGAGGGAGACTTATGTTTGAAGAGAAATCACTTTGACTCAAGTGTAGGCTGAACTGGAAGGGAGCAGACTTGAGGCAGGCAGACAAATGAGAATAGTACTGCAGTATTCCAGGCTGAGGATGTTAAGGTCCAGAACTAGAATGGCAGACGTGTGAGTGGAGAAAAGGGGAGAGTGCAAGAAAACAAATGTCACCCCCTTTTAGGGTCAGGTTCCTCCTGACCTGAACTTGATCCACATGAGCCTAGAGGAGTCTCTTGTGTCCGGAATGCCTCTATATCAGGGATCTTACATTGTCATTATTTGGTTATTCAAATACTTTCTCTGAATACACAGTGACATATGAATTACTTGCAAGAAGCAAATTTTGATATCCTCCCACTTTTTGATGGCAATGATCCTGTGTACGCATTAGTCCATCAGCACTAGGCTGATTCAGATCTTCAAATTTGACTAGATGAAACAAGATGGAACTGGTTTCCTTATGTTTAAAAACTTCTCTGTCGGTAGAGGGCATAGTTTATAACATGTACACATTCTATTTTTCTCTTTTGTTACATTTTTAATACTTTGATTTTAAAGAATGGATATTATACTTTAAAGGCTCTCAGAGATATTGCAAGAATGGCTGGTGTGGGCAAGTCAAGTGTCTCAAAGACTATTCAAGCCCATATCAAAAAGGATCAGTCAGTATGTTTAATACGGTTGTACATGTAAAGCCTTGCCATCTTGGGGGGAGGGGTGGGGGAGAGAGAGAATGGTGGGGGAAAAATTTGGAATTCAAAATATTATAAAAGTGAATGTCGAAAAAAGAAATAGGATCAGCCACACTAAAGTGCAAAAAAAAAATGTGTAGCTGATGTTTTTAATGCCAAGAGATGAGAAAAGTATTACTAAGAAATAGCCTAATTACCTCTTGGGGGAAAAAAGTGCCATGGTCCTCAGAAGGACATAACAGATGTTAGGGTTTTTACCTGATTCCTACTTTCTAGTCAGGTTTAGACTTCTTGAAGTTGGAAAAACAGTGAGGACAATGAAACACAAAAGCTAAGTATTTCTGATGGAAGAAAAAAAAAGAAACAAAACTTGCTTGCTGGGGGGACTTGGAGACAGTACAAAGACTGTAGTACTGAAGATTTGAAAAAAATAATTTTTTATAATATTCACTTTTTCACTTAAGGCTATACCAAAACCATTTTTAGAAGTTCAGGTAAGTTTATAATATCTTTGAAAAATTGTAAAACATCTACCCACCCTTTTCAAAAATGCTTTGGAAATTCTTTAATTCTGATTGCCCTGGAAGTCCATATACCTTTAAGAATATCATGAATTATGATAAATATATTGTTATACTACAAAGCAGAATTATAACGTAATTACAGTATTTAACCAGTAGAGATGGGATGGGCAGCTAGGTGGGAGCTAGAGTGCCAGGCCTGGAATCAGGAAGACCTGGGATCAACTCTCACCTCCGAAACTTACTTGCTGTTTGACCTTGGCCAAATCACTTAACCCTGTTTACCTTAGTTTCCTTGTCTGTAAAATGAGCTGGAGAAAGAAATGGCAAACTACTTCTTTATCTTTGCCAAGAAGACTATAAAAGGCATCATGAAGAGTCCGATGCAACTAAAAACTACTAAATAACAAATGATATAATCAACTTTTGGCCATGCCACATGTCAAGAAAAAAATAAGAAATAAATTTACTTAAATTACTTGAAAGCTTCTCTGTTTTGAACTTCGTTTAAGATCTATAAGCTGTAGTGAAGGGTGAGCTTGGAAAAAAATATATGGTTCATAGAAGGTATGATTAACATACCTTAACATGACCCCATTTGTAGTTTTCATGGCAAAGATGGTTTGCCATTTCCTTGCTGTAGCTCATTTGCTAAATGTGTGCCTTCAAGATAAAGTATTAAAAATAATATTATTTTACCACTTGCATTCAATGTCTGTTTAAGCCTTCTTATTCTCACACAGCCCCCTGATTTCTGATTGTGGTCCTCTATGCCCTTTGGTCTGTTCCAGTAATTTACCAAATATTCACAGTTATATGGAAAGTAGTTGTGCGAGAATGAGTGTCTATTCAAAGATGTTGACCTGGATTTCTTCCTTGATATAATTTATAATAGTTCTATACTATATTGGTTTTTTAGAAGAGCTCAAATGGTGATAGTGAGAACCACTAACTGTAACAATTATAAATTGTAGCACATATGTTTCAGCTATGTAGAAGGTCTCATAGTTGGCTTTACAAGTCAACTTTACAAATAAAATATGTAGGGAACATATCTAGAAAGAGATTTGTTTGAAAATGCTCTAGGGGTTTCAGTAGAGAATAAGCTTAATATAAGTCATCAGGTTGTGGCATTCAACAAAGTTATGTACTTCCTGTAATAAGGAAGGAATAAGGAAATTTCCAGGAATAAAGAGATTGTAGTCCTCTTCATTTTATCCTTGTCAGATGTTATCTATATTATCACATTTGTCTTGTACCTTAGGGAAAATGTTGATAAATTGAATCTCTGCTGGAGGAGAACAACCAAGATGGTGAAGAGCTTTGTGTTCATGTTGTATGCATTTCATGGGAAAGAAAAACTAAGAGGACAAGAGAAGACCTTGGGTAGATATGATAACTTTCTTCAAGTACTTAAATGGATGTTGTATGGAAAAGGGATTAGACTTATTCTTCTTGGTCATGGAGGACAGAACAAGAAGCCAAGAAATAAATGGGGGCTTCATATGAGAAAATAAATTCTTAATAATCAGAAATATTCCTAAGTAGAATGGGATATCTTGGAAATTTTGTATTCCCAATTTCAGTAGATCAGAATCAACTCAGGTTAGGCTAGTAGCTCAAGTTCAAAATTGGGATGAAAATGAGACACTTAGTTAATCTAATGTTAATAAAAGTCAATATACTTAGCTACAGTAGGGGAAGGGCATTTAGAGGAGAGTAAAGATACTCATTCAAGATGAAGCCCTGAGCCAGCTGAACAGTTTCCCAAAGGTAGTTCATGTTTCTGGTTCATTTTAGGGAATCTGAGGGAGGAATGAGCTCTAGCCTCTTATATCCTGTTTATTTATGTACTCAGGTACCAGGAAGCTGTGTCAACAGCCTAAGTCTTAATCCTCTGAATCAATATAACATTAAGAACAGTTTTAATCCTTTTTTAAAAAAATATCCTAACCTGCATTGGTCAGAATCTTAAGCTATTCCTCCTACTCTATCCCTCATTGGAGATGTGGGGGGGGGGGGGCTGATATTAGATGGCCATTTGTGTGGCATTTGGTTTGAGTTCTACTTTTCAAGAATTTGTTCATCTTTTCTGTCATTTCCAACTCTTCATGACCCCATTTGGAGTTTTCTTGGCAAATATAGTTTGTCATTTCCTTGCTGTAGCTCATTTTACAAATGAGGAAACTGAGGCAAACAGGGTTAAATGATTTGCTCAGGGTCACACAGCTAGTAAGTAATTGAGACAAATTTGAATCCAGGTCTTCCTGACTCCAGGCCTGGTACTCTATCTGCTGTGCCACCTGGCTGCCCTTTTCCAAAATGAATTGTGCTAAATGGTCCCTGATGTCACTTCCCACTCTAAAATTCTGTAATTTAGCAAGGCAACCACTAAGAATGACAGTCTAATTTATTTCTTATCCAGGAATTTTTCAAAACTTTTCCTAAAGATATTTATCTTTCCTTGTTTGATATCTCTTTTGACATTGGCAGTCAAAGGTTTATTGAACAATATTACTTCTGTGGTTGCATCTTTCAGGTAGTTTTGATAGGAAGTCCTAAATGCCATGATTTGTTTTACAAGGTAAAATGCTTTTAAAAATATAACTGAAAAAGAATAAACATAGTTGAATCTTGTATTTTGTTATGGAGGATATCCTGAGCAGAGCTGACTTAGGGTAGAGATTCTCTAAAGACAGTCACATCCTCCAGGTGCTTCTTTTTTTTGCAGATGGCATTGTTCTGATAGCATCAAACCCTAGATGCTTACAAAGAACTACTGAAAAGAGATTAGACTAATTATGCCTGTAGGAAAAACAGTTTGAATTGTAACAATATTCAACAGCAAAAGGAATGGCTTTTGTCCTATGACAAAAAGTTATTAAATTAATACACTGGTACATATGTTCTACAATTGGAGAATGAATGGAAAAGGAGAAACAAATTAGGATAAATTGCATTTCAAATATTCGACACTAAACTTATCTTTTAACACCATTATTCTCTTAGGGGTGCTATATGCAAATCATGGAACACAATAATTTCCCAAGTATCAGAATTACAGGTAAAACTAAACACTTCCCCATATGCTGAAAAGATAGAGTTAAACTATCCTTTTTAATTAGCTTAAACTGAAAAGGCAATAAGGAGAGGTATGGCAGGGACAAATATGTTGGAACATATTACTAACAATGATTTTCATGTACTCCATGGCAAATAATCCATGAAATATGTAAGAAGAAAAGTTTGTGGTCAAGAAGAAGAGGTATTAGGTTGACAATCCAACTGCTTCATTGATATGCACAGAAACTTAGAGAAAGACTCTCAGTTTATTGGGTAGATCTTCTGTGGAGAATTTAAGACAATATATGAATAAGTGCTTCAAAGGATAAGAAGGAGTGAATAGATTGCAATGTGCACTGTGGGAGAGAAAACCTGTATCAGTGAAATTGTGGATCCATTGAAGTACATTTCTCTTTCCGTATTGTAAACTTCTTATAGCAATGATTTTCATAAGTTCACTACCTGTTGTCTTAAGTAGTGCCTTTTCTTATTTATTTGTCCTAAATTTACCTGATTTAGTCTTCAAGTGGTATCTCTCAAGTTCCAGTATCTAAAATGTTGGAAAATTCCATATTCATCACGATCATGTAAGAATATAGATTAAAACTTCATAGCCTTTCATTTTAGTAGGCTTGGTGCCATATTTTAGCAGCCAATGTCCTAAAGGGCATTCTGACCTTGTTGGTTTTTTCCTGCTCTATCAAGTATGGCTTCATTAGTGTGTTAGCTAGTCTTCAGCACTGTATCACCAATGGGATTTTTTTATAGAATTTATCTCACCGTTAGCAGAAGCTATCATGTCTGAAAATGATTGCTGAGATGTCTAGAATTCTTCATAAAAATTATCAGCCTAGAGGTTTCTGGGCAGCATATTAATTTAAGGGCAAAGAGCCTTCTTTTGTATCTTGCTTCTGTTTACTATAACAAGGAAAATATTTGCTAGAGTATGCAGGATATGATACAAATGGTTAGCAGTGACTCAGAATTCAAGCTAACTGAAAAGATTTTAATCAAGTGCTTAGCTTTCCTATTTGAACTCAAGTCACTAAATAAGGGCAAATTATGTACCAGGGACATAAGCTCATAAGACTTTGAGTTGGAAATAGGAAAACAAGAATTAGAGGTCATCTCATACCACATTTTCATTGTACTTATGAGAAAACTGAGGCCCAGAGATGCTGGGCCTATTGTCTGTATGCCTGCTTTCAATCTGCTTAATTTAATGATTCTTGGCACTATGTCTACTATCTTTTGTAAATTCAAATGATCAACAAATTAATAATACTTTTGAAAATAGTTTTGCTAAAAGCAATAAAAGTTAAAATAAAAATGTAGAATCATTCTTGCTTCATCTTAAAATTCTCTACAAGAATTCATTCTAATTATCTAAAGTTAAAGTGATGAATTAGGGATTCCATTTTTCCCTTTCTAATACCACTAACATGTCTCTAATTCTGGTTGCTATATTCACTTTTCTTTTTTTTTAAAAAAAATAGTATATATTCTATGTGGTATTCCAAAGGAATAACATAAAGATTAGAGTAATATAGTTAAGTCTATAGAATATCAAAAAAAAGGATTATGATGTCTTGGGAAAAAACCTGAAAATCACAGGGGCACAGGTGGTATTTTCATCACTGCTTCCAATGGACAGCAAAGGTTTCAGACAAGAAAAAAGACGTTTTAAGGAAGTAAATAGCTGGTTAGGAGTATGGTTAAGAATATATGAAAAAAAACATTTGAGGTTAATTTTGTAGGCTATGGCTAAATATGTGACTTATGGTTTCTTGACTGTGTTAAGTATACACCAAACAAAAGCTGGTATGAAGGTGTTTGCCAAGAGCCTTAAAAAATCTAGTTAAGAGGACTATGAATGAAAATGAAGGGGGAAAGATGGAGAAAACTATTAAGTGAAAATATAAAAAGATAATTATTAATAAAGATGGTTAGAAAGTCATGGGAGAGAAAATTCAAGAAGAAACAAAAGTAAAACATGACCTGACCTTAGGTATCAATATAGAAATGCATAAAACATCATTGACAAGCAGAGTGAGCCTAGAAATCCTCCTTTGAAGGAGGCAAAATTGTTCTCACAGTTATGACTGACACTAAGTGGGATGGTAACCATAATTATAATATAAGTATAGAAAGTTACAGCTTATTTAAATAAGACAACACAGGCAAAAATGATGGCGTGTGGAGTAGAACTGCATGTTGAGAAGATAGATGCGCAGAAAGAATTCTAAGAAGTGAAGAAGAGAATCATGATGGAGAACATTTAGTTGAGCATCAATGGAAAGAGAAAAAGAAGTAAGATTATCATTAGACAAACCATCTGGACAGAAAGAAGAAATAGATGAGGAGTTTGGTAAATAGCTTAATAAGCCAGACATAAAGGCGTGATATTGGAGATATGAGAGACATCAGCAATTTGGCCATCTGCTGGGGCTCTCATTGCCAAATCAGAGAGGCTAATAAGCTTTTGCCTTCCTTTAATAATAATTTTATCCTTCAGAAGTTGAAGGAAATCAATATGGGTTTTTCCACTTTGGACTGGATGGTCCCAACCAGGAGGTATGGGGTAATAGTGATAAGGACATTCAGCAGAATCAATCATTCCATCCTAGCAATTGTCAAGAAGGATAGAAAGATAGGCATGATCTTATGTGTGCCCACAATTTTGGGAAAACAAATTTCAAAGCATTCAAGGAAAGGAATAGCAGAAATATGTAGACTTAAATTCTCTATAGGAAATTGGTTAAGAAGGATCTAAATCTCTCATAGGTGAAATTAGTATTACACAAAGATGTAAAATTATGATGACCAAGGGAAAGAGGGAATCACTTAGAGACATACATGTGGATACGAAAGGAATTCATGGACTTGTTTAGATTTTTAAAAGAAATATATATGTATGTACATATATATATGTATATATATATATATATATATGAAATATATAATAGAATTAGGGACAGCTTATAGTAAATCAATACGATAAATATTCCACTTAGCTGTAAGAGATGTTAGAAATGAAAAAATCTAAATGAGCTGAGGTTAAAAAAATGCTAACAAAAACTTAATAAAAAGAACTTTTAAAAAATTCAGGGAAAGTAAAAAGGATCAAGGAAGGTAGAGGACTATGCTCAATCCTATCATGACTTCAGATGACAAAGAGACTTTACAACTCTCTGTTGTTTCTTCTTTCTCTGCCAAAGAGAAAGTCTGGAAAGGACAGAACAAACATGGCCAATAGTGTTTTGAAACTCAAAGCAAGTAACAGTACCTCGAGGAGGCACCTAACTACTCTTGATACGATTATGTAATCATTCTTAGACAAATTATTTCATGAAATAAGATTAAAACTAGAGATTATGATTACTGAATTTAGTGGAATGATCTTTAAAAGCTCATTGACAATAGGAGAGGTGGCGTAAGAATAAAGTATAATAGTCCTGGATTCAAAAATGAAAAAAAAGTATATTCATTCTATAGGCCAATAAGCTTCACTTGGATTCCGGGCAAGATTTTATCATGAATAATTGAAGGCATAATCAGGGCATATTTAGAAAATGAAATAGTGACATCAAAGATCTAAGTTTATTTTATTGTTATTGAGTTTGAGAGATCAAGGTAATAGCTTACCTAGATTTAATTTTTGACAGAATTTTGAATTTCACATGTGTACTTGTATGCTTATATTAGTAACTTTTATTTTTGTATCACTTTGTTCCAGATATAACCATATTCAGTGGGGATTTCCATTGTTAAAAACAAAAATAAAGAAAAAAAAATCATTGAATTCCACCAATATAGTGATAACATTTTGCAATATGTGCAATATCCTGCATCTTTGATCTTGACTCTAAAAAGAAGGGAATTTTCATTTTCTTTTTCTTTGTTTTTTAAATTTTTATTTAGTATTTAATTTTCCCCCAATTACGTACATTAAAAAAAACAATTTTAACATTTGATTTTCAAACTTTGAGTTTCAACTTGTATCCCTTTCTCCCTCCCCACCCCCAACCACATTGAGAAGGCAAACAATTTGATATAGGTTATGAACGTGTTGTCATACAAAATACTTCTATAGTACTCATGTTGTGAAAAAACTAACTATAAGTCTCTTCCTCCTATCCTGCCTCTCTGTTTATCCTCTCTCTCTCCTTTCACCCTGTCCCTCCTCAAAAGTGATTTGTTTCTGACTACCCCTCCCCCAGTCTGCCCTCCCTTCTACTACCCTCCCCCTTCTCTTCCCCTCTCCTCCCCTACTTTCCTGTATGGCAAGAAAGATTTCTATACCCAATTGAGTGTCTATATTAATTTCCTGTTTGAGGCAGTTCTGATGAGAGTAAGGTCCACTCACTCCCTCTCCCCTCCCCTCTTTTACTGTAAAGCTTTTTCTTGTCTCTTTTATGTAAGATAGTTTACCTCATTCTACCTTGTCCTTTCTCTTTCTCCCAGTACATTCCTCTCTCACCCCTTAATTTACTTTTTAGATATCATCCCTTCATATTCAACTCACACCTGTGCCCTCTGTCTATATATACTCCTTCTAACTACCCTAATAGTGAGAACAGTCTTATGAGTTACAAATATCATCTTTCCATGTAGGAACATATACAGTTTAACAATTGATAAGTCCCTTATGATTTCTCTTTCTTGTTTACCTTTTCAGGTCTTGAGTCTTGTATTTGAAAGTCAAATTTTCTATTTAGTTCTAGTCTTTTCTCAAGAATGCATAAAATTCCTCTATTTCACTGAATGTTCATTTTACCCCCATGGATTATACTCAGTTTTTCTGGGTAGGTAATTCTTAGTTGTAATCCTAGCTCCTTTGACCTCTGAAATATCATACCAAATCCTCCAGTCCTTTAATGTAGAAACTGCTAAATCTATTGTTATCCTGACTTTGGCTCCACCATACTTGAATTATTTCTTTCTGGCTGCTTGCAATATTTTCTCTTTGACCTGGAAACTCTGGAATTTGGCTATTCCTGAGAGTTTTCATTTTCAGATCTCTTTCAGGAGGTGATTGGTGGAATCTTTCAATTTCCTTTTTACCCTTTTGTTCTTGAATATCAGGCAGTGTTCATTGAAAATTTCTTAAAAGATGATTCTAGGGTCTTTTTAAATCATGGCTTTCAGGTAGTCCAATAATTTTAAAATCATGTAAATGATCTCTCCTCAATCTATTCTCCATATCAGTTGTCTTCTTTTTTCATATTTTGGTTTTGCTTCATTTTTTTGATTTCTCATAAAGTCATTAGCTTCCACTTGCTTCATTCTAATTTTTAAGGACTTATTTTCTTCAGTGAGCTTTTGGACCTCCTTTTCCATTTGGCCAGGTCTGCTTTTCAAACCATTATTCTCCTCACTGGCCTTTTGGACCTCTTTTGCCATTTGGTCTAGTCTCTTTTTAAGGCGCTATTTTCTTCAGTATTTTTTGGGTGGGGCTCCTTTACCAAGCTGTTGACTCATTTTTTCATGATGTTCGTGCATCACTCTCATTTGTCTTCCCAATATTTACTCTACTTCTCGTACTTGATTTACAAAATCCTTTTTGAGCTCTTCCACGGCCTGAGACCAATTTATATTTTTCTTAGAGGCTTTGGATGTAAGACCTCTGACTTTGTTGTCTTCTTCTGAGTGTGTGTTTTGATCTTCCTTGTCAACAAAGTAAGTCTAATAGTCAGGTTTTTGGTCCTTTGTTTACTCATTTTCTCAGCCTATTACTTGGCTTTTAAGTCTTTGTTAAGGTAGAACTCTGCTTCTAGTGTGAAGGATGTACTGTCCCAAGTTTCAGGGGTTTGGTGCAGATTTCTATCTTCCATTCCCATTTTTTTACTAAGTAGCTTTGTATTGTGTTCTATGAGACCATATCTTCCATCCCAAACCTTCTCCAACTGTTTCCCCTTCTTTCATATTCCCAAGAAGTATCATTGTGTGCCATCTCTTCTAATGTGTAGGTATTGTGTTTTAGACTGTGTGACTCTCTTGGGACATAAGAGAGGAATCTGCATGTTGGACCCTTAAAGTACAAGTTTATGAGTTTGCTTAAATTGACAATATCCAGCTTAGCTGGAGATGCTGAATAGAAGTTTTAAATATATAATTTAACTGGTATTATTTCTCAAAGTTTTTACTTTGCGTACTGTTTCTTTCTCATCTTATGGGTTTAGTTTTAGCTACTCTTTTACTCTCGTTTCTGACTTGCTGACCTTAGAGAAGTTTGTGGAAAGGAAATACTTTGCTGCCTTCTCAGTCACAAGTTCTTGATTATATAGATTTTAGCAAAGTATATAAGAGTCCCTTATGTTTTCTCATGGGCTCTATGACAATATTCATCCTTGAACCCTTGGACTCATATGCAACATAGGAAAAATAGAATTTACATTGCATTATCTCAGAAAGAGAAATTAAGGAAGCCATAAGACCAAGCAGAAAGGAAAAGAATGACCTTAGCCTAGGCAGTTAATTTACTGGTCAGGATGCTATTGTATCTGTGCAGATGAGAGTTTCTAAAGACCTATGGGCTATTTGTATAGAGAATGATGATGATAGAGATGCAATGGTCAGAGAACTAATAAGGCTTGTATTCAACATGGACACAATGGATATAGCAACTCATTGGATATATTAATTAAGGGAGAAGTAAAGGCTGAACATAACTAAAATTTTAAGAATAAGTGATTGGAAAAATCAATAAAAAGGAGCAAGTTGGTCACCAAGTGTGGGCAAGGAGGATTTCTTTTTTTTCAGTTTTTTAATCTCTCCCTCCGCCCCCCAACTCCTCCTCTATGTCTTTCTCTCTCAAAGGCACCTAGGTGGCTTTCATTTCACTTGTATTTGTATTTTCTCAGTGCTTAGAACAGTACCAGTCATGTAGTAAACATTTGCTTATCCATCTGCTATCTATCTATGATCCATTGATGGAAAAGCTCCTGAGGTGAACAGATATTAGTGAAAACGGGCAAGTCACATTACCATTTCTAGTTAATCCTGCAGGTTTTCTCTACAAAAATTATAAAAATTATAATATTAATAACAAATTATGAAAATTACAGGATTCATAGTTGGAGGGGACATTAGTGATGCAGGGCTTGGAGTCAGGAAGCCCTGAATACAAAACCATCCTCAGACACACTAGCTGTATGACCCTTGGCAGGTCACAAAAACCACTAACTGCCTCAGTTTCCTCAACTGAAAAATGAGGTTAATAGCAGTGCCTCCAATACAAGGCTATTATGATAATCAGATGAGATAGCTTTTATAAAGCATGCAGAACAGCGCCTGTTACGTTGTATGCTGTATATAAATGCTTATGCCTGTCTCCTCCTCTTTCAAAGAGCAGCTCGTATTTTGACTTCTCTCGTGAGTAATTTCATCCTTCAAAAGGTAGCAGAAAGCGATGTTAGATCCGAGTCTTAGCAAAAAAAGAATCCTAGATGTTGTGGTGGAAATGATGCTAAGATGAAGGGGGGATGATAACTTTATTTTAAGAGTTTGTATTAAAGATGAAGAGAAAAATCAGACATAATGGACATGTATATCATATTTTAGGAGAGATTTCAAAGGGATCAGAGAAAGGATAAGTAGGATCCCACCAACTAAAATGATACAAAGAAGGTCCACCAAAAAGGGAAGGGGTGATTTTCAGGAATCAAATTCTTAAAATTTCAAGTCAAGAGATTCAAGCCTTTGAAATAAATAACTTTGTTTACATACTATGATAATCAGTTGTGCTAATGTTTTACTTAATAGTTCTCCATTCTATTTGTTAGTGATAATTTTACTTTTTGCCTTCATTTCTCCAAGGTGTTTTCTGTCAGGTCGATATTTGTCTTTTAGAAGGAATTTGGTTGGGAATCACCTTTCTTTTTTTTTTTAATTATGTAATAAAGAAGTGGTTTGTTTTGAAAATATGCAATTTAATTCACATATAGATACATCTGGGTGAAATTTTTTTTCTTTTCCTTTGGGATTTAATTAATGATTTCTTACATTTCTCTTTCTAACATTCTATGTAGGTATTATGTTTCATATATTGTTAAAATGGGTATTGCACATATTTGGAAACATTTATTTCACGGAAATTTTCAATTGTGTTTGCATGTAATTGTATACAATAACTTCTGATATACTCATATACTTGTATATGTACATATATACATACATATATTTAGTTACACTTCATTTTTTGTGTGAATTCTCTCTTCTCATTATTGATTTTAGTGATTTCCTTTTTCTGTCTGTGTCTGCCTAAACCAAATTAAATATGTTTAGGAATATCATTGGCCTTTTAAAATAAAAACTGAGGTTTTCCTCGACTTTTTATTTATTTCATTATAAAATTTCTTCTTTGGTTTTAGTACAGAGACGTTGATGGATGATGATGACGCCAACGATGATGATTAATTATAATTTCTATGTATTTTGTTGCATGATCTATTCATTGATCTACTTCTTTCTTGGATAATATAAGTGTTCAGAGAGATACAATTCCCTTTAATGACTGTCTGAATTACATCCTAAAATATTGGGTATCTTGTCTCTTTGTTGTTATTTCTCTTAAAATAATTATTGCTTCTGTGATTTGTTCTTTGATTCATTCATTATTTATGATATTATCTAGTCTCCAATTGTCTGTCTGTTCCTATTTCAATTATGGAATAAAATTTTATCGAATCATTGCCTTTAAAGAATGCATTTAATGTTTCCATCTTTTTTTGCATTTTTTAAAGTTTTTATATTATAGCATATGATCAACTGTTGCAAAGTTTCTATGGTGCTGAAAAATACATGCTTCAATAATTCCTTTTTTAGCATATCTAGTTTTTCTAACATTATTTAACGATGATTAATGTATATCTAAATACAAAACAATCACTTTTAAGTCAATTACTACAATTCACAAAATAAGAGTCACATACCTGTAGAATTTTAAAGTTAGTTCCATCAATAATCATCCTTCCTTGGTATGCTCCTAAAAATTTCCTTCATAACATATGCAACTAATGGCTGGTCCCCTGCCCACTGCTTGATGACCTGTAATCAGGAAGGCATATTATCTCTCAGTGTAGTATATTCTAATTATATACATCTCTAACAGCTAGGAAATTTCTGATATAAGATTAAACATGCCTATTTGTGCCTTCCACTCATTGCTCCTGTTCACTATGTCCAATCGAAAATAATTCTACTTCCTCTCCCATATTATTTTAATACTTTGAAGAAATCTCTCATGTTCTTCTTTTTCCTCCCTGGAATCTTTTCTTCTCCAGACAAAACAACTCATGTTCCTTCCACTATTCCTTATGTGGCATGAATTCAAGGACTTTCATCATCTAAGATGCTCCTTTTCATTCTTTGTACCTTTTTGTCTTCCTTAGCTTTCATCCTGGAAACTGAAAAGAGTAATTCACATGTGTCATAGCCAGGGCATAACCCAGAAAGGTCATTATCTGGTTATTCCTAGTACATATGCCTCTCTTAATATAAGCCCAGGTTAGTTAATTTTTTTAAAAAATTTATTTAACATAGAGATCTTCTTGTAATTAATTCAGTTTTTTCTTATTTAACTCAGATGCTATGCCACTTGCTGAATATGTATTTAATAACAATATTTTTATTATATGTGGTATATTTATGTACAATTGAGTATAGTTTGATAATTACATTTTTTATCCTCAAGACTTTGTGCTAATTCCTGGGATTATAGAGAAAAATTAGTGTCTGCCCTCATTGAACATACATTCCACTGAAGGGGAAAGTAATTACACCATGAACATAATCAAGTAACTATTAGGAATGTAAATAGCAATCCATTTTAATTTTAAGAGGGACAAAATGTGAATAATGTGTGTTTGCGTGTGTGAATACGTGTATGTATGTGTGTATGTGTGTGTGTGGTCAGGAAAGACCATAAGGTAGCTGACCACTTAGCTGTTCTTTGAAGAAAGCAAGTATTCCATGAAATGGATATGAGGAAGAGGATAGATTCTAGATGCATGGTGACCATTTATGCAAGGTAATGGAAGCAGGAGACAAGATTCTAGATTATTGCGATCATCTAATGTGAGGTTGTGAGGTCCCAACTTATAGGAGAGGTATTGTGAATACAGAAAAGGGGACATTAGAAGAAATGCTGTAGAGTTAGAAGAGATAAGTCTTGGCAATATGCCACGGAGTTTGATGGAAATGGAAGGGTAATCCTGTGTTATGATCCTTGGTGAGTGGAAGAATTGGGATAACATCAACTGAAATGTAGAAGTTTACAAGGATGGATATGAAATAACTTATCCAGATTCCTATTTTGGACATGTGAAGTTCAGAATGTCCATTGAAATCTAGTTGGCAGAGGCAACAGTTACTGTTTATTTTTTTTAAATGCATTTCTTTTGGCTATTAAATTATTGGAGATTATGATTGCTCCTTTTTTTTAATTTAGCTGAGGTGTAATACATTGTCCTCCTCTCATTTAATACTATATAAATATTTATAGTTTATGTATGTTTCCTACAGCAAATTGTTGGATTTTGCTTTCTAATCCATTCTTATATCTTACTCTGCTTTTTGGGCAAATCAATTCCATTAATTTTCTTGCATATATACTGTTAAGTTTGTTTCTCTCTCCTCTTCAAGAATTTTTTGACAAGAAAAATTAGTGTTAGGTATTTGCAACTTGTATTACAGGAAGCTGTTGAATCCAGTCCTTTTACTTACTCCTATCCCAAGCCTGAATACTTATCTTTTAGTTGTTCATCCTCTAACATTGTTTCTGGGGCCAATGTGATTGTGTAAGCATCCCTTCAAAGCCGTATTTTATCAAGATTGAGGTAATTTCAACTTCACTCTGGTTTATTTTTTTTTTTAATTACTTCCTTTGTTCAGATAGACTGTGATTCATAAAGTTCCTTCTCTTATCAATTCCCTGATAAAAGTTTGAATGACCTTACTCTGATGACACAATTTAAAGAAATATGCATTCTATTTTCCTCCTTTTCTCCTTCACCTAGGGTATTTCTTTTTGAACTAACCCAGCATTTATCCCCTCTTTTTCCCCCTAAGCAACTCTTGAACAAAATACCCGTTGTGTTTTCATTCAACTGAATTTGTATAAATTTTGATAAAAATCTCTTCAACTCATTTTGCATAAAAGGAATGCTTTGAATAATTACTTCACTTAAAAGTCTATTTTTTCTGATGCAATTAAGCTAAATTTTATAAAATAAGTTATTTTTAACTTCCTTCCATTATGCTTTACTTTTTAGCACATGGCATCCTGATATTTTATTTCTTTTCTCATTATTAATAGTCTTATATGGTCTTAACTGGAGTTGTTGGTTAAATGTCTCTTCTTGGCTCTTTGTAATATACCTTTGACTTGAGAGCTCTGAAGCTTGGCAGCAACATTTATTAGTTATTTAAGTCGTGGAATTCTTTCTGATGAGGACCTATGGATTCTACCATTCTGTACTTTACCATTTGGTTCTAGTATTTTTAGGCAATTATTTTCACAAATTCCAGAAGTATTCTATTTAGGCTATTGATTTCATTATTTTTTTTCAAAAAATAATCATTCGAGTTTATATAGGAGTATTGTTTTCCAGATTAAAAATTATAAATTAAGAGATAAAACAAATTCTTTTATTTTTACTGACCTTTGATTATTCTCTAAGAAATCTATCTGTAGGAGCCAAGATGGCGACTGGAAAGCAGTAACTGGCATGAGCTCCCCACCAAGTATCTCCAAAAACCTATAAAAAAATGGCTCTGAACCAATTCTAGAACTGCAGAACACACAAAGTGGCAGAGGGAAGCAAGGCTCCAGCCCAGGACAGCCTGGATGGTCTTGGGG
>CM053623.1:58000057-58015623 GCA_028646595.1 Phalanger gymnotis | reverse complement strand
AAAAAAAAATTCAAAGCCAATATCAATATTAAAGGAAGACTTTTTTGGATCACCATCACTAGAACTTAGATTTTAGGTGAAAGAGATGAACTTGACAATGTAAACTTGACAATGATGAGACTAAACCTGATGAAGCTGAAGAAAGGCAAGGTGGAAATTTCCCATTTGAAGCAGATTTTCTATCTGACCCCTTTTAAAGTACTCAGCCAGACTTAAATGACCTTGTTTGTGATCTTAGCTTATCTAAATATCAAACTAAGCTTTTAATATCTAGACTAAGTGGAATCTCTTGCAAGATGGCACTAAAATATGGTTAAAGCGGGAACTTTGAGAATCAGTAAGTATGAAAAGAGTTCTTGGCATATCTGAAAAGATATGAAAGTGATTTCTCTTTTAGTAGTATTATAAATAATGTATGATACATCTGGATACTTTAGTCATGAATGGAGCAGCAGAAACAGAGCAGGAAAAAAAGACATTAAAAATGACCTCAAATTTAAGGAATTGATTCCAGTAAATACTAGTGATGTAAATCAAATACTGGTTAACATTTTCCTTAGAAACATTGTACACTAAGCTAGATTTGATGAAAAACTTTGTTAAGGTGACAGATCAAAATAGTTTAGGTTTTTCGAATCTGAAAAATACATTTCCAAGGAAAAGTAAAGACTAAAATTAGTGAGACTATATGCTTGAATGTTCAAACAATGGAAGCAATGAAAGACAAACATGTTAAAAATAATGGAATGAGGTTAAAGGCTTCATGGAAATAATTTTAGAAAATGACCAAAAATCTTCTGGGAGACATCAAGGCAGAAAATTACCAAGGAATTGTCAGTGATCTTCTCAAAGCATATAAAAATACAAGAAATAACATGGTCTTTCAAGATCCATTTCCTGTATGTATATTTGGTTTTTTTTTTCCGTAAAACCTATGTTACTACCGTTAAACATGGGGAAACCTGCTATCAAGAATTCTCTGCCGTAGAAAACCAGTGTCACAGCAAGTAGAATCTAACCAGGATGGCTTATAGTTCTAATGGACATTAAAGAGGGATTACCCACAGAAGAAAGGAAATGGAAAGTCATTAATACCTACATAATGATGATTAGGAAATAGTGATTTTTAAAAATAAAAAAGTATGATTCCCAGGACAATAAAAGCTAATGGATAAAATCTGATGCAGTATTTTAAAGCTGCACAAAGCACTATGTATTACACAGTTTTATGATATTGATGGAAAAAAAAAACTATTTAGCTCTTGGTGGTAACATTGCTATATTGCTGATGCTTCACTGTCTAGTATGTAATGTAGTATGTAGGTCTCTTTTTCTTGCTAGCAATATGGACAGTTTCCCCAAGTCTTTCATATTCTCCCTACCTTGAGACATTAAGAATTGTTTCCTCATTGGTCTCAAAAGTGTAGTTCCTAAGAACTTTTCTAAGTGCACTTAGTTTAGTTCAATGACTCCTACTATCTAGATCTTCTTCACTCCCATTTTCTCCTCTTCCAATGGCTCATTTGGGAATTTGATATTAGAGTCCAAAACATCGTGGTTGTGCTGTAACTACAAAGAGAACTCGTCTGAAACAATTTTACAGATCTCCATTTCTTGGCATTTATTGTCTTCTTTGTGTTTAATTGTTGGGTTAATGATTGAGGTTTCTTTTAAATTTCACTTATTTTTTTCTTTTTCCTCCATTGCATCTTGTTGTTTTCTCAAGGGATTTTTTTAAGTCCAAACCCCTGATATTCAGTGGGTAGAGAGATTCATACCAATGCCAAGTTTGCAGCTTTAGTTTTCACATTCGTTTGCAGTCACTAGCACATTTAATGACTAGTCCAGGGCTATACAATTAGTGTGATCCAGAGGGAGAACTAAAATGCAAGTCTTCCTGACTTAAAGACTCCTCTTCTACACAAAAGGCTTCATTGCTTCATCTTCTGAAGGGACAATGCTCACAGCCTTTTGCCATCCAGCTTTGTGTTTTTTTTGAATGATGGTTTTATATTCCAAGCTCATGATGACCTTGGCTACCATTTCTCCCCACTTGTCAATGAGATAAGAATTTGCCGGTTAAAAGATTTTTAGCTTCTTTTCTAAATTTTATTTCATTTTCTAAAATGAGATGCAATAAAAGCATTTTGCAAACATATAAACGCTAACAATTAGTGGTACTTTTTAGTGGTAGTAATAGTAGTTGTAGTTGTAGTAGCAATCATAGTCACTATATAATAGCCAATATAATAGTCATTACTATGCATACTAATAGTAGCATGCATAGTAGTGCTAGTACTAGTAGTAGCAAGATTTAAACTTCCTTAGGAAATGGCCATAATCTGCATCAATTTCTGTTTACAACCTATACTCTCTTGTATTGTTAATGTTGGAGTTGTTTTCTATCCCATAGCTCCTAATTTTAATTCTTGTAACTTGGTATTGGTCAGCAGATAGAGTGGATAGAGGCCTGAATTTCAGGAAGACTCATCTTCCTGAGTTTAAATCTGACCTCAGACCCTTGGCAAGTCACTGAACCTTGTTTGCCTCAGCTCTTCATCTATAAAATGAGTTAGAAATGAACATGGAAACAACTCCAGTGTTTTTGCCAAGAAAACTCCAAATGAAGTCCCAAAGAGTCAGACATTACTGAAATGACTGAACAAGAAGAGCAATAAAGCATTATTATTACCTCCATTTTACAGATTAGGAAAGTGAGACAGAGAGGTTATCACTTCCTGATTCCAAGTCCAGCACTCTTATCTATTGTACCACCTAGCTGCCTCCATCATCCAAGAGCCCTAAAGGCCAGAAGTTTCAGTTAATTATTATTTCTCCTTTTCTATGACTGGTCATTTCCCATCTTCTCCTCCCCAAATCACTGTGATTTGGCATTCCTTCCTTTGGCTGTGATTTCTAAGACTTCTTTCTCCAGGTTCTCTTTCACCTATCTCCTGTCTCCTCAGGAACCTTTATAGTTATTTTCTTCACTCTCCTTCCTATTAAGCATGGCTAGCCCTCAAGAATTTTTTCAGAATTCTCTTCTCTCTTGATTTTTTCAAAGTGAGCTTATCTCTTACCAGTTCAATTAGCAATTCTGTATAACTAACTCCAAACTATATTAATCTTTGATATAGATACCAATATAATATTCCAAAAATAGATTTATCATTACTCTTTTTTTAATTTAATTTTTAATTTATGGAACAAAACAAGCATTTCCATAACATAGTACAATAAAGATGATCATACATGAAACTGCAAAACTGCTATGTACATTGCTATTCCTTTCAAATATATATCAAAATTATCATGTAAATTTATCTTTTCTTCCCTCTCCTCCATGCTAGACATGATTACCATTAGACACAAATTGTATATACATGTGTGTGTATATACATATGTATGTGTGTGTTTACATGTACATATACACATACATATTATATTTACATATGTATGTGTGTGTATATATATATATATATATACACACATACACTTATTCTATACATACTTCTATTTATTAGTTCTTTCTCTGGATGCGGATAGTATTTTCCATCAAGAGTCTTTCAGAATTGTCTTGGATTGTGGTATTTCTGAGAAGAGCTAAATAAATCATAAATGATCGTTTCACAGTGTTGCTGTTACTGTATGCAATGTTGTCCTGGTTCTGCTCACTTCACGTAGCATCAGTTCGTGGTAGTGTTTGTAGGTTTTTCTGAAATCTGCCTGCTCATCATTTCTTATAGCACAATAGTATTCTATTACATTCATATACCAATCGATGGGTATCCCCTCAATTTCCAATTCTTTACCACCACAAAAAGAGCTTCTATAAATATTGTTGTATACGTAGTTCTTTTTCCCTTTTTAATGATCTCTTTGGGATACAGACCTAGAAGTTGTATTGCTGGATTAAAGGGTATGCACAGTTTTATAGCCCTTTGGGCATAGTTCCAAATTGCTCTCCAGGATGGTTGGATCAATTCACAACTCCACCAACAATGCATTGGGATCCCAATTTTTCCATATCTTCCCCAATATTTATCACTTTCCTTTGTTGTCATATTAGCCAATCTGATAGGTAAGAGGCTGTACCTCAGACTTTCAATTCGCATCATTTCTCTAATCTAGGGGTGGGGAATCTGCAGCCTCAAGGCCATTTGTGGTCTTTAAGTCCTTGGGTGCAGCATTTTGACTGAGTCCAAGTTTTACAGAATGAATGTTTTTATTAAGGAGATTTGTTCTGTGAAGTTTGGATTCAGTCAAAGGGCTGCATTTGAGGACCTAGAGGGCCACAAGTGGCCTTGAGGCCACAGGTTCTCTACTCTTACAGTAATCAATAGTGATTTAGAGCAGTTTTTATTTCATTTTCATTTTTCATTTTGATAGCTTTAATTTCTTTATGTGCAAACTGCCTGTTCATATCCTTTGATTATTTATCAATTGGAGAATGACTTATATTCTTACAAATATGTTCATTTGTCTATATATTTTAGAAATTAGGCCTTTATCAGAGATATTGGCTGTCACATTTCTTTCCCATCTTTCTGCTTTCCTTATAATCTGAGTTGCATTGGTTTTGTTTGTACAAAAACTTTCTTAATTTAATGTAATCAAAATTATTAAAATTGCTTTTCATAGTGTTCTCTATCTCTTGTTTAGTCGTAAATTCTTCCCTTCTCCATGTATCTGACAGGTAAACTATTCCTTGCTCTCCTAATTTGCCTCAGGTATCCCCCTTTAAGTCTAATCATTCACATATTTTGATTTTGGTATAGGGTGTGAGATGTTGGTCTTTGCCTAGTTTCTGCCATACAGTTTTCCCAGCAGTTTTTTGTCAAATAATGAATTCTTATTACGTAAACTGTAGTCTTTGGGTTTATCAGACAGTAGCCTACTGTGCCTTGTATACTAATTTATTCCACTGATCTCCATTATGTTTCTTAGCCAGTACCAAATATGGTGATGATTGCCAATTTATAATATAGTTTAGATCTGACATGGCTAGGCCACCTTCCTTTGCATTTTTTTCATTAATTCCCTCGAAATTCTTGACGTTTTGTCCTTCCAGATGAATTCTGTTATTATTTTTTCTTGATCTATGAAATAATTTTGGGTAGTTTATTTGGTATTCAACTGAATGGGCAAATTAATTTTAGGTAGAATTGTCATTTTTGCATCTATATTCATTGGGGAATTTGGTCTGTAATTTTCTTTCTCTGACTTGGCTCTTCCTGGTTTAGTATCAAAACCATATTTTGTCATGAAAGGAATTTGGTAGAACTCCATCTTCACCTACATTTTCTAGATAGTTTATATAGTATTAAAAATAATTGTTCCTTAAATGTTTGATAGAATTGACTTGTAAATCCATTTGGCCCTGGACATTTTTTCTTAGGGAGTTCATTAATGCCTAATACATTGATGGCTAAATTTCTTTTTCTAAAATAGGGTTAAGTATTTTATTTCTTCTTCTATTAAATTGGCCAATTTACATTTTTGTAAATATTCATCCATTTCAGAGTTCTTAAGAGTTACAAATGTCATCTTTCTATGTAGGGATGTAAACAGTTTAAACTTATGGAATACTATAGGGTTTTTGTTTTTCACTGTTGAATTTTTTATGCTTGAGTCTTGTATTTGAAGATCAAATTTTCTTTTCAGCTCTGTTCTTTTTCATGAGGAAAGTTTGAAAATCCCTTATTTCAATGCATGTCCATCTTTTCCCCTTAAAAGATTATGTTCAGTTTTACAGAGTAGTTGTTTTTGGTTATAATCCAAGCTCTTTTGCCTACTACAATATCAGATTTCAAGCCCTCTGACTCTTTAATGTAGAAATTACTAAGTTATATGTAATCCTGAATTTGCCTCATTGATATTTCAATTGTTTCTTTCTGGCTGCTTGGAGTATTTGCTCCTTGAGCTGATAGTTTTGATATTTGGGTACAATATTCTTTGGAGTTTTCATTTTGAGATCTATTTCAGGAGATGATTGGTTGAGTCTTTCAATTATTATTTTACCCTCTGGTGCTAGGATATCAAGGGGGTTTTCCTTGGTAATTTCTTTCTAGGCCCTTTCTTTGATCATGGCTTTTAGGTAAGCCAATAATTCTTGAATTTTTACTCCTGGATCTATTTTCCAGGTCACTTATTTTTCCAGGGAGGTATTTTACATTGTCTTGTATTTTTCCAGTTTTGTGATTTTCTTTGACTAATTCTTGATGTCTCATGGAATCATTAGCTTCCACTTACTCAATTCTAATTTTTAAGGAATTATTTTCTTCAGTTAGTTTTTGTACCCCCTTTGGGCCAATTCTATTTTTTAAGGAGTTGTTTTCTTCAGTCAATTTTTGTGCTTCCTTTTCTAAGCTGTTGACTCTTTTTTTTCATAATTCTCTTGCATAACTCCCATTTATTTTCTCAATTTTTCTTCTATTTCTCTTGATTTTTAAAATTTTGGGGGGGAAGGGGAGCTTGAGACCAATTCATATTCCCCTTTGAGGTTTCACATATAGGCATTTTGACATTGTTGCCCTCTTCTGAGTTTGTGTTTTGCTCTTCCCTGATGCCATAATGGCTTTATATGGTTGGGGATCTTTTTCGCTTGCTTTTTTTTTAAAGTTGAGCTGTTTTCTTAGGATTAAGGGGCAGTGTTCCAAGCTTCTTGCACTGGGGACCAGGAGCCTGGAAACTGGCTAGCTGCACAGGGACCTGTGGGACTGGTGGCTTGCCTACTGTACTAGGGTGTCTCATCCTAGTAGCTCCTGTTGTACCCTGGGTTCTGGGGCTGGATGCCTTACAGATGGCCTTCTGTGCCACTGTCCTGCTGAGCCAGGCCTGAGGGGACTTGCTTGCTGATCTGTGTTGTGGCTGAGTGTCCTACTGGCTTGCCTGGACACCACTGGTTTGCCAGATATTGCATGCACTAGGCTGTACTCCCTTTTTACCCAAGTGAGGCAGACCTTTCTTGAAGTCCTTTAAATTATATTGGGCTGGATTATTCTTTCCCCCTATATTTTTATGGATGCCGTTGCTCCAGAATTCTTTTAAAGACTTGATTTAACATTTTTTTGAGGGAAATTGGGTAGAGCTCAGACAACTTCTTGGCTTCTCTTACTATCCTGGCTCTTCCCCTTTCATCTCCTTTTCTATGTTCACTTCCCCACTGGTATCATTTTTTTTTGTTATTTAATTATTTAATTACAATTATTTTGACATTTGAACTAAAGTTTTTTTTTTCCCTAGATAGTAAGCATCTCCTAGTATGAGAAAGCATATCGTAGGTTGTGTTCCACTGATATAATCATTTGGAACCCAGAGTCAGCTTCATACCATATGAGACAGAGTGAGACTTCATTTTTAATGTAATTTTTCCTTCAATTTGTTTTTTTAATATTACTTTTTCCTTTGAAGTCAGAATTATTGCCTTGAATGAAAAGTTTTGCTGTAATCTTTTATACAATGTACATTTTAGTTCAAGTATTAGAATTTTAATAAAGAGCTTTGCTAGGCTTTTTGTACGGCTGAATATAATTAAATTCTCTCACACAAATGAAATACATATATTCCTTGGTAATGTAAGTTATTATTATTCAGGTGATAATATATAGGCCCTTGCATTCTGGAATTCCAGGTGATTCTGAGGTGAGCATTACTTCAATCAGGTAAGCTCTCCTGGGAATGCTGTTTTGTATTCAAATTTTGGAAACAACATCATTCTAAGAAAAACAAATCTAGATGTGCATAAGATGAGGAAACATGTTTGTCATCTTTCTTTTGAAATTATAAAACAAAACTATGGGTGCAAGTCAGAATCTACATCTAGGGGAGAGAAAGTCAAATTAGTGGTCTACCTGGGACCTGAGTCAGTTAATGTTTCTTACTTAGTATGTCATTACAATGTATATTCCTATGATTAGTGAAACCTACTCCCTATGATCTGACAAAAATGAGTCTTCCCTATGTACAACCTTCAGGCTTGTTTTTGTGCCTTGGTATAGGCTGCTTACCATACTTGGGTTGCTCTCCTGCCTCAATTACACCTTAGAGAACCTTAGCTCCTTCAAAGTATAGCTCAGATACCACCTGATAGGAAGGCTTTAATGATGTCCCCCTCCTAGGTGTTAGTGATCTCCCTATGACCTATCTTCATGTTTGAATTGTAAGCATATGCTTATCTGTGTACATATATTTTTCGTCCAGTAGAATATATATTTTTTCAGAGCAAGTACTATCTCATTTTTCCTTTGGATAATAATACTGATGGTGATGGTAGTGATGACAATAATTATAATAATTTTGTTAAGTTGTTTCAGACTATCCATGATCCCATTTTGGAGTTTTCCTGGCAGAGATACTGGAGTCATTTGCTTTTTCTTTATCCAGATCATTTTACAAATGAGGAAACTGAGGCAAACAGAGTTAAGTGACATGCCCAGGGTCACCCAGCTAGTAAGGGTCTGAGGCTGGATTTGAACTCAGGAGGAAGAGTCTTTCTGATTCTAAGCCCAGTTCTCTATCCACTGCCCCACCTATCTGCCCAATGATAACTAACATTTATATTACATTTACTATGTACCGGGGACTGTGCTAAGCACTATTTACAATTATTCCCTCATTTCATCTTCACAATGATCCTGGGAGGTAGATGCTATTATTATCCTTATTTTATAGAGATGGAAACTGAGGCACGGAAAGGGTAAGTGACGTGCCTACAATCACACAGCTCATAAGCATCTGAAGCCAGATTTGAACTGTGGTCTTCCTGATTCCAGTCCTAGAGCTCTTCTATCCATTGTACCACCTGGGTAGAGTTGTATTACATACAATTCAAAAAAAATAATATCTTCAGCTTAGATTGAATCTACCTTATTATCTCTGTCAAATATAAATTTCTAAGAATTTTACCTTTCGTGGTAAATGTACCATTTTTTATTGGTTTCCCTTTACCTTAAAAAACCTTTTACTTTCAGGATTACCATTATGAATGATTGGCTTGAACCAGGGCTGCCATTTAGATTCACTATAATGTATATTGAATGCACACATTATGCCCATTGTGCATTTAGGAAAATGCTCTTTGAAAATTATTTTGTAACAATTTGTTCATTCTAAGTGAGTTAAAATTAGTTCATTTGCATTTCTATTCACCATAGAAAAAGGAGTTATATCCACCTAATTATACAGAAAGCCCAAGAGAGGGGGCTAATTTGGAGGTGTGCATCTCCAAGTCTGAGATTTTGGTCAAATTTACCATTATCTTTTTCAACTTCTGTGTGCCTGGCTTTCCCTGTGGAGAGGAAGCTCTATCATCATCTAATGTTGATGTTTGTGTTTCTTTTGGAGGATGGAATGTGAGGATATAATTGTTTAAATATCTAGGCGATTATGGCCTCTTTTGCCCAACAGCTTTTCCCAGAGAATTTCTCTACTTTTTTTCTCTCCCTAGCTAGGACTTTTTATTGCCATTTCTCCAGTTTTAAAGAGCGTAATAATGAAGAGCAGTAAGCTTATTCAGGCACAGCTAGATGGTGCAAGTGAATATGTGGCTATGCCTTGGGTCAGAAAGATCTGAGTTCAAATATAACCCCAGAAACTTACGAGCTATGTGATAGTTTGCATGTAATTTAACTTGTCTGGCTCGGTTTCCTCAATTGTGAAATGGGGATAATAATAGGACCCATCTCCCACCTTTGTTGTGAAGAGCAAATGAAATAATATGTACAGAGCACTTAGCATGGTTCCTGGTACTTAGTTGGGACTTAATAAGTCCTTTCCTTCCTTCCTTCCTTCCTTCCTTCCTTCCTTCCTTCCTTCCTTCCTTCCTTCCTTCCTTCCTTCCTTCCTTCCTTCCTTCTTTCCTTCCTTCCTTCCTTCCTTCTTTCCTTCCTTCCTTCCTTCCTCCCTCCCTCTCTCTCTTCCTCCTTCACTCCCTCCCTCCTTTCCTTTCTTCCTTCCTCCCTGCCTTCCTTCTTCCCTTCCTTCCTCTTCTTCCTTTTCCTCTTCTCTCTCTTTAATTTCTTTAAAAATTTCCCCCCTTTTGTGGGAGGGCAAATTAGGAGCTGTTATTTTGTGACCTGAAGACTTCAAGCACTGACATAGATAAATCATCTTTCTGGATATGATGGTATTAGAGAATTTTCTGCAGCAAATCATTGTTCCATAGTAGCTAGTTCTTATTAAAGGCAGGTTTTGAATTCAGATCTTCCTAACTCCAAAGCTGATACTCTCTTTCCGCTCTGCTGTACTGCTTCTCATGACCTTTCTTAGCTCACACAAGACACTCCACAGCCAGAATTCCCACTGTCTCACCTCAAAGGTATCATTTTATCTCCTGACTTCCTGAGTTTTCATTGGCTTTCTGCCATGCCTGGAATGTTTTTCCTCCTCATCTACTTCACCACCTGCCTTCCCAGAATTCCTTCAAGTCTCAGCTAAAAGATAACCTTTCCCCATCTTCCTTAAATCTAGTGCTTTCCCTTTAAGATTATCTCTAGTTTGTCCTGCATTTTTCTCATTCATTTGTAGTTTGTTGCCTGTTGCCTCCTATGCTTTAGTCTGTGAGCTCCTTGAGGGCAGAGACTGTATATTTTACCTTTCTCTCTAATATCAGCATTTAGCATAGTATCTGGCAAATTGAAGCAACTCTGCTAAATATTTACTGACTTCTAGACTTTCCTATTAGTTTGTGAGAGAATTATATCAAATTAATTCTTTTCAATTAAGAGGTTAAGAAAATTACTCATAGTCACCCAAACAGTATGTGTGAAAATAAGAACTGAACTAGGTTTTCCTGATTCCAAGGCTAGTGGTCCATAGGCTCCAGGGCTTTTGCCAGACATTCATAGTGTCATGCCACAGGACATCCATTTTAATTGATTTTCTACTTAAATGGAAATAGTTCCTCCCATAGCAACTGCACAGAGCCCTGATACTTTAGCAGCCATTCCCTACCTGACAGTTTCATATTCTATTTTATTGGTACTCTAGGGTCTGATTATGCTAAGTAAAATTGTTTTTTCTGTCTACTAATCCCTTTCATCTTCCAGCACACGATTTTTCAGTTTAAGTTCTGCCATCTAATTACAGTGACTGATAGTAAGTCTAAATGTAGAAGGTTCTATTGAATTGGATCAATTAGAACTATAAGCATTTGACTTACTTGAGTTTATTTTCTTGGTGCTTCATTCTTTCAATAAGGATTTATTGAGTACCTAGTCTGTATCAGCTACTGTACTAGGTGTAGGGAATAGAAAAGACAAACAAAAAACAGGATCTTGTGTTATATTGGGGAGAAAATAACCTAAATGAAGAAAGGTCAATGCAAAAATCTAGTGAGAGACGGTGTTTAGAAGGTGTAGGGAGAGGGGTGTTCTATGTAGATAGACCTCAAGTAGAGAACAGAAGTTGAATTAAGCTTTGAAAGAAGGTAGGGAGTCTATAGGTAGAAATGAGGACAGATTGCATTCTAGGCATGGGAGATAGCCTGTGAAGGATCATAGGGATAGGAGACGGATTCCGTCTTGTATACACAGTAACAAGTGGGGAAATAACATGCCACAGAAAGGCAGACTTTAACTCAGACAGTGGGATTTGCTTTTATCTTAGAGGCAAGAGGGAATCATTGAAGCTTCTTGAGTAGGAGAGTGACCTTGTCAGGCCTGTAGTTTAGGAATATTAATTTGGCTGCTGTATCTGGGCTAGATTTGAGAAGGGAGATCTTGCAGGGAGGAAGACCAATTAAGAGGAAATGTCCAGGATTCCAGATAAGAAGTGATAAGTGCATGAACTAGGCTACTGCCTGAATTAGAACACAACAGTTTCACAAAACAATCAGGGAGAGGGAAGAGCATGTAAGAGTATGAAGCAGGCAGCAGTAGCAAGAAGGTCAAGAAGTATAAAGACTGAAAACAAAGGCTATTGCATTTGGTAATTGTAATGTAGGTTTGGTTCACTGCTAGATCACACGTAGAATATGCTTGTTTCCATAACACTAGAAAACTGACGCATGCATGGATGAGCTATAATTGGTGTACCACGTAGTGGGGAGCAGTCTTTTTCCATTGGCTCTATCATGAGAATTGCCTGCATCTTTAAAAATGCCTGGCTGAACACAGTTTGCGGCTTTTCCTTTGTTCACATCTGAGGGAGAAGTCCTTCACTGAAAACACATAACACTATGTGGTAAAGAGGAAGGGCCTATGGGCTGCCACCTTTACCTTTGCCCACTTTAGGTCCTGGGGGCTTACGAAGTAGAAATTAAGATTTTGGTCTTTTCTTTCTTGTTTAAATTTTAATCGCTTAAAGGGACTCTAGGATTTAGGGAACATTCTATATATCCCTTGATGGGATATTTCAATTGCCATTACAACTATCATTTGTCAGAGAAATATAAAAGAAATTGGACAAAATAATCAACCACACACCATGATGAATTTTCCTTAAATTGATTTTTTATGGTATATACTTCTAGATCTTTTATTAATGCACATTTTTAAAACACTGAAGCATCCCAGAGTTTGAAGCAATCAGCACAGTATCACCCTAAAACAAGAATGTTTGGATAACCTCATCATCTGTAAAGAATCACTCGCATTTGGATTTTGCATGGGGCATCCACCAGGATCTTGACTAGTTGTTTGTCAAATATATAGTGGCTATTTATACTTTCCTGGATCAGATAGTTGATGAGCAGAAGCATTTATGATATTGTATCTATCAAGTAATTATATATGACTTTAACACTTGCATATAAAGTGCATATTTGTGCCTCTGGCACAAATTGTTTATGGGACCATGGGTACCGGTCTCTTAACCTCTCAGTGTTCCACTCAATTCTGTGGAGATCTTCTCTGGTAGCATAGCAAGTATCCTCATCAAGAGGTCCTTCTACAAAGTCAGATAGTGCACAGCAGAGAACAAAAGAAAACACAAGGAGGCAAAGAAAAGCTGGATAATTCTCAACACAATGTGCATTATTTATCATGCAGCCTTTCTTGAAATGAAAATTTAGGTTGTTACATATTTTGAATCCTCTCCTATGTTCTGCTATGCACATGACATGCTTTTTTTACTTTATATTTTTTTCAATGTTCAAGTTTATTATATGTTTTTGTTTCTTTTCTCTATTTTGTATTTGTGTTCTTTTTTTATTAAAAAAGAAAAAAATAAATAAATTTTAAAAAGAGTTCCTTCTACTGATGAAATCACAGGTCCAGACCAAAAAAATTCCTCATTGGAATAAGAGATCCAAAGGTCTGTATTTGGTCTTACTGAGCCAAAAAATTTTGAGTTAGAGATCCATAAGAAATCAACATAGTGAGATTTGGTATTCTCTATACCTCTTCCACAATCCTGATACTGTAAAGATAGGGTCTATAACAGAAAATCATCAGGAAAACATGCCTATTTTAATAGTAATATTTAATAATAGCAATACCTAACATTTATGTAGAGCTTACTATATGCCAGACACTGTGCTTAGTACTTTACAAATATTATCTCATTTAATTCTCACAACTCTGGGAGGTAGGTGCTCTTATTATCCCCATTTTACAAATGAAGAAACTGAAGTAAACAAAAGTTAAGTGACTTGCCCAGGGTCCTACAGCTAGTAAGTCTGAAACTGGATTTGAACTCAGATTTCCTTGACCCCAGACCTGGCACTCTATCTAATGCGCCACCCAGAATGTAAGATGCTTGAGTTTAGTGACTGTTTTCATTCTTTTTTTTTACTTGCAAGGTCTAGTAAAGTAGCTTTCACATGGTAATTAATTAATTGCTAAATTAATTAATACTTGAATCAATTAATGCTTGATGAATTAAATTGGAATACATGCTTCATATTTTCAGGGGCCATTCCTTGGCTCATTTCTTACCTAGCCTTAATCAATGAATGGGCATTGCCTCAGTCAAAGTGAGAACTTAGAAACACCTTAGCTTAAAAAGGCCAAGGTCTCCCACTGCAATCCAGGGCCCTCTCTAGTCATCTGGATCTCTATCTTGCCACTGGCCCCAGAGCCATGATTTGTTCATTTCTCAACTCATTGTTTGGAATGTGTTCCATTAATCTCCATTTAGTTCCATATAGTTTGTCTCTATTTCCTTTATTAACAACTATTTTCTTGGTTTATGACATGAAAAGATGCATTTAATATTTTAACTCTGCCTTTATACATCTATTTATAACTTATATACTATTAAATGATCATATTTTGTAAAAGTACCTTGTGGTCTTGTGATGCTGAGCCATTATATTGGTCTTCCAGGAAAAAAAAAGCATTAAGTAATCATATAATTTAAACAATGCTAGTGTTTCTAACATTTTGTTCAAATCTAAGTTTTAAAAACTATTTTCTGCTTAATTTATGAAACTCTAAAAGAGAAACATTAAAGGCCTTTCAGTGATCTCTTATCAGTAAAGAATTTTTGTAATCTGATTAACTTTCTTTAAGTACTGACATGTAACAATAGATCAAAATATAAATATACATCCACATATGCATATATATGTATATGTCAAAATGATATTATTTTATCATCTTTGGAAACTTTAATTACAATATAACTTTCATGTGTGTTCACACATACATATATGCATTTTTCACAATGTCTACTGTCCATATTGTCTTTAAAAAATCATGATTACTATTCTCGTGGATTTTTTTGGTGATTGTCTGAGGGATGTAATGCATTCTAGTCTAGTGTCTTATTTTTAATTTGTATATTTTAAATGCTTTTATATAGCCAATTCTTTTTATTTTTGTTTTCCTATTCTTTCTGCAATTCTGTTCCACGTGTTGATGAGTTAAGTCTATTCATTATCAAACTTTTTTCATCCTCCAAATTCTATTTTATTTCATTTTCTTGGAAATCAGCATCTAGTCTTTAGTTACTTTATTTTAGATTTAAAAAAAAAATTTGCTGATGCCAGTCTGACCTAGGCTCTTCCTGCAAACTTTCCCTCACCCCCTCCATTACGAAATCACAATGAGGCTCAGTTCCTCAATTCTACTTTTAGAGTCCCTACATATCTATCTTGAATTGTGGCTTTTCTCTTGGTAATTTGCAGATTCTTATGATCTATACTTTGCCTTTTGTTTGCAAAACTTCTGAGCAGTTTGGGGGGGGGGTATAATTTCCCAAAGTATAATTTTTAGCTTTTTAAAAAAATTCTTTAGGGATTCGTTTATCTGTGAAACAAATAATTCTCAGATTTCCTATCTTCAAAACCATTTGCTTCATTTATAGAGAACTTAAATTCTTTCATTTTTTTTCATTGTTTCTAATATTTTTTCACATATAACTGATTTTAGTTGTAAGTCTGCTCATGTCTTTTTTTTTAATTTATTTTTAATATGTTTAGTTTTCAGCATTGATTTTCACATGCGTTTGAATTACAGATTTTCTCCCCATTTCCACCCCCCCCACTCCAAGATGGCGTACACTCTGGTTGCACTGTTCCCCAGTTTGCCCTGTTCCCCAGTTTGCCCTCCCCTCTGTCCCCCCATTCCCCTCCCATCCCCCTTTCCCTTACTTTCTTGTAGGGCACGGTAGATCTCTATGCC
>CM053623.1:57954467-57999557 GCA_028646595.1 Phalanger gymnotis | reverse complement strand
TAGTGAGCCTCAGAAGTGAGCTTTGAGCCTAGGTCATCTGGCAGCAGAGCTAGAGCTGTGTCTTATTGAAAGCAAGTTGAAATTTCAGCTTGATATGTGCTGCGATCAAAGCCTAGTCATAGGTGTATTGATGCATATACACATTGTAAGGAATGGGTGTGCCATGGCTAATAATTGGGATAATCTTCTTCACATTTTCCTAAATATCTGCCCGCAAGGTTAACCTCTCTTGATCATTTAGAATGTCAATCAACTTACAGAATTGTGATATCTCGAAGCTATGGGACAATTACAGTCCCATTGGAATGGCAGAATTTCTTCTCTCTTTTCTCAATAAAACTCACAAGTCCCACTATTCCAAGAGTATATTGCTTGCTCTCTCTCAGTCTTAAACAGAAACCCTTGGAGATGTTACCAGTTTTTCCCTGGCTCCATCAGAAAGGGTTCTTGCATTGAGGAACCTATGTTAATTCTTATCCCCTTCCTTTTTTTACTTTTAATTTATGGAATAAAACAAGCATTTCTATAACATAGTACAATAAAAAGAATGATTTCACATGAAACTGCAAATCTACTGGGCACAACTTGCTATTCCTCTCTAATATACAGCAAAATTGTCATGTAAATTTCTTTTTTTCTTTTTTTTCTCTTCCCTCCTCCCTTCCCCTCTGCCCTAGAGATGGCTATCATTAGACACAAACAGATATATATCTGCATATATATGTGTATATATGTATATATGTAGAGTTGTTCTATACATAACTTTTATTTATCAGTTCTTTCTCTGGAAGCAGGTAGTGTCTCTCTTCATGTCCCATATAGTTAACTTGGGCATTAAAATAGTCAAAATAATTTATTTCTTTGAGGTCATTTTTAAAACAGTATTGCTGTTACTGTACATAACATTCTCTTGGGTCTACTCATTCATTCTTCATTATTTCATGCAAGTCTTCTCATGTTTTTATCTAAAATCATTGAGCTCATAATTTCTTACAGCACTATTATATAGTTTTTATAACACATTTTTATCCCTTTTCAATATGGAGATTTACTCTTGCAACAAGCCTTTCTTTTTCTTATTTGTATCCCTAGTGCTTAGCACAGTGCCTGGCATGTAGTAAGTACTTAATAAATGCTTATCATATCATTTTGTATTGCAACATTAAAAAATCACCCCAATTCCTTTCACCTAAATTATCCCCAACATCATTTGTCCTCAGACATCACTTTCTTGTCATATGATGAGAAAAATGTCTTCAAACCTCTCTGTGCTCTCCTAGGGCAAAGCTCTGTGTTTCACATTCATCATATATTCAGAATTTTCTTTAATGGATTTGTAGGCCTCATTTTCTCACATTCACAGGGCAATAGGACTCCTGCCCAAATTTGATCAGGACCTTTTACTTTACATCCTGTCCCTCACTGGGCCTCTAAAACATTTTTCTTGAAAGGATCCTTTTGGTTTTGCAAAGCTTACTGTCTGATTTCTAATTGATTCTACCCCTTAGATGAGAACTTTTACCACACTCCTTTCTGGGTTTGTTTCTTTGCCCCTGCACTTGCTGCACACTGCTGAGATAAGTTGAAGCTGAAACGAAGTCTGTCTTGTGATCTATACTCTCATAGTCTAGGATACTAGGGCCTCATACTGGCATCTTGTCCGGTGGCATTGGTTCTGACCTTGTTTTCCCTACCTAATTTCTGATTTTTTTCTGGCAAAATAATGTGCTTCTAATCAGTCAGTCATTTATCAGTTTGACTAGCCCTAATATACAACTGCTGTCCTGGATGTTCTGCTAAGTTAGTCTCCAGGGCTTCACTTGGATATCTCTCAAAAATCTTAATCAGCACAGTCTCCTCCCAGGCTGGTATCTCTAGAAGCCACTGGAATTCAATAAGGCCTTTATTTATCTGCTGACTTACCTATCTCAACTGGAGTATTAAAGCTGCCCCATCCTTTCTCTGGGCACATCCAAGGATTGTCTAGAACTTGGCTTTGAACCATGAGAAGTTGCCTATATTAAGATGACTCTTTTACTCCATTAGCAGAGCTGCTCCAAAGTATAGCTCCTTCTGCTTATCCAAGAATAAAAGTAAATCTATGAAAGATATGACTAATTAATAAGAATTGTACATTTCTCTCTATTGTATTCCATTATTAGATTAAGCCTAACATTAAGCTCAAGCCGTTAAGATCTTTTTGACTCCTAGCTGTCATCCAATGTCTTAGCTACCCCTCCTAGCTTTGCATGATCTGCATATTTGATAAAAATGTCATCTATACTTTTATTTAAGTAACTGATAGAATTGTTAAACAGACTAGGGCTAGACAGACCAGTGAAACCTTCTGCTAAAGGTCACCTTCTGAGTTGGCATTGAGCCATTAGTTACTACTCTTTGAGTCCAGCAATTGAACAATATTAACTAATGTAGTATTGCCTAGAAAATTGGATAATAATAAGTCTTTCTCCATTTTGGTCCATCCTCCGCTCAGCTGACAATGAGATCTTCCTGATCCATAAGTCTGACTCTGTTATCCCTCTACTCAGTAAACTCCATTGAATCTTTATCACCTCCAGAATCAAATATAATCCTTTGTCATTCAAAACCCTTCATAGTCTTTTCCCCACTTTCCCAATCTTCATATACCATATACCACCTCCCCTCCCCCCCACCTTAAAGATATTCTGTGATTCAAGGACTCTGGTCTCCTTGCTGTTCCTTGACCAAGAATTTCCATATGCCAACAACAAGTATTTTCCCTGTGTCCCTCATGCCTAGAATTATCTGCCTTCTCATGTCTATCTTTTGGCCTCCTATGAGTCCCAACTAAAATCTTGCCTTTTACAGGAAATCTTTCCTTATGCTCATTAATTTGGATGCCTTTCCTCTATTGATTATTTCCAATTTACCATGTATATAGCTTGACTGAACATAACTGTTTGCATCTTCACCTGCATTTAACTGTAAGCTTCTTGAAAGCAAGGCCTGTCTTTTGCCTTTCTTTGTATCCCCATCACTTAGCACAGTGCCTGGCACATAGTAGAACCATAATAAATATTTGTTGAAATACTGACATCGATTTTTCTATAAGACTTGGTTGAATGCTTTTCTAAATCCTAGATTAATTATATATTCTTCATTTGAATGATCTACCAGTCTAGCAACTCTGTTAAAAAAAGGAAATATAATGAGTCTGGCACGGTTTTGATGGAGCTTTGCTCTCTCTGTATATACTCCTCCTTTTCTATATTTATAGTAAGCATCTTTTTCCCAATGTAATTTAAAATATTTCCAAGATGTTTCCCTATGGTTTTCATACTTGTTTCTTCATCTTTAGAAAATCAATTCAATTCTGGACCTCTCCAGATCTGCAGGCCCCCTCCCACTCACCATAATCCTAAAAATAAATCTCAAAGTAATTAAATAGTCTCAGCTTCCATCTTTTACAGCACTCAGTCTTGTAATTCATGTAGGCACTGTGATCTGAAATCTTTTAGGTTGGCTAGGTACTCTCTCAACAGCTCCGTATCTCATCACGTTGGTACAAGTAAGATTTGATTGGGTCAACATAAACTGGCTTTGGGCAACCTGAGGCTTGCACTTCCTTTCTCCAAGATATTGATCCTTGACCATAATTCTAAGAGAGGAGTTTCCTAAAACATGGTGAGAACTTTCAGCGTCTCTGGAAAATACTTAAAGGTTTTCAAAGTTATTTCTTCAAAAGGGCCAACGCTCACTTGGATGGATAAGTTCTAGTATGATTGTTCAGTTTTGTTGGACTTCGGCTTTTTTTATTTTTGAAATGGAGGTGTGCACACAAGATGGCCTCTGAAGTCCCTCTGATCTTTTGTGGTCACATTTTCTACAATCTGGCCATATTTCTATATTTAACAACCTCAAATTTTGAAATAGATAATCGAGCTGTGTTTACAGATGCAAAGAACTTTTGGAACGTGTATCCAGATAACTGAGGCCAAAAAAATCCTCTGGCTTCCCCCAGATAATCAGATCACTAAAGCAAAGACAGACTTTTTAGCTTGATTATTCAGACAATTCCCTTCATTCTATACTCCCCTTTGCATATATTCAGGCACTGCCTTGAATTGCTATTGTTTATGTAGATGTGCTAAAAACTGAAGTATTGTATCCTTGAATGCATTATTGCTTCCAGCAGATGAAATTGTGTAATGCAATTGCCTTAGGAAGCATCAGGTTTGAAATATCTGTGCCATCTGGAACCACTGGTTTCAATCCCAGCTGTGTTTACTCAGCTCTTTATCATTCCAAAGTGGAAAAACTGAACACCTCACTGTAGGTTTCCTTTTGAATATAAGCACAGCTCTGAGATCCCACCTTTCCTTAGCAGACACAAAGAAACCACGGTTCTTTGGGTTCAAGGCATACTTACCCTCAGTGGCCTAAGTCATCCTCCCCCACTCCCGCCTCCACCAGTAGGATAGTCCAAATTTTCTGCCTTGTTCTGATCATCTTTTTTAGATAGGCTTAATACTTTGTGGAGCTATAGAATTTCTGAAGTGCTTTGATCTTTCAAAATATATGGCACCACGCACTATGCAAAACAATCTTTTACACCTTAGTTCATGGGAAGACTCTCACAGGAACAGTACACAGAATTCCTATGAGTGAAATTTCATTGAGATTCTTGTGTTCTTGTTGCCTTCTTAAGGAAAAGCTATTATTGAAATTATCAAAGGAAGGGACTTATGTAAATTTTGTTCTTTGACAAAAGTTTCTGTCCAGAAAAAAATATATTATATACTAGGGACTAACCCTAGACACTAAAGCAGGCATGTCCAGCTTATGAATAAAGTTTCGACATCATGACATATGACAAGCTCTATAAAAAGTAATGAGTTTTTGAATCACTGTAGGGGACTCCAGGTGTGAACTTGCTCTGGCAATGCAGGTGGGCCCCTGCTCTACAGAATTGGAGAGTTGCCTGGGGTACAGAGAAGTTGATTGTCATTCCCAGAGTGACAAAGCTAGTATGTGTCACAGGTGGAACTTGAACTCTTGTCATCCTGTGGCTGTCTTCTTTCTATAGCCAGCTTGTTGTTGGTAGATGTAAAGAAAACTAACAGACCCCCAAAATGTTTATATATCTGCTGGCTAGGGCAAAAAAAATCAAGATACTGTATTCTGTCAAGTTGGCCTATCTTGATTAAATTATTTTAAAAATATTAGCCAGCCACAAATTTTATTACAATGTACAGCTCCACACGGGGAACACTTCTATTGGATAGTTCACGCTAGTCCAAAAGAAATTTTTTAAATCATATATTTAGTTTAATTACATGACAGAACCTAGTAAATTACTTCAAGCTTATTAGATCAGTAATCCATTTTTAAAGAAACATCTGAAATGTATGAACATAGAAAGCTTCAGCTATATTTCATTGACTCTGAATTTTCTCCCCAGCATTTTAATAGGATGGATCATAGTTTGAGTTGAAGAAGCCTCAGAGGTTATTTAGTATAACTCCTCCATTCTACAGAAAAGAAAACAAGGCCCAAAGAGGAGAAATGACTCACTTAAGTTCACTAATTTGTAAGTTGGTGAGGGAGATGCAGGAGTGAGACTTTGATATGTCATCTAACTCCAAATCCAATCTTCTTTCCTTTTCACCTTGTTGCCTTTTGGTTAATCTGTGTTCTTCTATTGTGATTTTGGCTTATAATTTTATGTCATTTATTTTCTGAAACTTTTTTTTCACAGAATAATATTTGAACAGTTCAATAATTTTCTCTTTTTCCAGAAAATGTAGGTATTATAATATTTCTGGACTCAGTAAGAAGTTATCAACAGGTGTCTTTTTTCCTCTATAGATACAAAATTATTATTTTTGCTTTTTATTTTTAATAATATTTTATTTTCTTAATTGCATGTAGAACAGTTTTTAACAGTTTTTTTTAATTTTGAGTTCCTGATTCTCTTCTTCCTCTCCTCTTCCATGAAATGGTAAGCAATTTGAGATAGGTTATTACATGGGTCTTTTTAAAAAATCAGTAACTTCTTTTTAAAATCTCATTCATGTATGTTATGGGGCATCTATGTGTACTTTTAGGAGCAGTTTTCATCTTATTATACTTCCCAGCAAATGGTTCTCTAGAACAAGCAGAGGCATATTTTCAGAAGGTGTGTCTTCCTCATTTCATGGTGGTTTTCAGGGATAGGATTTGGAATTGTCATTTATTTACCTGCAAGGGTCCACTTGCTTGTGCAAATAATTGTACCAACATTTGGCTAATTGGGACCACACTTGCCTAAGCTTCTGAAGGTGCAGGTGGCTGATTGGATCTATAATTAGTTGATTGCTACTGCTGTTTTTGAGATGTGTATGGAATTTGATGACCACATAACAAACACAGACAACCAATTTTGTGCTTTATGAGGGCTGACTGAGAACTCAGTGAAAAGATAACTTTCAAAAATTTCAAGGTAGCTTTACATGGAGAGTATCAAATGGAAAGAAAAAGTTTATGAAACAATTTTATTTAAGAATAAATTACCACTTGTTTTTAATAGTTGAACTACCACACTTAAATGCCATCTGGGAATTAAATTGTATTTATCAGAAGAGGCCAAATTAAAGATTTCATGTTCAGAAATTAATTTTCTCAGGGAATTTTCACTTCCTCACAATGTTATAACATTCTGACATTTTCACTGAATAAATGTAGACTGTTCAACATATAAAAGAATAAGTACTTTCCAAAGATGGATAGAGATTTATCTTCTGGCTACATGATGAGACTTTAAGTTACTTCAATTAAAAATATTAATTTACCATTTCCTACTGGTGAATCACTCTGTAAAGTGTTGGGCATAACAAAGTAAAAATAATTCTTTGCCTCCTGTCAATAAACTCACAACTGATCAAGAGAAAAATATATACAAAACCATTAAGGTCAAAAATCACTGCATCCCCAGACATCCACTTTAAATAAATCATTTTTATTTTTTTTTTAACAATTTGATCATCCATCTCTCTTTGTATTATATTAATTGGTATTTTAGTATTTGTTTGTTTTGATCCATTAGCCGGATTCTAAATATTTTGATATGTTGCTTCATTATTATCATTCTTTTTCATATAATTATTGTTTCTATGATTCGTTCCTTGACCTGTTTATTTTTTAGGATTTCCTTTTTAAGTTTTTCTTTGATTTCTTTTCTTTTGTTTGTGCTCCCCGAATTGAAAAATATTTTATTGTGTTATGGTTTATAAATTAAACATTTTCTATTTCTACCTTTTTATATTTATTTCTAACATCTCTGTAAACATGCTCAGTCTTTTTTCCCTCTGAAATTTCTAATGGTTCTGACAAATATGTATATTCTTTAGCAACTTCATTTAGATGATAGCGTAAGTCTTTTAGCTCTAGTTTCCCTAATTTTTGGGTCAAAGATATATTTCCACTTTCTTTAAATTTCATTTGGAGTTGTGCAAAACTGATAGAGAAACATTAAAACTCCTTCCATGAAGGTTTTTGCTTTATCTAATAGTATGATTTCAACTCTTTGCTTTTTCAAAATTTATCTCATTCATAGTAAACTTTTTCCAACTCCTTATAGTTGTTGTGCCTACTTTTGAGGTGTGTTTCTCATAAGTAACAGATTATAGAATTTTGTATTCTTGTTCAATCTTACACTCTTTATGAATTTTTATTGGGTTTCTTATTACATTCACATTTAAAATTGTGTTTAGTTTATATGTTCTTCCATTTGTCTATAATATTGTTGTTTTTTTCTGAATTGACATTTTTTATTTGTCTATAAAGACAATGTGTGCCTCTTCACTTATTTTTGCTTAACCTAATTTAAAACTACTCTATTCTCACCCAATCTGTTATTTGCCTTCCTTGGTAATTGTCTCCTTTTTTGTAGTTCTGTTGTATGGAGTATTTGTGATATGAATAATCTATCCAGGTCTGATGTTCTTTGTAGGAATGCTTTAAATATGTTCATTTTTTTCATTCATAATTAGACTAAGGTTTGCAGGATATGTCACCTTGGCTTGTAATTTGAGCTCTTTTGCTTCTGTACTTCCAGATTTTCCTTTACTTCAGTGCCTTTGAATCACCACCTAGTTGTTCTGTCTTTTGTTTTATTGGAGAGATTTATTACCAAGAATTAAGATGTTGTTTTCTTTTTTCCTATTTTGATTATTATTTCTACTGTATAGCCTACAAATTATATTTTCACAAAAATTATTTCCCTCTTGGACCATCCAGGAACATTTTGCAGTTCTTCCATTGTCTCTTGGAATCTAACAAATGTTGATTAATTTTCCATCTTTTGTTAAATTTACTCCCTGATACTGAGACTCATTTAGACTATTTGGAGTCTACAATCTCATCTGATATGAATATTTTTCCTATCAGCTTATTTGTTTGTCCTCACCTGTTTAACTGTGTTTCTCTTCTTTAGAGATCTTTGTTAATTTCATTCTGTTTTCTCCTACATTTTTCTTTCATTCACTTTCTGGTTCTTGCCCCTTTGATGGCAGTTTCCCCAGGGGCTGGATCTCAAAGTAGTCTCTGCTTCCTCTCATGGTAAGTAATTTATTTTTAACTTGCCTCAGTCTCTACCACAAGTGGTTTGTGGGAAGGGATGACACTAGGCTCAGCGAGATGCAATTCTTCTTTCTTTCAGGCCTGGTGAATTCCCACACATTTACTCATGTTCTGCCCCAGTTCCTTTGTTTCTGGGTTTTCAGGCTGAACGCTATTTCAGTACAACAGGCTATCATTGTGTCCTCCTGGTTCAGGCAGAGCAAACTATTTTTTGGTAACACAGGGCTGGGGGAAATGTGAGTGTTATCATTGAGTTCCATTGCAAGTCCCTGTGTTGGCTTGCCTAACTCTCTAGCAGGTGGTAGCAGGTAAAAGAAGGGAGAGCTGAATGAACTTGCTAGGACTTAGCCTTCTCTGCTGTTATTTCATTGAGTTGTTACCTTGTCAGGGTTCTTGAAGTCTTAGATGGTGGAAACAGCAACCATTGCTTTATTTCTGGCACTTAAGTCTTATTTTATGGGGCAGGTGGTTGTTGCAATGGATAGAGTGCCAGGCCTGGAGTCAGGAAGACCTGAATTCAAACCTGGCCTCAGATTTGTATTAACTATGTGACTATGCATAAATCACTTAAGCCTGTTTTTTCCTGTTTCCTCATCTGTAAAATGAGCTGGAGAAGGAAATTTCAAACCACTCAAGTATCTTTGCCAAGAAAACACCAAATGAGGTCACAAAGAGTTGGCCACAACTCCAATGACCCAAACAACAACAATGTTGATAAAATTCTATTTTGGAGATGTTTAGTAATAAGGATCAGGGAAAACAAAAACAAAACTAAGTCTTTTATCTTATTAGTTACATGACCTGGAAGTTCATTCAACTACTTTCAATAGGATGTGTGGATAGAAAAAAACGAAACTAAAATAAAATAAAAACCAAAAATCACTACTCCTTGGTTGGTAGATTTACTAGCTACCCTTGATGTTGGGAGCTGGTTTCCAATCTCTACTGTGCAACTTAACTCGTGTGACTTTAGAAAAGTCACTTCATCTATCTGAGTCTCAGTTTCACTACGTATAAATTCAGAAGAGGTTAAATAACCTTTGATTTCTCCTCCAATTCTTAATCTAGGGTCTTATTATTTACTAAGCCAAAGATGAAATGGTATCTGCTGATGAAAAAATTCCCACACCGGGAGTCTGTTACGGCAAGTAAATCACAGACCTTTCACATGTTCACGAAGACAGCAATCTGTTATGATTTTGCTATTGTACGAAAGCACATTCCGTATATAAATTCTTGGAAATGAAAGTTAACACAGTTGTAATATGGCCAAATCTTTGTGTATATTATCCCCCATTGAGAGAGACTCAATAACAGACCAAACATCTGTTTTTGAACTTCTAATTCTTAGAGCAAATATTTGCTAATACAACTTTGTGCAAAACAAATTCTGTCAGACTAATCTAATTTCTTTCTATGACAGGGTGCTAAGACTAATATGAAAGAGAAAATGGAATTACAAGGCTTCTGTTTAAGTATGGACTATTCTATTAAGTTAGAGGATAATCGATGAGATGTGTGGAAGCTTAATCTCAAAGAGAAGTCATATTGTATTGCTGTCGTTGCTATCTTAAAGTTTTATAACTGGCTTTGGACACCATAGCATTAGAACCACTTGGAGAACTAGGAGTAAATTCAAAGGGGGTGCGGTGTAAAACAATTGTTTAATAAAAAGATCTGAACAAATAATAGATAATGAAATATATCTCTTTCTTCTTGCAGAGAGGTGGGAGACTACTATGGTAGAATTCTATATACATGCTCAGACATGGCCACTCTGGTATTCTTGATTTTTCTTTTCCTTTGTTTTAAAGGAAGGCTCACTTTTGGTGGTGGTAGGGGGGAAGCTATTTGGAAATAGTTTCAGAAATGGATATAGTTGAAAAAAATGTTATCAATTTTATATACATACATGTATATTTATATATGTAGTCTCCATACATACAAACATTTAATAGAAACATTATTATAGGTTTTCTACATATACTAGTGTGAATAGTATGATGATGATTCGTAAGATGGATGTGTGAGTGTGCGTGTGTTTGTGTTTGTGTGTTTCTAGGAGAAAATAATGAAAAGGCATTGAAGTAACCTTAACCTGAAAAATGGCACAATATTTCAGTGCATAAGGGATCATTGTATATATGGTCCTGAGAAGCTGTTCATTTTGGCTGTTAGGTGATGATGATGAGAAAAGTGCTTAGGTTAGTCATGAGGAAAAATGTCTTGACTACAAAGGTTTTTAATCCAAGGCATGGTTGTTTTAGAAGAATTGTTGGGGAGTGGGGAGAGTTATTATTGTTTTATGATATATAGACTCGCCTAAAGGTAGGTAGATGGACAGACTTGTCATGCTCCATCCCTGAGTGATGATAAATCCAATGTCAAAAGCAGCATTCTGGAAAGAGGTAGGTCTTAAGTGTACTCACTGGGAAACTGGCAGCTGCTGTTAGCATCCAGGAGTGAGCCAAAATGCCACAGAGCCCTGAGGTCAATAAAAGGAGAAAGGTGGTATAAACCAGAGACTATTATGGAGAATTCTAGGCTGAAGGAGCATCTGGAGATGACAGAAATAATAATAATTAATAATAAATGTAACCATAGCAATTACTAGCAAATAATTTTTAAAGTTTACAAAGTGCTTCAAATATATAACATTTGATTCTTGCAACAACTGTGGGAAAGAGAGACTACTTTTGCCCCCATTTTATAGATGAGGAAACTAAATCACACAGAGTCACTCGTCCAGAGTTACCCAGCTAGTAAAGTTTTTGTTCTTCAATCATATTTCAGTTTTTTCTGACTCTTTGTGGCCCCATTTGGGGTTTCCTTGGAAAAAATACTGAAGTGGTTTGCCATTTCCTTTTCTAAGCTCATTTTATAAGTAACAAAACAGGCAAACAGAGTTAAGTGACTTTCCCAGGGTCACACAGCTGCTAAGTGTCTGAAGCCAGATTTGAACTCAAGAAGATGAATTTTCCTGACTCCAGGCCCTATCCACTGTGCCACCTAGCTGCACGAGCTAGTAAGGATGGAGGCCCCAATTTAAACTCATCTCTTCCTAACTCAAGGCTCAGTGCTCTACCCGCTGTATCACCTAAGTTCCTCTAGAAGAAAACACAGGAAAATGATCCAAGTTGCCTATGACAATGTATAGCTTTTTTAAAGCAAAACTGGGAGCATGCTAGTCCTGGTGCTTAAAGAAATCTACCTGTCAGAAGGAAAGAGACAGAAGTGTGTTGTTTTGAGTTCACTTTCAGTCAAATGATTCTGTGATGCTTATATAAACTTGAGTTTAGGAAAAGGGCAGGGCTGGAAGGCCGTTAATCTCATTCCACATCACAAATCCTGGAATTATTTTGAAATGGGGCAGTTCGCGATCAAGTCCTTGATTTGGCATTTAAAGCTCCTCGCAATGCAACCTTTCCTCATCTTTCCAGTCACGATCCAGCTGGATCGGGATCCATTATTCATTGCACACATACTACATCTGCTAATTCTGTGTTCGTACTGGCTGTCTCCCATCTTTGGACTCTATTCCCTCTTCTCTTTCACCTCAGGATCCCTGATTTTCCTCAAGTCTCAGTTCGAATATCTTCTGAAGGTGTCTTTTTAAAGTTCTCCCAGCTACTCATCTTCTCCTCTAAAGTTACGTTCTCATATTCTATTTGTATCATTCATGTACACGTGTGTATGTCTATAGGTTATTTTTTCTCTTTGGAATGGAGATTCCTTGAGTGATGGGCTATTTTTAGCTTTGTTTTCCCAGTGCTTAGCACAGAGTCTGGAATATCATAAGCATTTACTGGCTTCTTTCAACTCTTAGCTAAATTTTTACTTCTACAAGCAGCCTTTCCTAATCTCCCTTAATGCCGATAGCCTTTCCTCTGTTAAATATCTCCAGTTCATCTTGTTTGTACATAGTCCTTTGCATGTTGTCTCTCCCATTACACTGAGAGCTCCATGAGAGGCAGAAATGTTTATTTTTTGGCCTTTATTCCCCCATGGGCCTATAACAGTACATGAGACATAGTATGCCTCTCGACTTTATTGATGAGATGATTTTGACATCCGAGACTGAATGCTACATTAAGAATCTTAATTTATAATGTGATTTTTAAAGATGATTTACTGTGGATAAGTTGACTTACCTTGGCAGTATACTTTCCAGGGATGCACACAGAGATGATGAAGCTCACACAGGCATTGCCAGTGCTAGCTCAGTGTTTGGAAGGCTTCAAAGGAAGATGTGGGACAGAAGAGGTATTTGGTTGCCTAGCCAGCTGAAGGTCTACAGATCCATTGTATTGACCTCATTGTCGTATGCCTGTGAAACCTGGACAGTCTCTGCTAGGAAACTGCATCACTTCCACTCAAATTGTCTTAGGAAAATTCTGAAGATTATTTGGCAAGATAAGGTACCTGACTTTGAAGCCCTTTCTTGAGCTAAACTGCAAAGCTTTCAAACTCTGCTACAGAGAGTGAAGTCTCTGTGAGCTGACCATGTTGTTCAAATGCCGAAAAGACTATTTTATAGAAAATTCACCCAAAGCAGGCATGGACATGGTGGTCGTAAGAAGCAATCCAAGGACATTCTGAAGGCTTCTCCGAAGAACTTCATAATCAATTGCATGACATGAGAGATAGCAGCAAAGGACCATCCAGCATAATGAGCCTGCATCAAAGAAGACAGGTCTGTGAGTGAAGCAGAATTGCAGTAGTTCAAAAGAAACTTTAGATGCCCAAATTTAGAGATATCTCCACTCCAAATGTTCATGTGAACTATTTGCTCCCAATCTGTGGTAGAGCCTCCCGAGCTCATATCGATCTGATGAACCACAGTCAGACACACTGTGCCTTGACTCTAAAATAGTGTTGTAATTTTGGTCCTCTTCAAGAAAGAAGGACAACAACCATCCAATCAACCAACCAACAATAGTTTTCTCTACTGAAGTGCCCACTTAGATAGATCATTGTAGTCAGTGCTGAGGTGATGCTTGGTCTTTAAAAGCTATGGCGGGGAGCAGTTTGCAGGTTCCAGCATGTCTCCCCAAGTTTAAAAAGGCAATTGTTAAAAACCAGCTGAATAGCAATATAGGTCTTTTCTCATTGGTATTCTTCTAAATCAGATTGGTTTCAGTTTGCATGGAGGGAGTACTTACACCTATGGTATTACAAGTCTTTAAAATTTTGATGATGGTTTTAATTTATGAATCACAGATTTTGTTGTTTTTCAGTCACTTCTGCTGAGTCTGATTTTTCATGATCCCCTTCAGGGTTTTCTTGGCAATGATACTGGGGAAGTTTGCATTTCCTTCAGCTCATTTTACAGGTGACAAAATTGAAGCAGAGTAAAGTGGCTTGCCCGGGGTCACATAGCTAGCAAATGTCTGAGGCCAGATTGGAACTCAGGAAGAGGTGTCTTCTTTACTTCAGGTTTTGCATTCTATCTATTGCTTCACCTAGTTGCCCCTAGATTTTAATAGTTAAAATTTTATAAATAAGGGAGGATTTATATAATTAAGTAAATATTTATTGTGTCCACTATGTCCAGCCACTATGCTATACAACAGAGATACACTGATAACAATTCACATAGTTCTCTCTCTCAAGGAACTAACATTTTACTGGATGTATGTGGAAAGGGGGATGTGGTAAATAAGTATGGTACATTGTAAGTAGTGATGGAAGAAAAGAATGGAGTTATAAAAGTGCCATATTCAAATTTTAGGATTGAAGTAGAGTTTACATATAACCTATATTTTGAAAGAAGGTAAGAATTATGGTTAAAGGTTGGGTAAGATGAAAGTGCATTGAAGGCATAGAAAATACCACAAAGGTAGGAGACAACAAGTTGAATTTTAAAAGCAGCTAGTATTCCACTTTATTTGGATTGTAAAAAAGAAAAATATGAAGTGATGCTATTGAAGTAGACAAGATTGTGGAGCCTGGGGTGTTTATATTTTTTTAAAGAAGTAATAGGGATCCACTTTAGGTTTTTGAGTAAAGGAGAGGCAAATTCATATCTATGGTTTGAGATTATTTTGGACACTCTTTGAAAGACTGATTAGGACAGGGAGAGGGTGTAGGCAGGGAAATAAATCAGGAAGTTATCATAATAGTAAAAATGAGTGGATAAAATTCCTGAATTGGGTTGTCGTGTGTTTGTGGACTGAGTATCATTGAGAGATAAAATAAAAAGGATTTGGCCATGGATTGCATGTAAGGGGTGAATCCAATGGAACAGACCAGGATGAATTTGAGGTTTCAAACACAAGTGAATGGGAAGAGGTAATGAACTCAACAAAAATAGGCAAGTTTGAAGGAGGGGAAGATTTAAGGGGGAAAAAAGGATTCTGCTTTGCACATGTTGAATATGAAGTATTTTATACAATTTGGAGGATATCTAAAAATTACTCAAAGACATAATGCACTAAATCATATGTACCAATTTAAAATATTTGTATGTGTCATGGAATATAATTGAATACAGAAATTCTTTTGGCGAATTGACTTACTCAGTGAATGAACAACACAAAGAAGTTTTTAAAAATGCATTAATGTCTTATCAAAGCATAATGACTTTTTCTTCTCAACAATGGCTTTTAAATTTTTATTCTGTTTATCATAGAAAGACTTTTTAAAGAGTAACTACACTGAATTTAAACTTTAAAAATCATTAATTCTAGCTCATGAGTTCCATTTTTAAGACATGGACCAGAAAAGGTCATTACAATTAAAGGCATATTGTGAAACTAGAAAAATGAGCCCCTGTTTGCAGGTTATTTTTTTTTTTGCAAAAAAAAACCCTCAAGATTCTGTGATTGCATCTTAATTGGAATCATAGGGTTTCATTTCACAGTTAGAACCAGCAGGCTATTATGGGGCAAATAAAAAGAAAAGGTAGGAAATAATATTTCCTTGTGAGGAAAAGGGAGTGTGGAAAGTTAACATTCCCTTCTATGCCTGAAAATAAGTTGTTAGCTTACAATGAAAAGAACAAAGACTAGTAGCATATTCATGTCACTGCTACTGTATATAAGGAGTGCATCTCTGATACCTGTGTTTCCCAGAAACTTATACCTTGCCAGCTTTATTGTATATACTGGTAAATATATTTAAAATGGGGAAAAAATAAATACAAAACCAAAGATGCAATACCATATATAAACACATTTTATATTTCCACACAGAAATTCATACATTTGAAATTAGCAGTTATCTAATTGCTGATCCAAATTAGGAATACAGGCCTATTACAGTAATTTTTGACTTCAGTCTACTGACTTGTGTTGTTGGCATTATAGAATAGGGTACAATAAGAACGTCTTAGCACGAGAGAACTATGTTCATTGGACTTTTTAGGTCATCCATTGAAAAGATTGTGTACTGTGAGTTCCATATATTGGTAGAGGTATACTTGCTGTTCCACCAGTCCATCAAAACCCATTTTGATTCTTTGAGTTCAGGAAAAAAATGAGAATATTTGATTGTAGAGAAACATCACTAGCCTAGTTAAAGTCATGCATTGTATAATACTAGAGATGGGTCAATAATCAATTAATAGAATGTATTATGTGCCTATTATGTGCCAGGAATTGTGTTAAATGCTGGAGAAAGAAAAACAAAAAACCCCACCATAAATGAACATCGGAACCTTCCCAACCATACCCAGTGTAGGGAAGAATCAGAAATTCATGTTTTCACTGATCCAACAAGCTGGTGAGAGACATTATAAATACTTGGAAGAACTGAAAACTTACAGGTCCTTAGAAATATCTCTGAAAACACCTGCACAAAATCAATGAAGCTTGAGACAGTTCACCCTCCATCCTGGAATCAGAGCCCCAACTTAACAAAGAGTTAAAAGTAAAGAAATAGACTAGAAAAAATGAGCAAATAACAGAAAAATATTCTAGCCATTGAAAGCTACTATGGTGACAAGGAAGATTAAAATGTACACTTAGAAGAAGACAACAAAGTCAAAGCACCAACATCTAAAGTCTCCAAGAAAAATATGAGTTTTTCTCAGGCCATGGAAAAGCTCAAAAAATTTTGAAAATCAAGTAATAGAGGTCGAAGAAAAATTGGGAAGAGAAATGAGAGTGATGCAAGAAAATCATGGGAAAAGAGCCAACAGCTTGTTATAGGACACAAACATACACACACACATACACACATACACACACATATACACACACAATGCTGAAGAAAATAACATCTTAAAAACCTAAATAGGCCAAATGGCAAAAGAAGTTCAAAAAGCCAATGAGGAGAACAATGTCCTGAAAAGCAGAATTGACCAAATGTAAAAAGAGTCACAAAAATTCACTGGAGAAAAAAAAGACACTCCTTAAAAAGTAGAATTGGCTAAATAGAAAAGGAAGTATGAAAGCTTACTGAAGAAAGTAATTCCTTAACAATTAGAATTCAGCAAATGGAAGCTAATGGCTTTAAGAGATATCAAGAAACAATAAAACAAAACAACCCCCCTCCCCAAAATAGAAAACAACATGAAATATATCATTGGGAAAAGATAAACTGACCTGGAAAAGAGATCCAGAAGAGATAATTTAAAAATAATTGGACTACCTGAAAACCATGAACAAAAAAATAGCCTAGACATGATGTTTCAAGAAATTATCAAGGAAAACTACCTTGATAACTCTTAGAGGTAAAATAGAAATTGAAAGAATCCGCCAATCAGCTCCTGAAAGAAATCCCAGAATGAAAACTCCCAGGAATATTATTGTCACATTCCAGAGTTTCCAGATTAAGGAAAAATGATTGCAAGCAGCCAGAAACAAACAATTCAAGAACTGTGGAACTACAGTCAGAATAACTCAAGATTTAGTAGCTTCTACATTAAAGGACTGGAAGGCTTGGAATATGATATTCTGGAGAACAAAGGAAGTAGGATTACAACCATGAATCACCTACCCAGCAAAACTGAGCATAATCCTTTAGGGAAAAATGAATATTCAATGAAATAGAGAACATTCAAGAATTCTTGATGAAAAGACCAAAGATGAATAGAAAATTTGACTTTAAAATCCAAGACTCAAGAGAAGCATAAAAAAGGTAAACAAGAAAGGGAAATTCTAAGGGACTTAATAAGTTTAAACTATTTACATTCCTGCAATGGGCAGATAAAACTTTTAATTCATAAACACTTTCTCATCATTAGGCAGTTGGGAGTATATATAGATATATAGTATGTATATATATATATATATGTGAATATACATACATATTGCATGCACGTGTGTATGTATATGTATGTATGTGAATATATGTATGTGTGTACATATTATATGTATATATGTGTATACACATATGCATAGACATATACATATATGTGTATATAGAGAGATATAGATATATAGAGAGACAAAAGTCACAGGCGCGACTTGAATACTAAGGGATATTATAAAAAAATAAAAGTAAGAGATGAGAAAGAGGAACGCATTGGAGAGGGAATGGAGTAGGTAGTATGAGGTAAACTATCTCACATAAAAGAGGTAAGAAAAAGCTTTTATAATGGAGGGGTGAGGAGTGAGTGAACCTTCATCTCATCAGAATTAGCTGGAAGAGGGAATAACATACTCATTTAAGTGAGTTAAGAAATCTATTTTACCCTACAGAAAAGTAGGAGGGGAAGGATATAAGCACAGAGGGGGCAGTGAAAGGAGGGGCAGATAATCAGAAGCAAAGCAATTTTGAGAAGGGACAGGGTAAAAAGAGAGCAAATAGAATAAATGGGAGATAGGAACAAGGGAAATACATTTAGCAATCATCATTGTGAAAAAATTTTGAAGCAAGTTTCCCTGATAAAGGCCTCATTTCTCAAATATGTTAAGACCTGAGTCAAATTTATAAAAATAGGAGCCATTCCCCAATTGACAAATAATCAAGAGAGATGAACAGTTTTTGGATGAAGTAATCCTACTTATCTATAGCCATATGCTAAGATGCTCTAACTCACTATTGATTGAAGGAATGTAAATTGAAACAATTCTGAGGTACTACCTCACACCAATTAGATTGGCTAATAGGACAGAAAAGGAGAATGACAAATGTCAGAGGAGACTGGGAGGGGATGAAACATTAATGCATTTTTGGTAGAGTTGTGAACTGATTCAACCATTCTTTAAGAGCAATTTAGAACTATGCCCAAAGAGCTATAAAATCATGTTACACCCTTTGACCAGCAGTGCTACTACTAGATCTGTATTCAAAAAGAGATTTAAAAAGGGGTGGGGGGTAGCAGGGAGTTGGAAATTAGGAGGATATCCATCAATTGGGTAATTTCTGAACAAATTGCGCTATGTGATGGTGATGGAATGCTATCATACTGTAAGAAATGATGACCAGGATACTCTCAGAAAAACCTGGGAAGACTTACACGTGCTTATGCAAAGTAAAATGTACTGTGTACAAAGTAACAGCAATGTTGCAAATTGATCGGTTTTGAATGACTTAGCTGTTCTCAGCAATACAATGATCCAAGACAACTCTGAAGGACTTATGATGAAGATTTTTTTTGCTTTTTTTAAAATTTTTTATGCTTTTTTTATGCTTTTTTTAAACTTTATTTTTCTTGAGGTTTTTTTATTTTCTTTCACAACATGACCAATGTGGAAATATATTTTGCATGATCACACGTGTGTTACCTATATTGAATTGCTTTCCTTCTCAACGAGGGTTGTTTGAACTCAAAATTTTATAAACAAATGTTAAAAATAGTTTTTACGTGTAATTTGGGAAAATAAAATACTAAATACATTTTTAAAAAAGAAAAATGATAGTTTGGCTATATCCTTGGCACTGGATGTGTTTCCTATAAACAACATAATAATGAACCGCATTTCTTATTCCATTGTGGATCTCATTTTAGATTTAATAAAAGATTTTTGACAATTCAAAAAAAAGTGAATTACACAGGGTCACACAGCTACTAAGCGTCTGGGGAGCTGGATTTGAACTGATGTCCTCCTGATTCCAAGGCCAGTGCTCTATCCACTGTGCCATCCAGCTGCCCTCCCATCTTATATATCATATTATATTGTATTATAATTTGTGATTATTTATTAAGTACCTATAGTGTGCCTACCAATATGCTGAGCTCTAGAGAGTCAAAGATAGAAACTAAATATTCCTTGGTTTTTTTTGGGGGGGTGGGGGTGACAATACCATCACAGATAAATACACATATAATACATAGAATTTAGATATGAGAACTTGAATGGGGCACTAGTGACAGAAGGAAATAGACTACAACCCATATTTTCACTGCCTTCAGGGATGGTGCACATGGTTTAGCCAGTCATCTATTTGGTAAAAGGATTCAAATATAATTGGCCATAACTTATCAAATATAAAACTTATATCCTCTACCTTGGTGACATCAGATCATATGCATGAACTATGAACCTGGCACCTCCACTGGGCACTTTGAAGTGAGCCGAAGGATATGGGAAACTTCAAGAAGTTCTTTTTCTCTAACAACACTCAAAAAGTCTGCATCCTAGAACTTTATCTTGAGTACCCACATGCATTGCAAGGTATACCTGATGCTTATCCTTTAGCACCATAGTACAGCATCTTGACCTCTGGGATATGACCTTTGCACTACCTTGCTTAAATCCAATCCAAGCTTCAAGTCAAGACAATACCCTTGGACTAGCCCTCTTCAAGAACAAAGGATAAACAACACAAGAGGAATGTCATCTAAAGGGAACAGATAACTGAGTATCAACGAGAATGTAGAAATGGTGGAGATATGCTAGTTGAGGTTAAAAAAAAAGCTAGGCACCAGTTTCGATGACCAAGGGAATCCCCTTGGGTGTTGGAGCAGTCCCCATGTTCTACATAGAACTCTAGATAAAGGTATTATATATACTGCTTTTGAATCACGGTACTTCTTGAAGTAAACACAATACATTCATTTCCATTTAATTTAGTTCAGTTTAACAAAGTTTCATGCTGGGGAGACAGAGATAGCTAACATTTCTAAAGTGCTTTAATGTTGGCAAAAAGCTTCATATAGATATTATCTTATTTGATTGTTATATCAGCTCTGTGAGGTAGGTGCCATTATGATCCCCATTTTACTGATGAAAAAGTGAGACAGGATCAGTAACCTCAGAATCATAGGCAGTACTTGAACTCAGGTCTTGCTAACTATTACTAACCTACTTTATCTACTGTACTACTTGGAAATCTCTGACTACTGTACTACTTGGAAATCTCTGACTTCAGGGAGCTTATATGTGTCAAACTCGAATCAGTCCATTTTACAGATATGTACAGGCACTCAATGTGTGATATTTGCTATAGAAATATAGATTATTTTTTTAAAAATTCATAGATTGTTTAAAATATGTTCCATGTTTGCCACTATTGAAATACTCTACTCACATTTTAGTGTGAACTAGTAAAGATTTTGTATCTCAAATAGTCTTTTCTTTTGGATTATTTTTGGACAGTCTTTTGATAACCTCAGAGTACATTTGCCCACTTATATAAGTTGAAAACTATATATCTTTCTAAGAGGACAATCTCCAGATATCAAACAGAGTTTTGATCCAGTTATTATCTTAGTGAGCAAAACTGTCCTGCCCCTTTTTAATTCCTCTGACTATATAGATTCTGCAAGTTTTTGTTATTTGTTTACCTTAGCTCAGTAACTGCATGAAAATAACTTTAGAAAAGAAATAATACATGAAAGACAAGAAAAATATTTTTAAAGACATGTAACATGAGAGGCAAACCTACACAGGTCCGAGCCCACAAAGAATCAGGAAACTCCTTTTTCTGAAGAGGCTGAAGCCTGCTGAATTAGACTTCAAGGTAATTGCCCATCTTTTATCAAGTCTTCTCCCTTTAAACTGAGGCTTTATAGATGACTATTGAACTGTTCCCACAACACCACAAATCTAAATTAACCTGAAGTACAACAGAGCTTTCAGACTCCTATATCACGAGTCCAGAGAAGATTTGGAAAATATCTCTATTCTAGGAGGCCTTATCTTAATTATTTTTTCTTATCAAAGTAAGCATAATATTTTCAAACAATGCCTGATAAGACTCAGCCTTAAATGTGCGTGATCTTGCTGTCTCTATCTGTCTATATACCCCTAAAATATTTTCTTTTTTTAAGATTAAAGGGGGTGAGTTACTAGAATTCTATTGTTTGCCTTGTGATGGCTACTCTCATGAACCTATAAAAGAGCTATAATTTCTCTTCAGTAGAGGGTTACTTAGAGCATGGGTTCTTGGCCTTTTTTTGCATATCATAGATCCCTTCAGAACTCTTATGAAGCATGTTCTAGAATAATGTTTGTTAAGTATATCCATAATTGAATGAAGTGTTAAATTTCTGTTACACGTTAGTGAACATAAAATCAACCTATCTATCTATCTATCTATCTATCTATCTATCTATCTATCTATCTATCTATCTTTTTTTTTCCTTATCCAAGTTTATGGGCTCCAGGTTAAGAACACATTACTTAGAGAAGATAAGACATAGTGAACAGTTTTCTGGACTCAGAAATAGGAAGAAATGAGTTTAAATTCTGCTTTGAACACCTACTAGTTTTTTGTTCATGGGCAAATAATTTCACTTCTCTGAGTCTCAGTTTTCTCAACTGTAAAATGGGACTAAAATCATACCTGTTGAAGGAGTGTGCTGTAGCCTGAAGGCACCAGCTTGTAAGAGTTGAGTTGTGCACATTTACACCTCAGAAATCAGCCAACACTACAAACAAGGGCTTGATTTATCTTGGGTTGTTGGTCTAGTCTTAAAGTGACAGAGTAAATGTTAATAATGAGTTTTAAACTTAACAAGTATACTGAGCTGTTCAGAGAGTCTGTTGTTAAACATTTTCCAGCTCCACCCTGATGTAATGCCATCCACCTCACACATTTGTTGTGAGGAAGAAATTAAAAATATGACCCCTCTTGACTACTTTGCAAACTTTGCTCTTAGTAATTCAATAAAAAGGTTGAATCTCATAAGCTGTGAAAAATAGACAGCCAAAAAAATATCAAACCCAGTACCAATAACTAGAAAACCCAAGATAGGTTAAATATCTATCTGTCTATCTATCTATCTATCTATCTATCTATCTATCTATCTATCTATCTATCTGTCTGTCTGTCTGTCTGTCTGTCTGTCTGTCTGTCTGTCTGTCTGCCTGCCTGTCTGTCTATCTATCTATCTATCTATCTATCCATCTATCTGTCTATCTATCTATGTATATGTATACATATATATGTATATGTATATATATACACGTGTGTGTGTATGTATAAATGCGTGTATATGTATATGATGTTTAGTCATTTTTCAGGCGTATCTAACTCTTTGTGACCCCTTTTGGGGTTTTCTTGGCAAAGATATTGTAGTAATTTACCATTTTCTTACACATGAGGAATCCGAGGCAAACAGGGTTAAGGGACTCGGCCAGGGTCATGAATACATTCGTTCATCGATGGAATTCTAAGGCTGTTCTAAGTATCTGAGGCCCTGGTTCACACATCCAATAAGGGTTTCAGACTGGATTAAACTCTGGAAGACAAGTCTTCCTGATTCCAGGTCCATTACTTTGTCCACTGGGCCACCTAGCTGCCTCAGTTCTATATATAGATATCAACATATCAAGCTAGATCTAGATACTGAGATATAGTTATAGATATATCTATAGATACATGAAGTCTATTGGTTTAATCATCTATATAATATATAAATACTAGTTTCATTTCTTCAAGCCAATCAATGACATGCTTTTAAAACAACTGGTGAAATGATTGAATTTTCCAGCCATTCAGTGTAAGAGCGGGTAGAAATCGAACCTTTTGATTGATTCAGTTGACTTGTCTATACTTTGTGGAAACCAGCAAGACAAATGTAACTCCATCTGAAATGGCTCCTTTTTATCTGGAAATTTCAACTTCTACTCTTTTCCATGGTTGGGCAATTAAAAGGATAATATAATTTGTTAAGGCAGTAGTTTCATTGTTTTTCAGTATTGTCTAACCCTTCATGATCCTTTTTGGGATTTTCTTGGTGAAGATACTAGAGTGGTCTGCCATGTCCTTCTCCAGTTTATTTTGGAGGTAAGGAAACTGAGGCAAACAGGATTGAGTGACTTTCCCAGGGTCACACAGCTAGTGTCTGAGCCCAGATTTGAACTCTGGTCTTCTTGATTCTAGGCCTAGCAAAATATAATTATTTCAGATAGTCTCAACTCTACTTCTCATCTACTGTAAAAAATTGTAATAGTCAAATAAGGCTATCTAAGCATCAATTTGCTCATTTTAAAACAATGAAGCAGTCTGACCTGAACTATTTGTCTATCAATCAAAAGGGGCATTGATATATCTATCTGAGAGGCCACTGTCTACGTTGATTTTCAGAGTAATGGCAGCTACGCAGAATGAGGGTATCAAAGGGACTGTGTGTGTGTGTGTGTGTGTGCGTGTGTGTGTGTGTGTGTGTGTGTGCGCAGACTTTTGATACCCAGTGAAGAAAATTCTTTCATCAGTGGAGTTCTAAGGCTGCTCTATTATTTATAGTGTTAGAAATTTTCTTGAGGTACTGAGAGATAAAATATCTTTTCCAGGCTTACATAATTTTCATTTTTAAGGAAGTCTCAGGTTGTTCAGAACCTGATTTTGTCCCTCTATTCAGTACTGTATACTGCTTTTCACATGCTGGAATATTCAGAGAAATGGTGGGGTAATTATACTGTGAATGAATCTGGTGCTTATTAACAGAAGTGGAGTGATTTCCGTGAAATTTGGTTTCCAAGCACAGGCATGAATAAAGGGTAGAATAGAAAGGTTGATGCAAATGGCCCACTCTTTTTGCCCACTTACTGTTACAAAGTCAGTTTGTGTGTTCCTATTAATACTAAGTCAAAGACAGTGAACTCTCCAATGAGTCCTCATTCTTATTTAGATATTAAGAGCAGGTAACAAATTCAATCAATTAATCAGTAGCGTTTATGAAATGCTTGCTAAATTGGCTAAGCTCTATGTTAGTTGCTTCAGAGACAGAGGAATGAAGTAAAACAGTTCTTGACCTTAAAAAGCTTATGTTCTATTGGAAGATAGAATATGTACATTTATAGTTATATACAAAGTAGATATAAGATACTTTGCGAAGTGGCAAGCACCAGCAACCAGGAGACCATTAAAATACTTTATGTAGAGGCTGGTCCTTCTCCTGAATCTTGAAAGAAAAACAACTAGGGATTTTAAAAGGTAAAAGTGAGGAGGTTGTATGTTGCAGGCATAGTCGATAAGAAGGGATGAACATGGAAAACGGAAGATGTTATGTGAGATATGGGTTAGATATGTGAGGAGCAGAAATGGTTGCATTTCTGGGTAATGCAAGGGTAATTACATAGAGTAAGACTGGAAAGATAGGTTGGATGCAAGAAACATAGGTTGGATACAAGTTGTTAATACCAAAAGAGAAGAGTTTATATTGATCCCTAGAGTTAATAGGGAGTCATTGAAGTTTATTGAGGAGGACAGTTTCTTGGTAAAACTTGTGGTTTGGGAGAATTACTTGATACCTGTGTGGAGAGGATGCATAGATGTAGGGTAAAACTAGTCAGCATGATAAAGTAAGAGGCTATTGTAATAGTCCAGGTGAGAGGTAATGAAAGCCCAAACTACAGTGGTGGCTGGTTAGAAGCAAACTTCAGGGAATAATGTCAAAACAGGATTTTGCAGCGTAACAATGGGGGAAAAGAGAGAATGCCAGCAATTGGTCTCTCTTTTCTCAGTGGATTACAAAGTTCTCAACTAAGGGGGTAGAGGGGCAGGATGGTGTCAGAGCCTGGAGGAGAGAAAAGAAGATTTGGAATGGCTACTGAGAAATGAAGGAGAGAGATGCAATTAAGAAGGAGCAAAAGAATTACCTTGATGCATTGAGAAATCATTTGAGATTACATATAAATTTGCACTGGACACAGTCAACTTGTTTACATGACATCTTTAACTCTTTTTGGTATCTTGTGAGAAGGAGTACAGGACCCTTCTGGTTGATAGGAGTAACTCTAAGTAGTTGCTTGGCAAGGCTCAAACTATGATAGGACAAAGGTTTAAGACATTGTGTGTGGGGGTGTGTATACATGTGTGCACATAAATGTATAGGTATGTATGCACATACATACATATGTGTAATTTGTCCATATAAACATGCTTGTATATATCAAATATGTAATACAAGCATATAAATATGCTTCATGGGTACTTATTTACATGAATTTGGAATATACACCTATATGTTCTAATATTTTGCTCCCTTGTCCTATCACAATTCATGTTTAAAAATTACTGAACAACTGTGTTCATCTCACATGCCAGCAAGGTTATACTTAGATTCTGCAAGCTAGCCTTCAGCAATATGTGATCCAAGAATGACCAGAGGAGCAGGCTGGCTTTTCAGGAAGTAAAGACCAAATCACCAACATTCACTAGATAGTGGAGAAGGTATAGGAGTTCTAGAGGAAAAACAAAACAAAACATCTACTTTTGATTCATTGACTACACTAAACTTTTGACTGTGTGGGTCACAACAAAATGTGGCAAGTCCTCAAAGAAATGGGAGTATCCGAGCATCACTCCTTGTCTCCTGGGGAACCTGTATGTGGGCCAAGAAGGAACAGTCAGAACCAAATATGGAACAACTTATTGGTTTAAAATTGAAAAAGGAGTACGACAAGGACGTATATCGTAACTTTATTCAACTTATGTTCAGGGTACATCAAAAGAGATGCCAGATTGGATGAATCGAGATCTGGAATTAAGGCTGCTGGGAAGAAATATCAACAATCTCGTTTATGCAGATGATACTACTCTGATGGCAGAAAAGAAAGAGGAATTAAAAAGGCATCTAGATAAGGGTGAAAGAAGAGAGTGTAAAAGCTGGCATGGATCTTAACATCAAAAAAAAAAAAAACCTAAGATCTTGGCAACTGGTCTCATCACTTACTGGCAAATAGAAGGAGAAGAAATGGAAGCAATGTCAGATTTTATATTCCTGGGCTCAGATATCACTGCAGGTAGTGACTGTAGCCATGGAATTAAAAGACATTTGCTCCTTGGAAGGAAAACTATGGCGAATCCAGACAGGATGCTACAAAGGAGCGATATCTCCTTGCCATCAAAGGTTTGTAGCTATTTTTTTCCAGTAGCAATGTGTGGCAGGGAGAGTTGAGCTATAAGCATAGCTGAGTGCCACAAAAACGATGCTTTCAAAATGTTCTGGAGAAGACTTCTGAGAATCCTTTGAACTGCAAGAAGGTGAAATCAGTCAATGTTTAAAAGAAATTAATTCAGAATATTTATTAGAAAGTCAGATATTGAAGCCAAAGCCTAAAATCTTTGGCCACATGATGAGAAGACTGGACTAATTGGAAAAGACACTGATGTTGGAAAAGATTGAAGGCAAAAGGAAAAGGGGATGGCAGAGGATGAGATGGATAGATAGTGGCATGGGAACAAGGAATGTGAACTTGGACAGACTTTAAGATATAGTGGAGCATAGAATGGCATGGCATGCTTTGGTCCATGGGGTCATAAAGAGTTGGACACAACTGAACAACAATGTGTATGTATTCATTCATGTAAATATATATATATATGCTATATATGCACACACATATATACTTATGTATATGTATGTTATATGTGTATATACGTAAGTACATACACATATGTGTGTGTGTATATACAGATATATGCATTTGTGTCTGTGTGTGTATGCACTCATACAACATATGGCCACCTGGTGCAGGGAAAAGAATGGTGAATCTGAAATCAGAAAATATATTTGAAGCCTTATTTGGCTCCAGAATATTTTTCTCCTTAACTAGATTATTTGATCTCTATGATTTGAGTATTGGGCTACATAAATGAAATAAATTAGCTAGCAATAAAGGTTCCATTGCAGTTCTGTTTTTTTAAGATAACAATTGTTGCAGATGCTTCATGTTCTTTAAATGTCTTCAGAGCAGAATTAGCAAGTGACACGAACACTGGATTTTGAGTGAAGGCACCAATTTTTAGGTCCTGTCTTCAGCACTTCTTATCTGTGAGACCTCATGCAAATCACTTGCTTAGTTTTAGTTTCCTCATCTGGACTTGAAGGGGTTGGTCATAGAGTCAGGGGGATCTGGGTTCACATCTTGACTTTGACATCTACTGACTTTGACCCTTGACAAATCATCAAACATCTCTGAACTTCAGTTTCTTCACCTGTAAAACGGGGATAATAATAGCATCTGTCTAATGTGGCTGTTACAGGGATCAAATAAGAGAAAATATCTAAAAGGTTTTGTAAAGCACAAAGTACTATGCAAATACTGGGTCATAAACTCTGATCAACATCTAAGTCAAGGTATGTGTTCTAGTTATAGTTGGAGCTGGATCTGATAGTGTAGCCCAGTGATGCCATCTAACTGAAAGGCTGAAGCTGGTGGATCTGTTGAGATCAGGAGTTCTGGTCTACAGTAGGCTATGCTGATTGACTGTGGGTGCTAAATTCAGCAATAGTTTGGCGAATGGTACCTTCAGCAGGAGAATATCAGGTTTCCTGGAAAGGGTTGTCCAGGTTAGCAATGGACCATATTAAAACTCCTATGCCAATCTGTAGTGGGATTAGCCTGTAAGTAGTTGCTACACTTAAATACTGGGGGAAAGAGCGAGACTCAGTTTAAAAAAAAAATACACAGACATATGCATATACATATACATACTCACATACACTTGCACATACATATACATACTCACACACATACATATACATACACATACACATACACACACACACACACATATATATGTATACACACATATATTATATATATATACACACACTGCGGGGGCGTGGGGTGGCTACTCTCTTCTTGCAAAGAAACCTTACTGAAGTTAGAACTTTCAGTCTTCCTTTGGGCTTACAGACATTCACATCGAATTTCACTTGCAGCAGGAGAATTGTAAAATACAGCACTATTGCACATGAAAGCCTGTACTTTAAGCCCTTTTGTTTTTGGAAGTACTTATATAGTATTTTGTCTATTTATCTATCTATCTATTTATTTATTTATTTTAGTGCTATCATGTGTAATAGATGGCTGTTGATGATACAAGGACTACAGCCAGTGGAATTCAACACCTGTAAGTCTGCTGAGTCCAGAAACACACTGCTTTCAAACTGTCCTAAGTAGACAGGAAATTCCAGAAGAGAGGAAGAAGGGGCTGGCTTGGAACATTCAGTTCTCTTTCTAAGAGTGATACTTCTACTGGACTTGGACAGATTCCATTCTCTTCAATTTTGTGTCAATATTGACTATGAAATACTTCCAAGGACTCCCCAATCCCCTGAACTTCAGACAGACCTAGGGCAGAATCTCATCTTTGCTGATTTTTCTGCTGAGTGAATTCCCTTCTGAACTATGTCTTTGAGATCAGGGCCTCAAGAACGCAAATTCCTCATCCAGATCTCATATGTTTAACCTATCTTACCCTTTTCTGGAGAATTAGTATAAAAACCAAAATATTATTAATCCAAATAGAAAATACTTCCTTTTAAAATGTTTTTTTTTTTTGGTAGTGATCCTAGGTGGGTCAAAGCACAAGGACACATTCTCTTAAAATACCAAGGAAATTTTAGGGGATAAAAGAGAAGGATTATTTTATTTTTCAGAGTTTTCAAATATAGGAAAATAATAAAGTTAATTCATTAGAAGATGACAAATCTATACAATTTTTCTACTCTTGTTAATTCCATAGTTTATGCATGTATGTGTGTGAGAGAGAGAGAGACAGAGAGAGAGAGAGAGAGAGAGAGAGAGAGAGAGAGAGAGAGAGAGAGAGAGAGAGAAGGAGAGAGAGGGAGAGAGAGGGAGAGACACAGAGACAGAAAGACAGACACACACACAGAGGGCTCTTTAAAATTATTTACTGAAATTAAAAGACGATGTCAATGCAATGTCTTTTCTTTATGGATATACATCTGGAAGTGAAAGCTCCAGCTTAACACCTTTCAGGTGAACATTAGATCAATGCTATGAAAAAGATTCATTCATTTAAGAGTATTCTGAACATCTGAGTTATGTCATTGTTGGTCACAGATCAACTTATGCATAAAACACTGGGGAAATATAGTAGTTTAACTAGATGAGTAATATTTCAATAAAGGAGTAGATCAAAAGGTCTTGGAGTTATGCATAATGAGACCTTTCCTGATAGACACACTTCCCTTTCTCCAGCCCCACCCCAAAAAAATGGTACACCATTATCCACCATCAGAAAGTAGAAATATTTTTAACGTTAACAGTGCTTAGAACCTTGTAAATACGTTATTCAGTTCTCTAGAGCTATTAGTGTTTTGACTGAATAGAAGGAAACATTGATAGAGCTCTTTTTTTTTGGAGACTCTCCACTGACCTTAGCAAAGTGAGTCACATTTTGCAGTTACTGAGCACTTGTTCAGATGTCTTGGCTCTCTGTAAACTATCTTTTTTCCAACCACTTTTTTTGGTTGTTGTTGTTAATTATTAAATCTATGTGTGTTTCAAGGGCAATTTAAACTGTAGCACTACTTACTGATTAGTTTACGTGTAATTTGTACTCGTGATGTTTTGATAAATTAGGGCAATTTTATGTCCAAAAAGCATTTTGAGTTTTACTTATAAGCCTTCTAAAGCCTTTTTTTCTTAGAAATATGAAGTCACTTGGAGAAAGAAGGGGAAAAAAAACCAACAACAACCCTGTAGAGCAAATGGTTTGAATTTAGCTTCTAATTCCAATGAGTTCTTGCAACAGACTCCCATCCTCTCCTCTGTTTCATCCTATTTTTCTTCAGGCATGTCTTCCTGGTGCCTCAAGGGGCTTAAAAATCATCTAGGCTTTTTCATTAGGTCAAGGTTGGAAAGAAAATCACTCAGCTGTTTCACAGAATCATAAATTCTCTGAGCTAAACGGTATCTCAAGAGGCCGTGGAGTCAAAAATCTAAGCAAAAATCTCCTCTCTGACATTGCTGACAAGTAGTCATATGGCCTCTTCTTGAAGATGACCACTGATGGGAAACGTCCTGTCTCTTGAGGCAAGACATTTTGCTTTTGGATTGCTTTAATTGTTAGGAATTTTTTCTTCCTATGTTGAGCTACATAATCTAAACCTGCTTTGTACCAACATAAATAATGATGAATCCTCAAAATATATCCTGTTCCATATCCCCATAGATGATGTTAGTTCCAAAACTGCTGTGTTGCTATTACCGGAAGATTGCAGGGGTCCCCTGGAAGATACCCATGACCTACAGGAACCCCCATAGTGATGACTTATTTCGTTCTGACTCTCTTTCCTCTCTCCAATTCAGTTTTCACTATCTCTTTTAACATTGATAGAGGATAGAAAGGTGGTATTAAGAAAGGTGAAACAGTTGGTGGGGAAGAAACTGACTCAGGAAGAAATGATCTCTTCAAGACCACTTAAACAATGAAAGCCACAGGTGAATTGCATCCTAATCTACCTTTAGGCCAGAGATATCGACAGTCTCTAACACGTATCTAAACAATCAACATGCTTTTCAGTGGTGTATAGAAGTCTCCATTGGATGTTATCAGATTAGTTTTCAATTTTATTTAGTAAAAGATCGTGAAGAATTTACCTTGTTCAGAGCGCTGTGCTAGGCCTTGGGTTAGATTAAAAAAAAGATACAATTCCAGAAATTTTAGCTCTTCTCTAGGCTAAGCTTAAGGTTCATTTCTTATAGAATCTTTCCTTGATTTTCCCAGGTGTTACTGCTCTCCATTGCACTATAATTACTCTGAATTTATTTAGCATATTTAGGTATATATTCAAGAGATATCGTGTCACAGTGTCTAGGGAGTTGGCCTACAAGCCGGGAAGATCTGCATTCAAGTCTTGCTCCTCACCTATACTACTTAAATGATTCTAGGTGAATTCATTAACTTTTCGGTACTCTACTAAACTCTATGCCTCTAAATTGAAGATAAGGTGCTGACAAAAGTTGGCAATTTCTTCTTCTAGGAATTCCCTTACATCCTTGTATAGGCATAGTCCAATCCCAAGCCCATCCCATTGCCGTCCCCATTCCTAAATTTATCCCTATCCCTATATCCATCCCCTATATCTATTCCATCCTTATCTCTACCTCTATTGCTATGCCATCCCCACTCCTATAGATAGCCCTATCCTCATCCCTCTCCCCATCCCTATCCTTAGCTGGATGCCAGCTTATTTAATTGTGTTCTTTCCAAAATTCCAACAGAAAGTTAAGCTCCTTGAGGACAGAGATGACTTTTGTTAATGTTTTTTTTTTCTGTATCCCTAGTGCTGAACATAGCACCTGGCATATAAATGGGCTGAATAAATATTTATGGAATTGAAATGAATTGAATGTTTGCATAAAAGAGGTGCAAAGAATTATATGAACTTTGCATAAGGATGAATGCTCTACTACTCCATAAAGGCTGTTCATGAAACGCACATCTTATTTTCAATGGAAAATGGTTTTAGAATGTTTAAAAAGAAAAAAAAATAATTAATTCACTCCATTAGGAGTCTATACTCGCATTTTTAAAAGTATAGCATAGCGAGTTAAAAATAACATTAAACTAGAGAATACGATCTACATCAATGGAAGTCTGACACTGATATTTGGATTTCTAGCCAATAGCCTACCTCAATAGAGAGGATACATGTAACGTTATTTTGGATTGACGTAATCTTTCGTTAAAACAGAATTTTGTTGATAGCTTTTGTTTCTGTATCACACATACGATCCTCTTCTCTGTCTTCGCCTATACTCTTCCAGGAAGCCACTCCATTATTTTTAAGAAAAAAGGAGAAAAATGAGCAAAACGAAGTAACACACCAAAAAAGTGACATTATATGCAACATTCCAAACCAACGCTTGTTGCTCTCCACTTCTCATATCTCTTCTTTAGAATCAAATTCATGCTTTATGAATTTTAAAATTATTTTATGTATGTCATTAAATATTTCCCATTTACTAGTAACAAAAATTCGAAAATCTTTTTTTTTAATTTTGATTTCCAAATTCTTTCCCTCTCCCCCCACCTTGAGAAGGAAAATAATTTGATTTTAATTTAATACTTGAAGTCATGCAAAATGTATTTCCATTTTAGCCATGTTACAAAACACAACATAAAACAATAAAAATAAAGAAATCCAAAATCAATCTGCATTTAGCATTCATCAGTTTTCTCTCTGGAGGTAGGTAGTATTTTTCATAATGGGTTCTTTGGAATTGTCTTGCATTATTGTCTTGGTTAGAATAGCCAAGTCTTTTATAGTTGATCATCTTTATAATATTGACGTTACTGTGCACAATGTTCTACCAGTTCTGCCCACTTCATTTTGTATAAGTTTATATACGTCTTCCCAGGCTTTTCTGAAATCATCTCATGTCATTTCTTATAGCACAATAGTATGGCATCACAACTATTTAGCCATTCCCCAGTTGATGGCCATTCCCTCAATTTCCATTCCTTTGCTATAAAAAAGCTCCTATAAATATTTTTACATGAATAGGTCTTTTCTCCTTTTCTTTGATCTGTTTGGATACAGACATAGTAGTGATATCACTAGGTCAAAATGTATGATCACTTGTAGAGCCTTTTGCATGAAATTCTAAATTGTTCTCCAGAATGGTTGGACTAAGTTGTCTTGGGCTAGAAGAATGTTTCAGTCTGACCTTTTGTTGGCTCTGCCAGGCCAGAGTTCAGGTTGACATATTATTTTAAACACTGGAAGAGAATGTTAGGAGAGTTCAATTGAGTGTTTCTCTATTCTGCCATTTTAGCTCTGCCCACAGGAGAATGGTTTTATAATTTTAATACATTGTTTTCATTTCAGCTGTTATAGGATAATAGTTCTTCCCATTTCCATCATTGTAGTCATTGTGTATGTTGTTTACCTGGCTCTGTTTATATCACTTTGCTTCAGCTTTATGTAAGTTTTTCCATTCTTCTCTGCATTCATCATATTTGTCATTTCTTATGGCACAGTAATATTCCTTCATGTTCATGTCCTACAGTTTGTTTAGCCTTTTCTTAGTCATTGGGGATCTATTTTGTTTCAAGTTCTTTAATACAACAAAAAAATCTTTTATTAATAATTGTGTCTGTGTGTGGCTCTTTTCCAGAACCATCTCCAGAGACAGAGATTTTACTACCTCATTCTTGGCAGAGTCCAGTGACTCAAGATCCATAACATCAGAACACTTTTTTGGTCTTATCTTCTAGCTAGTGTCCTTTTTGCCCCAAGGTGAACACATTTCCTCTCATTCTATACTTAGTAAAGTTGATGAACAGCTGGTTGCCAGATTCTCCATAAAACCTTCCAGACATGAGAGGCATCATATTGAATACTCAATTACTTCCTCCATCTCTCTCTCTCTCTCTCTCTCTCTCTCTCTCTCTCTCTCTCTCTCTCTCTCTCTCTCTCTCCTCTTCCCTTCCTTCCCTTTTCTCTCCCTTCATTTCCCTCCTCTCCTCCCTAAGTAATCACAATTAATTGTTTCCATTGGTCAGAACACTGAATTGTGTGTGTCCCATTTAAGTTGTAGAAATGTCAAAGGTCACAGTCCTCAAAAAGACAGTAATGTTTCGCTAATTTTAGGCTTGATAATTGGTGCTATAGATTTATAGTGACTTCCAACACTTTTCCAATTAGCTGTGTTTGAGTAGAAACTAAGCTGATATTAAAACTGTAAACCATGAAGCTTTCACTGTGAGCCAGGGGAGTGAGAGATGCATGAAAGTCAATAGAGACATTTAACAAATGTTCCTTGAATGAATGAAGGGATGAATGTATGAATTCTATCTCCCATGAGCTGTGAGATGTTGCAGAACATTCCAGTGCGTTGTCTTATAATTCAAAATTATTTCATTCATTCAGGGGCAGAAGGCAGATTTTTCTAGTTCATTGGTGAGAAAATAGATCTCTCCCTATACTCCTTCAAGTCCTGATGATATGGGGCTGCAGTATTTATGCATATCTATTTGTCATCCTAGCTCCTGCTAGATCTCACTCTGCAAGTGCAGCAAATCAGGGGAAAATAATGTCAACATTTCTCCATAAAACATGTAGCCCATATCAATAAATATTTTGTATTCTCCTACATGATTTAGCTTTAAAAATAACTCTGGGTAAGTGTGTTCTCTTATATGTGTTGTCTTACCCCATAAGAATATAAGCTTCTTGAGGGCAGAGCCTATCTTTATTTCCGTTTATACTTCTATCCTCAGAAATTAGTACAGTGCTGACACATGGAAACACTAAGAGTTTCTTGCTTTACTTGCCACCTGCATATAGGGCATATGGTTGCCTCTTATTAATAAGTAGATAATGAAAAGGAAGATGAAGGAAGATTAGCATCTCTCAACTGTCTTCTATTCCAAACTTATATGAGCCTGACTGAAAAGGAAATAGAGCTATGATGAGCATGAGGTAAATGAAGATCTTTAGGGAATGTGCTTCATTCTCACGATGACTCCTTTAGGTCCTACAGAGCCACAAGGTATGACGACCAAAATACCCACAGCCACAACCCTTAGGGTCTTGTACCCGTGGAAACCCTCTTCTGGATCCATGAATTCCAATACCAAACCCACAAGGACAAGGAAGCACTAGGACTTAATAGTTTACAGACCACCCTTCCTGGTACACCTGAATCTATGGTGTGAGAGCTCCCTGAATGTCACCCCTCTCATCTCTCTCTCTCTCTCTCTCTCTCTCTCTCTCTCTCTCTCTCACACACACACACACACACACACACACACACACACACACTTTTTAGCTAGTTTTTTTTTCCAAATAGAAGTAAAAGGCATAGAACATCTGCCAAGTTCAAAGCCAAGAATTGCACCTTATAAGCAGAATTAAAGTGTTTGTCAACATTAAAGAAAGATGCATGGTTTTGCATGTTGTTGTACTTTTGCTTGTTTTGTTTTTCAAAATTATATATATCAAGCCTGGCTCATTTCCTTTTGGGTCCTTACACAACTATATTATTCCCAAGACTTTTTTTCTTCTTTCCCTCAGCTCTTTTCCCTGATTAGACATTTAACAGAAATGAGCCTACAATGGTTCTCCTGAAAAGCTCACAGAACACAGCAGAAAATTTCAGCATACAGGTGCTCCAAATCCTTCTTGCCCTAAGATTCTCTCTAAGATTCTGCAGCAGAGTAGGGAGGGAGATACTAGTCCAGGGAGGTGAGCCAAAGCTTGCATCTGCCAGTTGTTCAAATGTGTTCCTTTCATTTTGTAAGATCATCATTTATCTTTTTACCCACTACAAATACCTTAACCTTTTGTGAATCCTGATGCTCTGAATTATTGGAGCTGGACTAAAGGAACACCGCTTTTATTACTCAGAAATTCTTAAAAAAATAAAAGAAGAAAGAAATGTCAGGCTTCCTTTTGATCAGGTCCTGTCTGTTCGGTATTCCAGTGCCACAAGCAATGAAGAAGCTAGGGAGTGAGTTCTCATCTAAGTCACTGTACACAGATGTTGGTATTCCCCCATCAGAAGAGGCACATTCCTATCAGTCAGCATCTGTTTCTTTTTTTCTTTCTTCTCTCTTTCTCTCTCTCTCTCTCTCTCTCTCTCTCTCTCTCTCTCTCTCTCTTTCTCTCTCTCTCTCTCTCTCCTCAGGCCTGTTTACCAGATTTTTTTTTCATTGAGAGACTTCCCGATGGAGGACAATTCAGTTCCTTTTTGCTCATTCATGAGAACGTTACATCTCCCAGCTGCAACTATTTTAAGTAAAACTCTGAATGGGCCTTATAATTTATTGTGACTCATATCCTTCCCCAAGTAAGAGTTACAGTACAGAGATCATACCGCCAAAGCTGTTTTCAACTATAGTTAATTTACACTATATTTCTTTGGGTAGTCTTTGGTGAATCTACATGATTCACTGGCAGTGAGGCTTGTCAGTAAAGTCATTTCCATTTCATTGCTAAGCTAAATATTTTGCTTTTTTCCCCCTTTGTTTTGTTTTTTAGAGTAACTCTCTATCCATATGCAAATTGCAGAAATACTACTACTTTTCCAAAGTTTTGCATGCATGAAAAATAACAGAGACAAAGTAAACTCATCAGTTTTATACAGGGTTGAATCAAATCCCAACTGCCAGGCGTTTCCATGGTAACTGCCTTCCTAAGCAAACTTCTCTAGAAAATATACAGCTGTTATTTCTATCTCGTTGCTAAGCTCCTGTGACAAAACCACACTACAATAACCACTTCACAGTTGGTCTCCTATAGGGATACATGTATGCTGCTAAAGGGTAGAAAACTCTTGTGGGCCCAACATGGCATATGGGCTAAATGATAAGCAAAGCATTTATTCCTATATTTTTAGTACTTTACAGATTTTCTTTGACCTCTGTTGGGTGGATTTCTTTCCCTACAGAAACGTTATGTGATTCCCTTTAAAATTTCACTTCTAGGCCCTTGAATTTCTGTTCATTTCCTGTATTGTGGAAGAACAATAAACCATTATTGAGCAGTTAGACTGTCTAATTCTTCCATTAAATGTGATGACAGTATAGTCTGGTCTGACGCTCAGAGACGCCATGATAAATGCTCTCTATACTATTGTTTATACTGTCTCTTTGTTTATCATAACCACGGCCAACCAGTTCTTTTTGTTGCAATTGCAGTTGTATTTGGAGAAACACTGGAACACACTGCATATCTCTAGAGATGGGAGCCATTTGAAAAATTGTACTAATTTTGTCAAACTGCCAAAAGGGTAGGAAAGGGAAAGAAATGGATTTCATGTATTATCTCCCCAAGCCCTGACATACTTTACCACTAGCACAAGCTATGAATCAGTGAGGGGAAAAAATAGGTTGAAGCCCAAAAGAAAAGTCAGATTCCCATGAAATATTCACGATGAAAATCTATTCCCTTGTTAACTGAGGGAGAAGTAAGAGAAGTGAAAGAAAACATCTGCGAGGAAGAGTTGATCAATGGAAATAATGTTTCTCAAAAGGATGATGCTTGACATAGTTTCTTTCTAAATCTGCTACTGTTTTCAAATTTTCGATTGTTTTTATTTAAATTAAGGTTTGTATTTTCACTATTTCTTTATAGCTAACACCTTTCACTTTTCGGTTCCACTTCACTTTATTTGATAAGGCAATTAACTGTCATTTCTCCTTAAGATCACAGCATTGGTCCAGGGAAAGCTTCATTATTGGCAAAGTTAGAATGTGGTAACATTTCCAAATAAGAGATGAAAAAATAGCTTATTTTGACAGTTTAGCATAGAATACAAATACTAGGAAAAGTCTGACTGCTAATCGTTAGCCTTGTCAAAATCTGACAATCATTGTAAGCCAGGACATCTCAACCTGGATGCCATTCAAGTGTCATAGTTCAAGGAATGGAGAGGGAAAGTTTTCTTTTTCTTTTTCACTTTTACTCAATCTCCATTCATTTATTGTGCTCAGAGACAGTGCTCTAGTATGGGCCCTTGCTTCTACCTAACAGAATTATTCCAAGAGCTTCCAAATGGGTCTTTTTACTCACCCATTGACCATTCTCCTAAATGTCTTTTACATTGATAATCTGCTTTCTTCTTTACTTATATATATGGTCTGAAACACTTAATTGTCTAACTGTCACCTTCCAAGAAAAGTTCAGTCTCCAGTATCTGAGATTTGAAGCCCTAATACAATGCAGCACTATTTAGCCTCATTTAATATAACTCTCAGGTATTTGCAGTGCTTAGTATAGCGCCTGGTACATATAACACGCTTAATACAAGCTTATTGATGTATCTACTTGGTGTTCCAGCAAAACTTGGACTAGTTGTTATCCTTAGAATAATATATTTACTTTTAATATGTCTCAATTCCCTTAAAACTATAAACTCAGTGAAGACAAGCCCTTTTCTTTTAACATGGGTAAGTTAAAGTTATTTTTTTCTTTTTTTTAAATAAGTGTATATTGATATCTTTTTCTTTAATATCAGTACATTTTCTTCCATTATCCCTACTCCCTCCCTTTCCAGATAATTTTCCCATATGAGCATTTTTTAAAATAGAAAGACAAAGAGAGGGCGGAAAGTATGATTAATTAACATGTCAAAAAAAAGTCTGAAAATATGTGCAAGGTCCAATATTTGATATCTTCCACCTCTTCCAAAAAGTTGAGGGCAGGGTGTCTTATCATACCTTCTTATTTTGAGCAATATTTATTCTCTGTAATTTTGCAACAGCCTTCTTTGGTGTTTGTGTGTGTGGGTGTCTTTCCATTTACATTATTGTAGTCACTATATATTTTGTTTTCTTGGCTCTGATTATTTTACTCTGCAACAATTCCCGTATAATTTTTCATGATTCTCTGTATTCATCATATTTGTCATTTCTTATAGTCATATTCAATTATATTCATGTACCACAATTTGATTAGCTTTTCCTCAATCATTAGGTTCTATATTATTTACAATTATTGCTGCTATAAACATTTTTGTGCATATGGGGATTTTCTTCTTATCAATGAGCTCCTTGAGGCTTGTTGATGAGGCATTTTTCCGGTTGTGTCTGACTCTTCGTGACCCCATTTAGGGTTTTCTTGGCCAAGATACTGGAGCAGTTTGTCATTTCCTTCTCCGACTCATTGTTCAAATGAAAAATTGAGGCAAACAGGGCTAAATGACTTTTCCAAAGTTGGATAGCTAGTAAATTTTTGAGGCCAGATTCAAACTCAGGTCTTCATGACTCCAGGCCCAGCAGTACACTCTATCTGCTATACCACCTAGATGCCCCTTGAGGCATAACCCTAATAATAGAATAACTGTGTGCATAATTCCATTTTTAATACCTTGACTGATTTGCAGCTCCATTGCCAATGAACTAGTAAGCCTGTCTTCTCAGAACTTCTCCAACATCAATGGCTTCTGTCCTTTGTCGTCTTTGTTTGTTTAATGTGTGGGAGGTAAAATTTTCAGGGTTCTTTGTTTGCATTTCACTTGTTCTTAGTGGTTTGAAATATTCTTTTATATGATTGTTGGTAGTTTGGAATTCTTATATTGAGAAGAGTTTGTTTATGTCCATCAAAGACTTAACTATTGGGACATGGCTTTTGGATTTTCTTGTCCTTTTCCCCCTCCTCCTCCTCTTCTTCTTTTTCCTTTACCCCCTGTCCCCAGTTGTTTTGTCCCCTGTGACAATATTAGCTACTTGTGCTTAGGGATTCTTTCATTTTTTTGTATTGCTTTTCCTAATGCACAGCACAATGCTTGGCACACGACAGCTTTTTAAAAATGTTAATTAATTGATTTAAAATTAAACCTTTAAGCTTGCTACTGCCCCTTCGCAGAATTTTTTTTCTTTTAACTTTTTGTAGTGATAGAAACTTCAGCCTTGTCATCTTGTTTCTTGAGTTTCCTTAAAATATTTAAATTATACACAGATAATTCCAAAACAATTCAACTAGATTTTATTGAGAATCTATTAAGTGTAAAAAAAAGATATTGGGCAAAGTACTCAAGACACAAAGGCCACACACACACACACACACACAAATGCTTGTCTTGTCATAAATAACTTATATGCTTCTGAGAGCCTGAGAGGGCAGTCAATAGTTTCACAGATGCCTAGGTAGCACAGTGGATACACTGTTGGAGTTGGCATCCAGAGGACTTGAGATCAAATACTACCTCAAATATTTACTAGTTGTATGACCCTGAGTAATTCTGTGAACCTCTCTCAGTCTGAGTTTTGTCATCTGTAAAATGGTTAGCTTGTCTTTCACAGGGTTTTAGGAGAATCAAATGACAGAGTATGTGAAATATATTTAAACATTTAAAGTATGTGTAAACCTTAAACTGCTATAAAATGTAAAGTAGTAGCAGTAGTAGTGTTGATGGTGATGGTGGTGGTGGTGGTAGTAGTAGTAGGAGGAGGAGTACAGTAGTAGTAGTAGTAGTAGTAGTAGTAGTAGTAGTAGTAGTAGTAGTAGTAGTAATAGTATAGTAGTAGCAGCATTTTATAAGTTGATTCTTGTTGGGAGAAAGCATCAACGATTGAGATGATCAGGAAAGGATTCCATTAGGAAGTAGTACCTTAGGTAACCCTTAGAATCCAAGGATTCTGAGAGGCAAAAGTGATATGAGAGTACATTCTAGGCTTAATTACAGTCTCTACTATGGCATGAAGTTAAGAGATGGACTGAAAGGTTTGGAAACAGCAAGCAGGCCTGTTTTCAGGCCTGGAGATTATGCTCAGAAGAATAATTTGAAATAAATCTAGAAAGGCACCCAGGAATCAGACTATGAAGAACTTGGAGTATGACCCCAGAGAGTTTATATTTTATCATTGAGGTAAAGGGGAACCACTGAAGATTCGTGAGTAGGGAGTACCATGACCAGATAAGATACAAATCAACACTTATGTAAACTTGCTCTGATGGTTGAGCCCCTACAAAATACTTAGCATGTTACTTTGGATGACTTACAGTCAACTCAAGCTAAGTATGGCTGAAATGCTTCCATAAACATTCCAACAATGTTAGCAGAAACATCATATTAATGGCCCTCCTCAGTCAGAACTCTCATTTGATAGTTTTCTGTCCTTCAGAATTCAAATCCAGTCTATGAGAAAGTTCTACTGCCTTCTCCCTTCATGACACTTCATTATTTTCTGGATTCAGTGGGAGAATTGTATGCCTTCCTCTTAATTTTTACTACTACCCTCTCAGTCAAGGCTTGGTGGGTACTGCCCTACACTTGGCTTCTTCATTGTTTATGGAGGGGTTTTCCTACTCATCATGTCTATAAACAAAAATGCTGTCAGTCATGAACTTCCAACAGCTAAGGCAGTCAGTTTAATTCACTTTGTCCAATATTACTGGGTTATTTTTCTGGGAATTGAAGGAGATTTTCAGATGATCCAGTCAGTGCTAAAAATAACACACCCTTTAATTTGGCATATTTGAGGGAACTCTATGTGGTTTACTGGGAGACTCGTAAGGGAGTAAAGAAGGTAAGATAGATTGAGTAAGGGAAAGCTGGTAGAGAGGCACCACTTTATCCCACTGACATGTGCTTCACTGAGGCAATAACTCATGAAATAATGACCCAACTATCTTCTTTCTCATGTCATGGGAATGGTATGTTGAGGTTGCCTAGGGAAGAACAGGGAAAGGACACAACCGTTGATCTCAACTGAGGATGTTAGGCTCAGTGGTGGTCAACAGAGGAAACTCCACAGTGACCTTTAGAGAGACTACTTTTAGAGCTTAGCCCTTCATCACACCAGCATCTGTCTCATCAACTCGATCTGTATGACTCTACCTTCACTGCAGGCATCAGAGTGGTTCTGGGAAACTATAGAAGGTCATATGATTTATATGGACTCATAAGTCATTTATCAGAGATCTTGGACTCTCAGGCATATCTTTTTTTGATTTCACACCTGTGATATCATAACTAGAAGTCAACCAAATGGCTAGGAATATAAATATTTATAGTTTCACAGGTTTCAGGCATAGGAGGACCTAGATATGGGGATTTCCAGAAGAAGGCTGGGCAGAAGGGAGGAGTTGCCAGCAGGAGAAACAGTAGAGCCATAACAAGCTGGTGGGGTGAAGGTGGGGACTTGACTCCCAAACCCAGAGATTTTGTTACTGTTGCTGTTGTTTTTTCCCCTGACCTCAACAAGCCCTGGTGCCTACTTTTGAAGATGGTAAAGTCAATAATAGCATTTGGTAGTAGCCAGCTTCAAAATCCTCTGTGGTTCTCTCAGACAATTTTAAACTTTGCTGTTTTATTGATCGCAAAGCAACTTTTGTAAAATCACTTTGTTCAACTCCACAGTACTCAAGATGTAGACATTTACAACATCTAAACAGTACACTTGAGAGAAGTTTGCTAAGAACTAATAATCGAGATGTGTATCCAGCCAACTGTGATCTCCTTTTAGACAGTAGGAATCATGAACTATATTTCCTATTATGGGAGTTAAAGCTGGGTATTATTGAACGATAATAAGAGAATAATCATGTTCTATTTCACAAGGTGTTATGGGAATTAATTTGTATTTGTAAAGTAATTCATATTCCTTGTATACTTTTAATACTTCCAGAGCCTCACGCAATGGACTAGACTAGTGCAAAGTAATCACAAAGTAATGAAATTTTCCTAATATTGCCATTCATCTTCCTTTCTAGGAGAGAAAAATGGAGAAATGCAAAAGAGAAAAGGAGGAACAGGAAGGGGCTATTTGGATATTTAATTAAAACTGACAAAGAAAAAGTAAATGAAAAACTTCCTGGTGAAGCTGTAATTACAACAGTTATTATTTTAGTTAGTAACTTCTTAACATGTATTGAACACCAGAAATTTGTTAGAAGTGATGGTTTAATTGTGGTACTGACAAAAGATATCATACAGACAATTAGATGTGGAAGAAAAAAATCATACTTAACCTATTAATAAAGGAGTAATCTCAAATGACTAATAGCTACATTATGAATTTTTTTAAAAATTGCAAGTATTAAGAACTTGGAAAAGTGAGTGGGTCATTTAGAATGAAACAAGAGAATAGTAGACTATCTAGTAGCCAAAAATGGATATGTGAATATCAAAGAACATCTGCATTAAAAACTCTTCCAGATGACATCCCTCTCAGGGGACTGGATATTGTATTCAATGAAGACTTCATAATTGTTTCTGAATAATTTTAGAAAACATCATGGTTGTCAAGAGAACAGAAGACTGTGCTTACAACATCTCTTATCAGAAATGACCAAAGAAGTAAGCCTAAATTTTACAGGTGTGCAAGTCAATCTGCTTTGGGGATGATAGATATACCATGAATTGGATAAAAACATTCCACTAGAGATCCACAAAAAACCCAATACAAATATACCTTAAAGTCTGGAAATAAGTGAAAAAAACAAACAACAATGTTTTCAGGTAAAAACAAAACAGTGGTCCAATAAAGTGGGAGAAGAGTCTATATTCTAAGGTTAATCTCTGGCAAAACTTTTGATAATTATTATAGTTAAAATACTCCATTAATAAAAGTTGCAGGTTTAAACATAGGGCAATTAGCTTGTACTAGTAAACGCTGTACAATTCGTACAAAATTTTGAAGAGTAAACAGCTGCATGGAAGGTCATATGTAGCCTCAATCATACTATGATGTTGTCATGTCTGACTCTTTGTAACCCAATTTGGGGTTTTCTTGGCAAAGATACTAGAGTGGTTTACCATTTCTTTCTCTAACTTATTTTATAGATGAATAACTGAGGTAAACAGGGTTAAGTGATTTGCCCAGGATCACAAAGCTAGTAAGTGCCTGAGGCCAGGTTTGAACTCAGGACTGAAGAGTCTTCTTGACTTCAGGCCTGGTACTCTATTCACTGAGCCATTATTTGCTTTGTTCTTATTGTTTTGTCTTTTTTCAGTTGCGTCCAACTCTTCATGACCCCTTTTTGGGGTTTTCTTAGCAAAGATATTGGAGTGGTCTGAAATTTCCTTCTGTGTATTTCAAAGATGAAGAAACTGAGGTAAACAGGGTTAAGTGACTTGCCCAGGGTCACAGAGCTACTAAGTGTCTGAGGCTGTATTTGAACTCAGTTCCTACTGACTCAAGGCCCAAAACTGTATCTACTGTGTCACCTAGCTGCCCTATACTATTGTATAGGTCCTTAGAAATAATGGGGACCTTTTCTTCCCCTAATTCTACCCCCAGACATGTAGATGAGGAAACCTTTAGCCACAAAAATTAAACGACTTTCTCAAAGTCAGACAATTGATTAGTCGGCAGAATCAGAACAAGAATGATGTCCTCAGAGTTAATTTCAGAGTTAACGATAAATTCAGAGTTAATAATAAATACAGCTGTCAAAGCATTTTGGCCCATGTCATTGTCTTAGGGTGATTCTTGTTTGTTCTCTTAGGCACATGAAACCAATAAAGGACCTCCAATAGAGGCAGATTTTCTGAACAATGGGCATAGCTATGAACAAAAAGACTATTCTTCAATATATTCATTGAGAAAAGGACTGCTAGTCATCTCATGCACTACTTATGCATGAACCATCCTTGATGCATGCATCTGTTGACCATTTGTTGAACACTCAAGATGTGAACGAATCATTTTTAGGGTAAATGTAATGAAATGTGTTTGAGCTTCCATTCAGTTTGGCCAGTGCATAAGGAAATAAAATTACTCTACAATTGCTCATTTTTCCTTTATCTTGTTTTCCAACTTATACAGAAAGGAGGATATTCTGTCGGTGAACCAAAGAAGTGTGTGGGGAAGATACCTATCTGTCTATAGATATAGATACAATATATATTAGATATAGATAGGTATACATACATAGATAGGTATAGATATAAAGATATAGATATAATTTTTAAAAGAGTGGAATGAAAGAATTAT
>CM053623.1:57935400-57953967 GCA_028646595.1 Phalanger gymnotis | reverse complement strand
CTTTAGGATCATAAGATTAATTTAGAGCAGAAATGTACCACAGATGTCATTTAGTCCAATGCTCTACAAACTAAGGCCCAGAGAGGTTGTACTTAACTATAAGGTCATTTTGTAGTAAATCCAAGATATGAACACAGGTCCTCTGATTCCAAATCCATATGAATTTATTACATATCTTCAGATGACTGTCTTTCCCTACAATCAAAGGCAAGTTTGTAAGACCTGGATAGAACCTATTGCTCAACACTCAATCTTGCAATTTCCTGACCATTCTCTTTTGTTCCCTCTGCCAAGAATTACAATACCTAGGCAATGATAGCTAAAGCTGAGTCACTTGCCAGAAAGGAATGGAATGTCCAGGAAATGGAGTTCTGTAGACAACATGTTGAAGATTCTAAAGTTGGAGAATCAGCCTAATGGATTCATGAAGTCATATCTGGCACTATTCAACTCAAAGGAGGAGGAGGAAAAGGAGGAGGAGAAAGAAGAGGAAGAGAAGAAAAAGAAGGGGACAGATGTGAGAGAGAGAAAATGGAGAGAAGAGAGAGGGGAGATAGAAGAAGGAGAGAGGGTAGGAAGCAAGGAAGAAGAGCAAGAAAGAAGTGCAGAAGAGGAAAACAGTTTTGAGATATTCTAACATTTTGATTAGACGGCTAATAATCAATTCAGCCAATATAGACAGGATAGTTAAGAATAGCTCTTTTGAAAAAAAATACACATAAAATAAAATAATATGAATAAAATACACATAAATAATGAATTTGAATAAAATACACATAAAATAAAATAAAATAAAAACAAATCCCCTTAAATAGAAATATTGCCCACTTTTCTGGAGAGTCTATACAGAAAAGAATCATTCTAATCTTTCTTTCATAAATAAAAATTCACTTTGTCTTTACTTCTCAGAATAGTGTACATACCATTTGCCAAAGTTTGAGAGCAAAAACAAGTTTTTTTTTTTTAATTGAAAGATTATCTCACTTAAAAATAAACCTTTTCTGCCTTTTCTTTTTGCCAGGCAAATGATTCTGACAAAATTTAATGCTGCATTTGGTAATTCTCCTGAATTTTTATAAAGTAATCATGAGTGTAAATGAAGAAGGAGGTTTAGCCCTTTGCCAGTATAGTTATATTCTGGCATAGCTTCATCTGTCTAGTGTGTGTCCCAAGATCCGCTATGCAGAAACAAAGGATTGACCAAAGTTAGTGATGTTAGATATATCCAGGTATGAAATTTTGAAGATGGAGAAAAGACAGAAATGGTATCAGCCATGCTTGACTGCCATAAAGCACCAATCCACACTATCATTAAGAACTTTTGAACATTGTCCCTTCCCAATGAAGGTGGGGTTTCAAGAATACATAAAGTACTGGAGTAATAGAAGTGAGTGGTCTAATCACAGTGGGAATGAAAAGGACATCAAAGTATAAGTGAAGACAACAGATACAAGCAAGAGCGAAACCAGTTTTGAGACTTCAAGCCACTACACTTAGGAGGAATAAGTCCTGTTTTGTGAGTCCCCTGGCAGCCATGACATTTATGATGAGATACTGGCTCTATTATCTTGTTATCCAAGTCTCAGTTGGAAAGGAGCTAGCTAGGGAAGAAGGCACCAACTTAAGAGGAAAAAAATACATTTTGGAATAAGTATTTCAAATTCTTATTTGAGGAATGCAGGATCTAAAATCAATTGGAGTTCTTAGTCTGTGTCACATGTGGTTAATGTTTTTATTTTTACTATACGTTTATCTAATCGGATGTAACTGTTAAGATAATGAACTTTCCATATGATGGAAAGCTCACTGAGAAGAAAGGAAGGGTGTGGCAGTAATATGAGGGCCAAACTACAGAGAATTAATATATTTTAGTCCTAGACTAGACAAGAAAAAAGCCCTAGAATGTAACAGTGATGGTAGAATACTGTCTCAATGTCCTGCTGTTGAATCTGACCAGGCACTATTCATTCTATCACTGAATCAAGTATAAACATGTGTGGAAAATTTTGAAATCCCTATCTTTTTCCTGAATTAGCTTCTTTCTCTATGATTTTTCCTTTGAATGGGTCCATAGGAAATTAGAAGTTTTCTCCTATCTTTTTTATATTCTCTAGGCCCTCTTGCATTTGAAAATCATTAAGAACACTTTCTGAGAAACTGAAAATTGTACTATTTTGTTATGTCCTTCTTATCCTTAGTCTTCAGATTTTTTTCCCCAAAACTTTCAGAAATCTTGTGTCAGTTAAACTGTTATAGTGATCACGTTTTTAGGATTTATGTAATGGTAGGCTAGTTAAAGCCTCTTTCCATGTCCTACCTAACAGGCCCTGTAAGTGTCAGTTTTATGGTCACTTTTATTCTCTACTTTTAGTTGTAAAGGGCCTAGGGTGGTTCTGTTCTAAACAGAACTAAAGCTCTGAAAACATGGGAGGGGAGGCAGGGGAAAGTGATAAGCTTTCTTCCTTTCTTACTATTGAGGGATCTCTATTGAGACTCAGGGCGTTCTGCATATTGGCATTTTACCCTTAATATGAAACAAGAGTACTTCAATATCACAAGGAAAATCTTCTTGTCTTTAACTCCAACAGATAGGAGCCACAAAACAAGTTCAAATCATTCCCTAAAGGAATAGCCTGTCTCAGCCTTTTGGCTGGATTCCTAGTTCCCAATTTAATTCCAATATGCCTGTCCCATTTGAGAAGGGTTCATACTGAGGTATAAATCTGTTCCAACACATAGACTAGCCAAGGAAATAAACCTGAGACAATGAGCTTTTCCAAATTTCATTATTGTAGCTAAAATTCATGTGTGTAAAAACCTTTTATGCAAAAAGGACTGAATATAAAGGGTTTTTTTTTTTTTATTCCATCTTGGGGAACATCCAACTCAGCCAGCCAGTCTTCCTTATACCAACTACCTTGACTGTAGAATTTCCATCTATATTAACTAACATTAAATTAAATGAAGTATTTGGTGTAGAAGACTAGGTTTAATCAATCAAAGAAATAAAATTAAGTCGAAAGAAATCCATCAAAATTCCTCCTTTGGGGCAATATGTTATAGTGGAAAGAAACAGATTTGGAAGTGATGATCAGAGTTCAAATTCTGGAATTGTCATATATCACTTGTGTGACCTTGGGTAAGTCACTTCACCTGTTTAGGCTTTGGCTTTCCTCATTTATAACATGAGCAGGTTTGACTACATTGCTTCCAAGGTTCATTCCAGCTCTAAATTTCAAATCTATGATCTCTAATTGGAGTTCTAGTCCAGAATTACTAATTGTCTCCGGTATGTTCCATATACATACCAAACTCAATTTGTTCAAAATGGAACTCCTTATATTCTTCCCACCTCCCCCTCAAAAATCAAGTGTTCGATTTCATTTATAGTCATTCTTATTCTCCTGGTCACTCATCTTCCTAGCTTTGCTCATCTCTGTTCCCCAACTCAACTCCCATACCTAACAGGATGCACAAACTTCCTCACTGTGCCTGCAGGTTTCTCTCTCCCCTACTCCTTTGGTTTGATTTACATAATCTCTACTTCAGGCTCTAATCACCTCTCACAGGCACTCTCACAGTTACCTCTGAATTAGTCTTTCCGGTTCTGATTTCTTTCCCCTTCTAATTTATCATCCACCTAATTGTTACATTGGTATTCCTAAAATAGAGATTATCCTGACCTAAAAAATTCTTTATTTCCTCTGGACTAAAACACTAAATCCACAGTGCACATTCACCTCTCCACCTTCCCAGTGCTATTCATATCATTACTCTTTCTATACTCCCTATTACTATTAAAATAACCTTCCACATAATCCCCTCATGCATGGTTCTATCTGCTACTTTTGCTATGTGGGAGGTCCTTCAACTCAAAAATCCAATTAGTTCTCATTGTGAGGGAGTTGAACTAGATGACCTGGGTTCAAGTCCTGTCCCTGACACATTCAACTCTGAGATACTTTCAAATTCCTGTTTTATGATCTACTGCCCTCTTACTCATAGAAACTACCTTGCTTAAATGCATTAGATGCTATGTCCTACATAGGATCTTTCCTAGTTAACTCAGTTATTTCAGATCTTTCACTTTAGTTATTGGTACATAAGCATGTATTTATTTAAATGTGCCTAATGGTAGGCTCAGTCTCAGGATTTAGGGACATGTACAGTGCTTTCAAACAGGTGCAATTCCCTACTGCAGATGCTCTGTGAACCTGCTTTTGGGTATGCCTAATAGCCCTGCTCTCCAATGCAAAGCATGTCCAGGCAGTATATGACTGTTTCCTATCTGCTTACTGTGTGTGAAAGTGGTGCCTGATCGTTAGTTTCTGAGCTGAAAGTGGATGTGCATACAAATATCAATAACCTAGAAATTGATCTCTCTTTCCTGGTGGTGACTGAATCAAGGACTGCTGTAAGTGTGCAAGGGGTGAGGGTAGGGGGCCGGTGAAGGGAAAGAGAGACAGGCAGACAGAGACAGACATAGAGACAGAGTGAGGGAGACAAAGAGATAGAGAGAAAGTGAGACAGAGAAAGAGAGAGGGAGGGGAAGAGGAGGCAGAGGAGGAGGAGGAAGAGAGAGAGAGAGAGAAAAGTGTCATCAGCAGCCTTCTTTCCTCTTACAAAGTTTACATGAGATTGTGAGCAATAGATTATTTTTCTCTTTATTTCTTTTATACTGCCCCACCCCCTCAGATTATAGAATATTGGAGAGATGATAGACTAGGGTACAAACTTATAAGTTTCAAAATATCAGAAAGAACCATGAGCCAGAGGTCCAAGAACAGAGGTCCATACTAGAATTTATCAGAAGCCAAGCCTAGTAAAAAATACAACCCCAAAGGGCAACCCACAGGACACAGCCCACAAATGCGATCTACAGGTATGTTTCATTCGTAACTGAACTTGGTGAGAGGAGTGCTTCTCACTCTGCTTTGCTTTGGCTACCTTGACTGCTTTCAATTGCATAGAACAAGATGCCACCATACCAGGAACTCTCTGGTTTTGCCTCCCCCAGCATTCCCTACCCCCAGCTTTCCTGCCCTTTTTAGTATGTTGTCTCCTATTAGGGTATGAGCTCCTTGATGTCATGAATTTTCTTTTTTTTTTTCGTTAGTTGTATCCTCAGTGTTTGCAGAGGGCCTGGCACATAGTAGGCATGAACAGATGTCTATTGGATTAGATTGGATTGGAATACTTTTCAGCAACCGTTTTAAGTTTGAGTCCATTCTTCCCAGGGACTGAAGTAGTAAAGATAAGAGTGTGTTCTTGGTGTCAAGGGGAAAATGCTTGCAGCATCTGTTGTTTTTTTCTAAACCTTTTCAATGACCATCCTTCAAAAATGAATTATTATTAACTATTCAAACTGGGCCACTAGTGACTGGAACAATGACACAGAGGATATATTAACTAGAATGGATAATTGATATTGGAGAGAATGCACAAGGATGGGGGAATTGAGCCAAATGAATTAGAAACATATCCTCCAACTCTCATAGGTTCAGCTAGAACTCTGAGGGGGTGAGGAGGTGTAGCAGCTCTCAGGGAAACAAACTTGCCAGGACAATGATGATCCCCACAATCTATACTGACTGCATATGTTCCATATATTTGTGTCGCGCAAATGGAATACCAAGTTCTTTGAGGGTGAGAACTGTCACCAACCAGTCTTTGCATACAAATAACAGCATTTTCCCTTGAGCATAGTAGGTGCTCAACAATTTAAAAAATGGAATAAATATACAAGTGTTGAGTTATCACTGTGATTTATCTGAGAATTTTATTTTCTCTTTCCTGACACACTCCAAATTCTCCATTAACTTTCCCTTTGCTGACCTAGACATGAAATCCAAATCATTAATAATTCTTCCTCTGAGAGATATCTTGATAAGATCTTCACTAGAAAACTACTGAAGATGATAACATGTATGATCTATTTAGGATTACTTGCCATCTCAGATAGGGGCAGGGAAAAGACAAAGGGATAGAATTTGGAACCCAAAACTGAACTATGAATGTTAAAAATTGTTTTATTTTTAAATAGGAGAAAGAATAAAATATTTTAAAAACATTATTGATGTTATTGCTTTTTATCAAATTGCTATTCATAGAATCTTTGGACCTGAAGAAACTTTTGACCAACCCCCTCGTCTCTAAACATAATTGTACCCAAAGCATTCATGGATATAGAGTTAGATTTTCCTGTAAAACTATCTGATGACGGTAATTTTATAGGCTTATTTAAGCAGTCATCACCATAAAAAAATAACCTCTTTGGGTCACAGTTCCTTCATCTATAACCCTTATTCTGAAGGAGAGAGACTACATGGCTTCTAATATCCCTCCTCTTGGTGGGGTGGAGCCAAGATGAGTAAAAGCAGAGACTCTCTTGAGCTCTCCCCCAAGCCCCTCTGAATACCCATAAAGAATTACTCCAAGCAAATTCTAGAGTGGCAGAACCCACAAAAACACAGAAGAAAACAAATTTGCAGCCCAAGACAACCTGGATGGTTGATGGGAAAGGTCTGTTGTGCCAGACTGGGAGAGGAGCACAATCCAGGGCAGGCCAGGTCAGCACAGGCCAGGTACCAGAAAACCCAGAGCTGTCATGAGGTGGGAAAGAGGGGAGAGATGGGGAGAAAATCTGAAATTCAAAATCTTGTGGAAGTAAATGTTAAAACTAAAATAAATTAATAGAAATGTAAAAAAGTAAATGAAATAAAATCCTTCCCTACTCTAATACTACAATCTCCTAAAAAATTGTAAGTATCAGGTAAAGTGGAGAGTGTGGGAATTTCAGAAATCAGGAGAAAGTAAGGCACAATTTACACGAACAAGGAGCACCTGGTTGTCTCATTTACACTACTAAAAGAGATATTTAATTTGCATGGTTGGCAAAAACATTCCTTTACAACTGGATTTGAGAACATGGAAAGATAGAATATGTATCTATCTATCCCACATAATAGGTTATGTACAGATGAATTTCTTAACCATCTATTACAAATTGTATTAATTCTGCCATCCATGGATTCTATGAAGTATAACATTTTTTGAAACCTTAATGACAACTTCTTTTCCTAATGAATATATTAAGCATACATTACAATGGCTATATGGTACAATGACATAGGGAAGACTTGGGTTCATATTTCTGTTCTGCTGCTAGGTAGTTGGATATATTTTGGAAAGGCATTTGAACTCTTGGGATCTGTTTCTCTTTTATGAAACTGAGGTGGGGCAGAGGAACCAGGTGGTCACTAAAGCTCCTTCTACTCTAAAACTGCCTGATACCTATGTAGCTTTTGAGGAACAACATGGTAAAGCATATTGACATTGAGTGCTGTACTTTTTTGGAGTCAGTTGCTAAAAAAATACATTTATTTCAAACAAAATGCATAGGTCGTATGGAAACTTTAAAAGGAAAAGAGAAAGCAATGTATTTTTAATGTTAAATGCTGTATCTAAAGTGCATTACCTTTGGTTAGCAAAGCAATACTAATGTTTATAACAAAGTTAATGGATATATTGGTCATTAATTATTAGCAATGACCAATTCCCTTCAGGAACATTTGCTTCTAACACTGGTACTTGAACTGAGTGCTTATCCATCCTGATCATTTATAAGCTTTCCCCTTTTCTCTGGCCAACACAGTAATGAGATAATCAACTTACAAAGGCCAGCAACAAAATCTACTACATTGTGGGCACAAAATAATTAAAACAACTCTAACCAATTTGGAAAATCTTCCTTTCAATCCAGTAAGCACTATTGAGAGGTATGCATATGGACATAAGGTGACAGTATAACAAAACATCCAAGTCCTTGGTTTCAGTAAATTTTCAAGAATAAGGAATGAAACTGAGGGCTGAAATTCACATGAGAACATCCTTTAGTTTGCCAGCAAACACTCATATTGTAACAAACTTTTAAAACAGTCAGTGTTTAGATTATGGGTACTACCCTTGAGTTAAGGGTAAATGTACCATTGCAAAATGCATGAACTCTATGCTTGCTATTTATTTCATTACATTATAGCTTGTCTATCCACGATGTCAAGTTATGGCTCATTAGAGAAAATTGGCCCATTTACACTTAGATGCATTGCCTGGAGTGACATGACAAGTGACATGTCCCAAATGATTCAAACGGTAGGTTCTAGATTCAAATAACAATAAATAGATATCTGCCCAAGTCCCAACCAATTGTTCAGCATATGCCCTTTTCTAATTTATCAAAAGGCAAGTTTTCAAAGTCTGAATGTTTTATAAGTACTTTCTAATATATTCACCAACTTATCTGCTTGCTTATTATAATGGAGAATTATTTCACATAGACTCTCTCGAAGTCTATTAATATTTCAGATGGTTTTGAAAGACAGCATCCTGCTTTGCCATGTGTGACAAGGGTTGATCTATTCTACTGAGAAATATGTAGATGTATATGCAAGGGCCCTATTTCTTATTTGTACTTTTAAAAGTAATATAGGGAAATAGGGGTACCAGGCCTCTGTAAAAATAAATCATTTAAAAGATGATAGAAAGGCAACCGTTTACCAAAATTCTTCAGTAAGTCAAGGCTCAGTGATTTTATCAGGGAGAATATTCCTTTGATGAAAACACAAATCTCGTATACCTTAGAAACAAGTGTGGGAGTTGATATTTCCAGAAAATTAATATCCTTGAACCTTTGAACTTAAGTTGGTTTTAGGACTACTGGCTCATCCTCCTGCATCTGGCTTGAAGCTTTTTTAATTTGGTAGGACTTGCTAGAACTGGCATAGGTTTCAAGAACCCAATTTTACCCATATACCCCAAAGAGAGCAAAGAAAAAGGAAAAGGACCTATACATGTAAAAATATTTGGAACGGTTCTTTTTGTAGTGGTACAGAAGTGAAAATAAACAACATGATGTGGTATTGGAGCAAGAAAATAGTTGAGGATCTCATAAAATAGGACACTGGAATTTAGTGTCATCTATAGAGATGCAATTAACAAGTATGACTGTGCTAAAATTCAATAGGGATAACTGTTAAGCCATATACTCACAAGTACAAGTCAGAGAGAGGTAGATAGGGCTAGGCAGTTCCAACTAAAAAAGATCTAGGAATGGTAGAAGATTTAGCTCAAAATGAGCAAATGGATATTTTAATTTGGCAGCCAAAAGAAGTTAACGAGACCTTAAAGCCACGTGGAAAGGACTAATATTTCATAAGGATGTGGTAGTCTTTCTGTAATCTGTACTTGTGTTTAGTTCTGGGAGACATATTTTAGGAAGGGCATCAGTAAGCATTTGAGAATCCAGAGAAAGACATCAAGGACAATGAAAGGCTTTGAGATAATGTCATATGAGGAATGACTGAAGGAATTGTGGATACTTATCCTGGAAAAGTAAAATTTTAGAAGGCATATGATAATGGTCTTCAAATATTTGGAACACTGTTAGGAAAGGGCTTAGACTTTATCTGTTTCAGATGGCAGAACCAGGAACATTACATATAAATTATAAGGAGTCAAATTTTAAGGCTTAATGTAAGAAAACATTTCTTAAAGATAGGTCCCATAACACAATAATGGAAAAACTTGCCCTGAGAGATAGTGAGTTCTCTGTCATTTCACATCTTCCCTTTAAAGAAGGGTGATCCAGTTCTTAAATAAGTTGTAGAAGGCTGTTTTGATTAGGCATAGCTTAAACTAGATTGCTTGTGACTTCTCTTCCAATTATGAAATTATTTGAAAAGTAACTTGACCAAGGTCACAAAGCTAGTAAATGTGGGAGCCAGGACTTGAAATTAGGTCTCTAGCCTCCAGAAAAGTTTTTTTTTTTTTTCCCAAGAGACCAAGGAGTGGTGGATAGAATTCAGGAAGTCTGTGAAATTATAAGGTAAAAGCCACATCTTTATTCCAATATCATTGGTTTCCTTTGAAATTCTGCATATTTTATTTTACACATTTTAAAACATCATTATGAAAAGGAATTTATATGATTTATATATATATATACTTATATATATATACATTTATATATGATTTATCACACTGCTGAAAAGAACACACACAAATAAAGGTTAAGAATATTTACATGACAGATTAACATGCTTCTCATCGCCAGGGTCCGTATTATCCCACAGACAATTTTCATCTTTTACCTGGCTCCTCCTGCCATACCAACATATCTGCCTCAAAACATTACATTTGGCCTGATCACAATCAGGTGTGCCAGATTTCCTTAATGTGAGAAAACTTAGGGAAAAGAGGACCTCGGTAAGAGTATTTGCTTAGAGGATTAGTTAGTTCCACAGATGTCATCTCCCACTAAAAACCAATCTTATCCAAAGGATAATGTCTGACATTTCAAGACTAGGATAGGGCATTGATATGGGAGTTAAGATCCCTATGGACATTCTGTGATCCCAACTGTTCATTGTGGGCCATTCCAGAAGGCAGGAGATCACACAATGGATGAATGGAAAAGAAGAGATAGTAGTTGTTTTGGAGCCAATGAAACTGCATGTAGATGCAGATAACACACATGGAATTTGACTCTTAACTGGACACACTTCTCTGCACACACTCAATCCTGCTTGTTAATATTCTCCCTTAAAAGTAGTTCCATACTGCAGTTTCATACTGCAGTATGTTTCTATACTATATATATATACTATATATATACTACTATATACTACACTATATATATACTATATATCTATATATATAAAAGTAGTTTCATACTGCAGATCAGGTCTGATGACACTGTTGCATATCAGTATAAAACCTTGATAATTCTCTATATCATATTTATATTAATGCAGCCTATGATCTAGGCACCTATGAGATTCTCAAGAGTAACAACTGTCTTTTACCTTTCTTTCTGTCCCCATCACAATGGGGATAGTGCTTGGAACAGACAGGTGTTTAATAAAGTTTTATTAATTGACTGATGGATACACTGTTCACTTGTTTTGAGATTGTATACCTTTAAAACCTGGGACTTTTTCATATGACTTATCTCTTCTCTGCCTCTACTTGTACAGTTGATTTTCTGTACCTAAGTCTTTTATCCTTATTAAATTTTAACTGATTAGTTATAAATCCTCATTCTAGCCTTTCAAGATTTTCATTCTGACATGTTATATGTTAGCTATCACTCTGACCGTACCTGCCATTGGCATGAGAAGTAAAGATGAGTCAGGAGCACACTTGATGGAACTCACCTAAACCACATCAACACAGCCTAGATCAGGCATGATCTAAATGTAGCAGGAGCCCTCACTGCCAGGAAATATGGGATCAGCTGCCAGCTCCTGATGCAGCCAATTTTGACTTATCAGGTTTTATAGGCAATAAGGACTCTTGCTTCACTAGCAGCTATAGAAACAAAACTAAAGAAAAAACAAACAAACCTGTAAGCTTCGAGAATTCCACACAAGTCATGCAAATGGTCATTTCCTTGCTCCTTACTGAATTTTTGCTTCCTGATCTAATATTTACTAGCTCTGATGCCCTGCTCCTGAAATCATGTTTCCCATTCATCTCTACCTCTTGTTCTGAATATGTCCTAGTACTAAAGTAGCTTCACTTCATCAGGTTACATTTTCTCTACTTGAACCCCGATCTCTTTGTGGGGAGGGTGGGAGGTAGGGTTTAGGGAGCTGGGGAGCATTGCCCTTCCTTTACATAGGCATTTTCTTCATGGTTAGAAAATGCTGGCTTTGTTCAACCAGCTGTGAATGCCCTAACTTTTTACCACATGTATTCTACTAAACAATTCCTTTCCAAAGGAGTTCTAGAGGTTTGACATTCATTCATTAAATATTTATTGAGCACCTACTACTCTACATAGCTAAAGGAGGCTTGCCTATTGCAGAGTCAGGATGACCTGTAAGTCCTGCCTGGGGCATATTCTACCCACATGACTGTTCAAATCACTTAACCTCAGACTATCCCAGGCAAATCTCTGTGACTATACAATGCAGAACATTTGCTGATCTGTACTGGTAAAGGGAGTTTCCTCACTGGGAGTTTCCCACATTAACAAAATACTAGGCCCAGATATATGCTATATTCAAGACACTCTACTGGCTCTTTTTTTATAGGAATATCAGATTGAGTTCATAAATGTATAGCCAATGATATGCCAGGCAAGCAGCACAGTTTAGTATTTAAGATAGGAGACTATGAATCCCATTTTATTCTTAATGATCTGTATAGCCTTGAATGAGCTTTAGCTCCTTAGGTTTTCTGAGTTGGAGGGATTTGGCAGGGAGGGGAAAGAGAAGTAATTTGACTTGGTAGATATGATGAAAGCTCCCTTTGAAACATTCCCTCACTTGATAGATCAGAAGTTTTTGCCCTGGGTCCGTAAACTTGATTTGTTGTGTATAAATGTTTTGATAAGTAAATTTTAATATGATTAGTTTTGTTTGAAATGTGATATTTTGTTTTACGTATTTAAAAACATTAATCTTAGAAGGGGTCCATAGACTTCATTAGACTCCCAGAGCAATCCGCAACACAATAAAGGATACAAGCTCTATTTACCAGTCCTTCAATGAGAATTGTTCTAAGTTATTCCTTTTATTTCCGGGTAAGGTTCTTTACCTTTACTGATGTCTTCCCTTATTTGGATCCCTAATTTGGAGTGTGGCTAGTGTTAACTTTTTTTTTGTGACCAGTAAAATGATAAGCTTAAACTCATTAATGTTATTGGTCTGATGGAATGAAATCAGCATGCCCTTATTAAAATCTTGCAAATGAACCTGGTTAAATCCCAGCTGATTTAGTGGATGCAAATGAAAGAGGCTTCTCTATTACATGGCCAACTGCCTGTTTCACCCTCAATTGCTTATGCAGCATGAAGCAATGAATCAGGGCAGTAGGCAATTAAAAAGGTCCTTACTTGATATAGGTAAACCCATATTTTGGTGTGGAAGTACGTAGGAAATTACTGCTGCAAATCATTTTTTTAAGGGGAAAATATTCAAAACAAGCTCTTTGGCAGGCATATGCTTTAGCTGTATCTAGTATCATTCAAAAAATGAAAGCAAACTGAAGACAATAAATGTAGCACTGAAAAGATCAAAGATCAAGATGGCTACAGAACATATAAATGTGAAAAATGGGTGTTCATGTCATTACAGAAAACTGCTTCATAAGTGGCGTGTGTGTGTGTGTGTGTGTGTGTGTGTGTAAGTGGCGGAGAGAGTACAGTAGAGATAGATTCTTTTTAGTAATTATTTTCAAAGTAACTGTATATATGAAGCCAAAACTAGGTCTTATAAATAATGGATTAAGTTTTAAGTGGTATTCAGTAAACTGTGGGCGTGAGGAAGACAAATGGATTTTCAAGATCATTTAAAAGCCAAATAGTCTTCTTCGCTGAGTTCTAAACTCAGTAGACAAAATAACAAAGACTATATGATATATCTCAGGAAAGATTGCATTGGAAGAATTAGGTTAGAAGGACACGCTAAGAATGGAAAAAAAAATCAAAAACAGTGGATATTTCTTTTTGATTGTAAACTTTTCTTTATCTCAAAGGGAAAAAGTCAGAGTTGAATATTTTCTGTCTGAAAATGCCCCATTTCACATATTTGGATTTTATAATTCCAGAGCAGAGCAAGTACTTCCTAGATACAAAAGACAAATACTTATAAGTACCACATCAATTTATTTTTTTTTAAGAGAAACACTACTCATTTTTGTTCACAAAGTAAAAGAAGGGCAAGTTTAAAATGTTGCATTTGTATGAAATGTTTTTAATTTCTGTAAGACTATTGACCAGATGTCCTTGAATTTAATTTATTAAAGCTGTCTCTCTTGTGACTATTCAATAATTTATATGGATTCCACTGTGGAATTTTGCATTCAATGACTTATTGGATCATTTCTTATTAATATGGAACTTTAAATATTAAAATCTTTGGAACCATGAACAACTTTTCTTGATAAAATGTATTGTAATCAATATGTTAGGTAAATTCCATTCTTAATCAAAACCTAAAATACAACTAATGAATGTAATAGTCACAAAGGTTTCTGCTAGGTCACAAATTATTGAGATCATTTAGGTTAGATTAAAATGGGTATGATTTTATTAACTAAAAATACCAATTTGGTTGATTCACTTAGTGTATGTAATAAATATAGAAGCATTGAGTACTGAAATAAAATTGAAAAAAGTTTTATTTTTGACAGAGAAAATAAAGAAAAAAAGAATTCTTAAGAGTTAAGAACAAAATAATGAAGACTTAAGAAAATCTTTCTTTATGTACAAACAAATATATAAAATCATAAAATGATTTAAAACAAAAATACATTAACCTTAATTAAAGAGAGTCAGCAGAAGGCAACTGTGGACATTTGGCAAAGTTTGGAAAGTGACAAACACATCCTTCCTCACTGAATGGCCACTAAACCCACCATGGTATTTTAATGCCTGCTACTGATTGTATATTGTTTTATTTTGAGACTGAGTCTTCCTTGTTCAAGTTGGAAGTGAAGCAGCCACTTATGGAATGATTATACCACTAATAGATAAGGATAAAAGATGAGGAACTTTCATCTGCTTTGTTTCTGACCTGAGGTGGTTTGCACTTCCTCAGGAAATCCATTGTCTCCATGCCCCCAGGGGTTAACTATGCTGATTCTAGACCTGGTGCAAAGACCCCATCATTTTAGCTCACTGCATCTTAGTACTCCCTAGCTTAACCAACCCACAAGCTTCAGCAGCGGAAACTATAGGTATGTGCCAACACACTCAGCAACTATCGGCTGATTATACAAAGATGAAGTTCATCAGATCCAGGTGACTTGAGCTCATTAAGGTCAGACAGAATTTCTATTAAATTCTATTGAGATATATATATATATATATGTATATATATGTGTATATAAATATATATGTATATATAAATATAGAGAGGTCTATAGATCTAGCTATAGACATATAAAGATGTGTGTACGTATATGTATATATACACGCATATAAGTTGATGCCATACACACATATCATTTTCAATCATGAACTTCATATTACAAGATAAAGACACATGAGTTTTAGTATCCTGGCATGAAAATATGTGAATGTAGAGAAAGCTTAGTAACATAAATTGTTTATACACCTATGGCATGTGGTGATTGTTAGGGCTGCTTGCCTTGCCTGGTTGTAGTTCTGGTTCTGATCTTAAATTTATTCTTTTTAATTGCTTTAACATCCCTTAGGTATGGGCCCTATCTACAGCATGTGAGATCACTACTTGTCAAAATGCTAGTAGAGAATATGTGAGATAACCTTGGCCCAAAATTTCATCACTATGTGTCTGTCCTAGAGATGTACTTCTATGAGTTTAGCTAGGTTGGTCCTCAGATGGCAGGTAATATATAGCTAATCACTCAAAACGCTGCTAACTTTGTGGAACAGGCAAAAACTTGCATTCCACATGCTCCCATCATGATGAGGATCTCTGCTAAGCATCTACATTTTGAATATAGAAAGTGTAGTACGTGCAGCGGCCACACTTGGATAAAACCATCTAAGCAAATGGGCTAAAACAGGTTGTGAGTAAGTGAGAGGCCACAAACCCTTTGATGAGTTAGGGGAATGTCTACCTCAAGCAAGTGGACTTATCTGGTAGAAAAAGGTGAATTAAAATTGTTCCAATAGCCACATGCTGTGGAGTCCTTAGAACTTGGTCAGAAATGTAAGACGCCAGTCATCCACCACCTCCTGGGCTATCGCCAGTCTTCCTGTCTTTTGTGTTGCTATTGGACTTTGATGACTCTGGAGGAAAGAGTGAGGCTGATAACTTCACACAACTAGGCCTCACTTAAATCCAATTCACACAAAAGTCAAGACATCACCCTGTGATCCTCTTCAAAAAAATGAAGGCTGAAAACAATATTTTGAATATTTTTCATTGCACATAGCTTGGAGATTATGCATATTTGATAGTGCAACATCAATTTAAAATTTCGTTCATAAGTTTGTATGGATGAGTGTTATGTCCAGGCATTTCTGGGCAAAAATATTCCATGCGATAATGGCTTCAGTTTTTCTTATAGGTTGAGATGTCTAGGATATTTTTAGGTCTGTATTGGTAGTATGGGGATTTGCAATCTGTCAGTCCATGAAAGATATTGAGCATCTGATGTATAATTCTAGCCACTAACTCATTTTTAGCTAGGAATTCAATATGTATTGAATTTTTGCACCCAACAGGGATGTGTGACAGTTTCTAACATTTCTTTACCTAATCTAAATTATTAACTGATTCAGGAATCCTTAAGGCAACGACCTGGACCTGAAGTGCCTTCATAAACCCCTATCATTTCCACAAAAAAATAATAAATGTGTACAGATAAAAATATAGATAATTTCATATATGAATATAACTTTATATATACATATACACAACTCATGTGTAGATATAGCTTTATAGATAAACACAGTATGTGTATATGTCCACCTATATATGTACACATACATACATATGTATGCATGTGTGTGTGTGTATACACACCACACGTCACACGCAGCACCACAAATAATTGCAAAGTAGTGAATACAAAGTTGTTTTGGAAAGGAAGCACTAGAATCCGGGGAATCAAGAAAGGCTCCCTGCAGTTAGAAACACAGTGTGAAACATTCATCTTAGTTGCTTGTTGTCAAGTTTAGAATAAAAACAAATTAAAAACAAAAATAGTGAAACAACAGGCTAAGTGAAAAGACTCACACGACTTGAAGGGAAACAACAACAGAGAGCTGAGGTGACTGACAATTTGCCATGTTGTGTTTGAAAAGAAAAGCATTCCTTTGTTGTAGATTGTCATATGTCGGCCACGTGCCTTGGAAGGGGCATCACTATCAGATCTCATACACCAAGAGAGGTCAGGAGGGACTGAGGCAGAGGTAAAAGGCAGAGAATCTGCTGACCAATTTGCTGTGTGGGACAAGGAATAGAGGAGTCAACTATGATTCTGCAATCAGTAGACAAGAGATAATCTTGATGGCACAGTGTAAAAATGGCATTTTTTTTTTGGCTTGAACAAAAAGAAAATAGTGAAAATAGGTGACACACTTTTTGTTTTGCAAAGCGCTTAATATAGGTTATCACATTTGTTCCCTAGCTACAGCAATGCTATGAAATAGTTCCTAGGTCTTTACAAAGAAGTTAGCTGTTGATGGCTAACGTGCATAGACTATTTGGCAGGCTAGAATCTCAGGAAGTCATTATTGATTGCTAGCATGTGGATCCCATTTCATCTAGAAGAACATTCAACAGATCGAAATCAAGTTAGCACAGAAATGAGCAGGAAACAAAATGTTTTCCTATTAACTACTTAGAATTCGGGAGGTTTCCTTGTGTAGTTTGCTTTTATTGTGAGTAGAGTGCTAGACTTCAATTCTGACTCAGATCCTCACTGAGCGACCCTGGGCAAGTCATTTAACCTTTCAGAACCTCAATATCTCTTCAGGAAAAATAATGCTAATAATGCCTAGGAACTATTTCACAGGATTGTTGTAGGAAACAAATGTGAGAACCTACGTTAAGTACTCTGCAAACCAAAAAGCGTGTCAGCTATTTTCACTATTTTCCTTTCATTCACACCATCCCATAGAGGTTATTTTGTGAAACAATAGTATGAACAATCACACAGCTGTTCTAATTTTCTATTTTACCCTATTTTTATTGTTTTATCCAATTACCATTTCCTTCTGCTTCTTTTTTGCAATTATTATTTTTCCTATTTAATTATTGCTTATGCTACCCAATTATTTTGGTTATTTCCTTTGGTTCCTTCTTTGTTCCTTGTATGCCGTCCTTGAACAACTAACTTTTTGACTCTTTTGCATATTTTCTTTTTAATCTTTCCAGCTACCTTTTTTCTCTACTTTCAAATTTCTCCATAAAACTCATTTATTCCATTTAGTTGTTTTTGCCTTTTTTTTGGAAGATGTTCCCCACTCAGAAATGTCCTACTAAAAAGACCACAAAAACAAGAGGAAAATTCCAGCTCAGACCTCTGATATTAAACCCTGTGCTGTACTCTGAGGCTGTACACAGATAGAATACTTATCTTCAAAGGAAAGAACCTTTCTTCTTGTAAGTTATATTAAAATAATCCATAACAATAATCCCACAATGGAGTATTTTTCAGTTTCTCATTAATGTTAGGAAAGGAGTACAGAGAATGATAAAACCAACTGCAAATCAAGGTCCACTTGTAGTTGGGTTAAGACAGATTACAACTTCTTTTGATATTACACAACTGAAACATACCTAATTTGGTTTTCTTCTCACCATCCTGTGTAACATCATACGTTTGGTAATACCTTTTGCAAATGCAATGTACCCTTATAGTTGAAGTGTACTCCAACTTCCCTGCATGTTAAAATCATTCTCTTTTTTCAGGGACCAAACTTGAATGCTGTTCCTCCAACAGTATGTAAAGCTATTGAAGGCAGGGATTATTTACTTCTTTGTCCTAGACCAAGTGTGTATACTCAAAGTATAATCTTAATAAAAGCTGGCTGACTGATTTATTGTTCTTAACGAAGCTTTCTTT
>CM053623.1:57905927-57934900 GCA_028646595.1 Phalanger gymnotis | reverse complement strand
ATTCCAATATTGTGATCACAAGCCTCCAGGCTCAGTAGGCCCACCTCACAAGAGTAACCAGGAGGCCACAGAAAAATAAGATGGCATAAATCATATTCACTGGCCTCAAGTCCTGGCTCGAACTCCTGGGTCCACACACTGGTCGGCTCTGCTTTGGCTTCAGATGTAGTTTTTCGCCTCTCCTTGCAGCCAAGCCTCTGGCATTCTCAAGCCCTACCTCAACGACCAGAGACCAATTGGTTCCTGAGTTGGCGCCTCTTAAATCATTAATCTACGCCCACACAGGTTTCACACCTGATAGGGCTTTGGGCCTGGGGCTTAGCACTTAACAGCTGAAAGTACTTTCACTGTAAACAAAAGCCAAACTCCTCAAGGGCTAAGGAGCCCATTTTGCCTTAAGGACACAAAGTATTGAGGTGGTCTGTGATAAGTCATGACTTATTCTACCAGCTAGATAGTAGAAAAACCAAGCATAAGTCCAGATTCTCTGACTCCAGTCCAGTGGTATTTCTTTTGCATCACATTGCTTCCCTTATGTCAAGCCTACATAACATTTGGCCCAAGGGCCTCTTATGGCCTGTGCCTCTTGTGGCCTGAGAAGGATATAAAGGAAGATGTAAAACAGTCCTGCCTTGTGTAGTATACCAAAAATCTCCTGCTATAAAAATTGCTTGGAAAATTAATGCAAATATCCTATCATCAAAAGAGATAGATTTTGAGTTAGAAGGAAGTGATTTGAATCTCACACAGGTTGTGGGGACCTTAGGAAAGTCAATGAATGTCTCTGTGCCTCAGATTCCTTATATGCACAATAAGGCCATTGTGCAAGATCACGAGATCGTATATTTAGTTCAGTGAGTCATTTAGTCCCAATATTCTAATTTTTAGATCAGCAAATTGAAGAACATTAGACTAAGTAACTTGTTCAAGCTTACACATGTAGCAGTTGGTAGAACTTATAGTCTAAGTTTTCTGATTAAAAAAAAGTAATAATGATCCTCGACTTTGCCCACTGTGTCATATATTCCCATCCAGGTCTAAAACCTATGAATTAATTACGTCTTCACCCATGTGTCACAATTCAATAATAATTGAGTTTGTCTCAGATGATCGATTTTATTTTATTTTTTCAGGAATGTTGTGCCTGGTACAGAATTACAATGGGTTTTAAGATATACAATATCTTCTTCCTCAACAATGAGAATAATCAGTCAGCCAACAAGCGTTTCATTAGCCATCTACCATATGCAAGGCACTGCGATGCTAAGCCAAAAATGAAACATTCTTATCCCTCAAGAAGTTTAATTCAATATACAAAGTTAATTCAAGATTCCTTAGAGGAAGAGGAGTAAGAGGAAGAGAAGTAGGAGTTAGAATTTAGAGTACTTGGGGAAATCTTATTTAGGAGGTGGTCCCAGAACTTTGAAGGAACCTAGGGAATCTAGGAGATAGAAGTGAAGGAATATATATTTAGGCACAGAGTAAAAAGTCTGTGCAAAGGCATGGTAATGGGAAATAAAAATGACATGTTTTAGACTAAAAGGAGGCAAGTTTGGCTGGACTGTGGAGTACATATGCAGGGGAGGAGTATAAATCTGGAAATACAGGCCAAGATCAGATTGTAAAGGATTTCCAATGCCAAAGAAAAGAGTTTTTATTTTATTTTATTTCATCCCAAGTACAATAGGGAATAACTAGAGTTTCTTAATCTGGAGTGACTTGGTTAGACCTGCGCATTTGGAATATCACTTTGGTAGCTATGTGGACATGGGTTGTAGAAGGAGAGAGATAGGAAATAAGAAGGATAATTAGGAGGTCATTGTGATGGGCCAGATGAAGGCTGAGGAAGGCCTGATCTCAACTGGAGATCCCCTCATGTGAGGGGATAGAAGAAGACATCAGAGAAAGATATAGAAGTAAATCAATAAGACTTTGCAACTGATAACTAACAGTCATAAAAAACCCTGATATTTAGCAGTTTCGAGTTCATAAAACATTTACATAGATGATGCCATTTCAGACAGAAGGTCACTGATATCTAAGTACTCAAGTATTTTTATGCCTTGTTGAATACAAAGAAGTGGCACCTCAGAGAAGTTAAGTGATTTGTTCATAACCACAAAGCCAGGAAGTGTCAAGACTGAGATTCAAACCTAGAACTTCTTGGCTCCCAATCCAGCTCTGTATGATGATTGTAAAGTCCTATCAACCAAGATACCTTAACTTTACTAGATAGAGAAGAGGGGAAAAGCTCATCAGAAGGCAGTCCTGAAGAATTGTAGCATTTTTTTTTTGATCTCTGTTGGTGAGCAGTTTGGAATCTGAGATGTCTTTTGAAAAACAAAGTAAGAATTCCAACTAGTGTGATTCTTAGACACCTGTTTGGCAAAAGTAAAGCAATTAAAAAGATGGTTGCCATAATTAGCAGTGGTTACAGAGGAGGGAGGGTGAGCAGTTGAACATTTTTACATTCAGCGAAAAGCTTCTTTTTTAAAAGACTAAATTTCGCTTATTATTCTTGTGAATGAAAATGTCAAATCAATTTATTTTTCTTCACAAATATGTTGATATTAATTCACTCAGTGCCATGGTTTCTCATCCCCGCCTGCCCCGCCCCTGCAAGAAGAACAACACTTGTTGTTTTTTCTCAGGAGGGAAAAAGAAGAAACTACTTTTTCTCCTTATGTTTACCCATCCAGGAACTGAGGAACCGTCAAGCTGAAGTACAGGGAACGGTCAAAATGTCAAAGAACAGACAATTCTGTTATTGTCTGAAGTATTTCTAGCCACATACAACAGAGAACAAGCATACTCAATTATTTTAATTTGTAGAAATTCAATTGGACGGAATTTTTTTCATCATAAGGAAAAGGGCTGGCACTGAAGTCCTGTTCTCATCCCCCATCATGGGATGATACTGATTGTTGAGTTCCCAAAGGCTGAAGGTCCTAGTGACTGATGCTCATAAAAACTTCAAATATTATCTCACAGATGGGCCATTATCCTTCATTTATTCTAGCTAAGAGTAAGAAGGCTTATCACCAAAAGATTTGTCACCAGGTGATGATTTATTTTATTTTTTTTTTGTATAGCATCTAATGGAGACTGTCTACTAAGGGACTAAGGGTATTAATTTTTTAATTTGTAGTGATGGAGAGAGTCATCTACACTTTTTTTTAAATACAGCATTTTTGAGGGAGATGCAATTTTTAAAAAAATATTGGCTGAGCATAATTACCAGTAATTTTTCTTCCAAATGACTCCTCTACTAGGCCCCTGGAGGAGGATCCTCTGATGAAGAGCTCTATGAAAAGCATCATTTCCCAGGCCACTTGATCTGCTTCCAGCTTTCCCTTCCTACCACCACCATCACCAAGCAGGGTAGCCTCTGTGGTGGCGGGGCCTTGTCACTACGTTCTCTGGTATTAAAGCTGTGTCTCCTCAGAAGCCAAAGCTATGGAAAGATGGAACTAGGAAAAGAAAGTTCACATCCTGAGTATTTGACAACAACTATTTAAATATAAGAAGTAGATATGATGTCATTAATCTGAATCACAGTATAAAGAAGATAAGTGCATATATCCACTGTATCTTACCTGTATGTCCACCCATACTTGTCACCTAGACCATAGGGCCTTTCCATGCACCCTGCACTGCAATGAAAACTCCTATATCTATTGTCTCCTACATTAATATTTAAGCTCCTAGAGAACAGGGGTTAATTGCATTTCCATCTTGTAGCAGCATCTTAGGAACATAGTAAATACAATAATTTTTTTTTTTATTTTCTGCTGCAGATACTTATATGTCTGTCTACATTGCTAAAAATCATGTCTTACCATGTCGTACTTACTCTCAAGAAGATTCATTCACTCCAGATTGTCTCAAAGATAAAAGTTCAAATTTTCTATTTAGAATTTGAAGTCTATTACATTCTGGCTCCCACCTAGCTTTCCACACTCACTTCACATTACTCCCTTTCAGAGATTTTATATTCCAGCCAAATTAGTCTTTTCTCTAGTCCCTGAAATAACCTTTCATATTCTACTTATGTGCCTTTGTATTAACTGTCCCACTTAGCTGGAATGTTCTTTCTCTTCACTTTTACTGCTTCGAATCACCAGATGCTCAGTTGAAGTCCCTTGTTGCTTAGGAGAAGGGACAGTGGAATCATCTCCCTCTGTGTTTGTACAAATAAGCTGACACTGGTTCCAGAATTGGACTGTGCTCATTTTGAAAGAATTACTCATGAGATTCTTCTGTCACCAGCTCCATTCATGCTAGTGTCTTGAAGAACAGCACTTCACAAGAAATTAATATAATGAGGAAAATAAAAATTCAGTATCTTTAGGGAAAGACTCAAAGTAAGCTAATGTTCTCATAAAAAGCTAAAAGAAATAAATCTCTTGGTTTTGATTCATTGTCCTTGTGAATTATGCATTTTTTTCACATGAAAAATGATACCACCTGACTAGAAATTGCTACTCCTTGTCTAAATTTGAAAGATGTCATAGAATTGAACGCTAAAAACAATGCATTCAATACCTTATATTTATATAATCTTTTTTTGCTTCCAGAAACTTTCTCATATACTCTGATTATATCCTTATATGACAGGACCACAAATATCAAAATAACATAATCTGGGGTATCTAGGTGCCTCAGTGGGTAGAGCACCAGCCCTTTAGTCAGGAGGACCTGAACTCAAATCTGGCCTCAGACACTTACTAGCTGTGTGACCCTGGGCAAGTCACTTAACCCTGATCGTCTGCAAAAGAAACATGAAAATAACATAATCAGTTACAGAATCTTAGAGATAAAGCAAAGCTCAGAGGTCAAGTAGTACAACTTTTTCTTGAACAAGAGTCTCTTGTATGTCATACCCCCCATGTGGTTACTCATTCTCTACATGAAGGATAGAAGGATTGTTCTTTCTCTCAGGTCGTTTTAATTTAGGGTAGGATGTTTTAGAATTTTTTTTCTTTATTCTCCTATTAAGTCATCATCTTTTTACCTGTTGCTGTTCTTTTTTTTTTTAACCTCTTGGTAAAGAAAATATAATGTAATTCCTCATTCATGTAACAATTTTTCACATGTTTGAAGGTATCTATGGTGTCCATCCCCTCTAAGTATTTTCTTCTCTGGGCTAAATATACCAAGTTCCTCCAACCCATCCATATCTCAGATCATCTAACTGGAGGTAGCCTCTTTTTAGACATGTACCATTGTATCGACGTCTTAACGACCCCAATTGAAAAAATAGTGACCATAATTAATAGGGACAAGAAGAATGAGGAGGAGGAAGGAGGAGGAAGGAGGAAGGAGGAGGAGGAAGGAGGAGGAAGGAGAAGGAGGAGGAGGAAGGAGGAAGGAGGAAGAAGGGAGAAGGAAAGAGGAAGAAGGAAGAAGGAAGAAGGAAGGGAGAAGGAAAACCATAACTACAGAGGTGGTGTGACCACATTGGGTTATCGCTTCCTGCTAACTAGTTGTATTCTGTCTTTAGCACTCTAAAGATAATTCTCCTAGGAAAAGAAAAGAAACATAAAATAAGAGCTGAGCAGTTCAAACTATTTGCCCTGTTCCATTAATTAGTTCATCCAACTTGAGCCACGATTCTCTTCATTCTTTCGTTGCTCTCTTGCCCTGGCTTAACAGAATTGTAAAGATGTAGGGAAGGTACTCAGCTTTAGACACAGAGGAAACTAATACTATAAGGTAAACAATTTACCCCAGATAACAGTAGCAGTAGAGGCAGAAACGGACTTGATTATTTTGGTTCCTTACCTAGAGCTTCATTCATTTTAAACTTTTATATCACAACTAGTTCCTTATGAATATTGGCATGGCAAAGTGATTAGAGCGCTTGATTTAGAATTAGGAGAAAATTAATTCAAATTTCACCTTTGGTACCTATTACATGAGCTTGACCACGTGACTTCTCAATGCTTATTTCTTCATCTATAAAATTGGGCTAATAATGCTTATAATATCTACCTTGGAGGTAGATTCGTGAGTATTTGTAAATATCAAGTGATGATAATGGTGATAATATGCCTCCTCCTCCTCCTTCTCCTCCTCCTTCTCCTCCTCCTCCTACTACATCGTACATAGTGCTTTAATGTTTGCGAAGAACTTTACATATCTCATTTTACCCTGAAAACAACACTGGAAGGTAAGTAATGTTATCATCTCTACTTTTACCTATGAGAAGATGGAGGCAGATAAAGTTTAAGTGACTTGCCCAAGGTCACACGGCCAGTACATCTCTGAGGCTGGATTTCAACTCATATCTTTCTGACTCGTGGTCTATTACTCTTATTGGGTATACCACTTAGCTGCCTGTAGTGAGACAGTGTAAATAAAGTGATTTATAAACCTTCGAGTTCTAATTATGATAATGATAGTGATGCTGTCATTAAGGTGTAACATGAGGACCATTTTAACACGTCTAAAAAAAGGAAAAACACATTTTAGTTTAAGTTTAGGTATCTCCAAAGTAAAAAGATCACTAAAATTAGTTATGTAGAGAGAATCTAAGATAAGGATATATATATATATATACATATATGTATATACATATAAATATATATGTAGATAAATGGTACCACTAAAGGAAATGTAGAGAGAATTTCCAAAAATGAAGAAATCTTAGGCAAGAAATTCGAGACTGAAGAAGAGATTTTATCCCTGCTGTCAAAGGAAGACTGTTACTTTGGAAGTGAAAGGTGGATTTCAGTCTGGAATAGCTAATAAGAAATCATTGTCAAAAAATGGAATTCAGTTTTGGGACCATTGCACAAGTAAAATGTCAAATTAGTCTTCCTAAAGTGTAGGTTTGAACATATCCCTCTCTCCCCATTCAGTTTACTCCAAAGGCTCCCTATTACCTCCAGAATCAAATGTTTTGTTTATCTTTTAACCTTCATAACCAAACCCCTTCCTACATTTCCAGTCTTCTCACCCCTTATTATCTTCTATATGCTCTGTGAACCAGTGACATTGACCTCCTTGCTATTCCTTACACATGACACTGTATCTCCAGAATTAATAGTATTTTCACTGGCCATCTACCATCTTTGGAATGCTCTTACTCTCCATCTCTGTTAGCCTACTTTAAATTTCAGCTAAACTTCCATCTTCTTGTTTGCACAGTTTTCTGCATGTTGTTACTGTGTGTGTGTGTGTGTGTGTGTGTGTGTGTGTGTGTGTGTGTACTTGTTTTTCCTCTTTTCTTTGTCTTTGTATCTCCAGGATTTTGCCTTGAACAATGTAGGTGCTTATAAAATGTCGGTTGACTGATTTACTGACTCTTTCATGACCATGGATCTCCCATTTCTGCAAAAGAGGAGCAGAAAGTATCTTCTCATCTTTTCTTTGGGACCTTGCTTTTATTTTGTCAATTTGATACAGACATTTATTTTTTTTAATTCTTGTTTTATGGTTATTTACATTGTGTGAAGTCATTCTGTATATTGTCTTCTTGATTCTGTTTCTTTATTTTATATCATTGCTTAAGTGTGTACAAGATTCTCTGTAATCAATATTTCTTCCAGGACAATAATAATCTATTTCATTCACGAACCACAATTTGTTTATTCATTCCCCAATTAGTGAATGTCTAATGAAGTCATTTCTTTGCTCTCACAAAACAAGTGCTCCTATAAATATTTCAGTGTATATTGGGGCTGTTCTTCTTTTGGGAGTACATACCTAATACTGTAATTTCTGAGTGAAAAGTTATGGCCATTTTAGTTACTTTATTTGCAAAATTCCAAATTGATTTCCAAAATTTTTGCACTAATTTACATCTCCACCAACAGTACATTGGTGTGCACAACCCCTCCATAATTAAATGTTCCCATTTTTTGTCATCTTTGCCAATTTGTCAACATGTAACCTTCAGAGTTGTCAAACATATTTCTGAGCCTTTCTGGCATTCCCGTTATTTATTTCTTTTCATTTCTCTTCTTTTTCATGTTTGTCTTGGCAACTCTCTTCCCACTTCCTCACTCACCATCCCAAACACACACTCTTCATCCCTCCCACAAGGTCTCAAATGAAAAAAAAATTTGTAATAAATATTCAAGGACAAGGAAAACAAAGTCTTGTATTATTCATGTCCAAAAATTTGTCTTGAATCTATCACCTGTCTCTCAGGATATGTGTAACAAGGTTCATCATCAGTTCTATTGAATTTTTCTTTGCATTAATCAAACTTCTTGCATTTTTCAGTCTTATGTTTCTTTATCATTCTTAAAATATGAAATGTTCTCTTTCTGCCATCTTCACTCTGTATCAGTTCATGCAAATCTCCCAATGTTTCTCTGAAAACATCCCTATTGTCATTTTTTGGTGGCATGATAATATTGTATTCAAATAATATGCTACAATTTGTTCAATCACTCCTTATTTGTTTCTACTTCTTTGCTAAAAAGATGATACACACACACACACACACACACAGAGTCCTTGGGGTATATAGACCTTATAATGGTATCTATGGGTCAAAGGATATGCATAGTTTAGTGAATAAGTGCAAATTCCTTTCCAGAATTACCATTCCATCTCATATCTCATACTTGATAGAACACATTAATGCTCCTGTTTTCCTTCATCACATCTAGCAATTCTCACTGAATTTTTTTATAACCTTTGCCATTTAAAAAAAAAATTGGTTGTGAGGTAGTGGAACTTCACAGTTTCTTTAGTGTTTATTTTCTTAGTGATTAGGAGAATTTTTTTAAAAAATTAATTGTTGATTCATAGATTATATTTCTGTTCCATAAATGGTCAATTTTAGTAAAAGTGTTATTCACAGCTTAGAAATGTTTAAACTCCTTTCTGCTCATATTCAGTAAATACCTGAAATCTGTCATTTCTAACTTTTCTAAAGTACTTTTCAGGAAAGTTAACTTTTTTTCTTTTTTTGTTTTATTATTATTGTTTTTAGGATTGTAAAGGGTACATGAATTCATTTCACTCTTATAATTTAGCATCTATTTCTCCTACTTTTTTATTATTTTTTCCTTTAGTATTTAGATATTTTACATACACATATCTTATGTGTTCACATTTATTCATTACTGATGTTGCCTCCAATCTAGTGTTTCCCAGCCTATCTCTTTTTATTGTTTCCTTTTCTGAAATCATATTGTTTGCTTTTTTTTAGTTCACTGAAGCATAATGTACTTTTTCTGCATACCCTTATTTTAACTACTTGTGAATCATTATGGTTCAAGTTTATTTCATGTAATTACAGTCTTGTATTCTGCTGTCTTCCTTTATAAAAGTAATTTCATCCCATTTTATATTACAATTATAACTTAATTTATTATTTCTCTGCATTCTAGTCTCATATATTTTGTTTCTCTCTTTGCCTCTCAAATATTCTTTACAAGGGGGCAAATAGTGAATACTAATTTGCTTACTATAAATGATCTATAATTAAAGGAGTATTTCTCTTCTGCTGTCCCTCTTCTTTCCCCCTTTTCTACACATGATCACAAGTTTTCATTCTTTTTCCCTTTAATGCTCCTCCTCTTTATGCTCCACCATCCAGTATTGGAGTTATTTTCCTTATGACTCCCTCAGCTCTCCTGCTTGATGTCTTAAACATCCACTTCCATTTCCTGGCTATTTTGCAGTTCTACACTTTCTCTGTCTCTATTTCTGTCTCTCTTTCTCAGTCTCTGTCTCTCTTTCTCGTGTGTGTGTGGGGGGGGGACAGGGCAATTATTCCATTTTTTTTCCTTTGGTTTACAACAAAATGAAGTCCATGGTATTCCCATTCCTCCACTTCTACTCTTGTCTTTGTATACTTATCTCATGCACCTCTTTTAGATGAGAGAATAAATTCCCTTCCCTTCTTCCTCTTTTCTGCCCTAATACCTTTCTTTCTACCCTTTTCAAATTTTTTTTTAGACTTTTTATTTTTAGTTTACAATACTCATTTCCACAAGTTTTTGAGTTCCTAATTTTCGTCCCCTCCCTCTCCTCCCCCTTCCCTCCCAAAGATGGTGTGGAATCTGATATATGTTCTACATATAACTTCGCATTAAACTTATTTACACAACAGTCGAGTTGTAAAGAAGAATTATGACCAATGGAATGAATCATGAGAAAGAAGAAACAAAACCAAAGAAGAGGAAAAAAAGAGAGCAAATAGTTTGCCTCAAACTGCATTCAGACTCCATAGTTCTTTCTCTGGATGTAGCTAGCTCTTTCCATCATGAATCCTTTGGAGCTTTCTTTGTGCCTTGTATTGCTGAGAAGAGCCAAGTCTATCAAAGTTAGTCATCACCAAAGCAATATGTCTGTGGTTGTGTACAATGTCCTCCTGGCTCTGCTCCTCTCCCTCAGCATCATATCGTGTAGGTCTTTTCCAGGTTATTATGAAGTCCATATCTTCCCCATTTTTAATAGCACAATAGTATTCCATTACATTCATAGACCACAAATTGTCAGCCATTCTTCCATTGATGGGCATACCCTTGATTTCCAATTCTTTGCTACCACAAAAAGAGCTGCTATAAACATTTTTGTACACATGGGTCCTTTTCTCACTTGTATCATCTCTTTGGGAAACAGTCCTAGAATTGGTATTACTAGGTCAAAGGGTATGCACATTTTATAGCCCTTTGGGCATAGTTCCAAATTGCTCTCCAGAATGGCTGGATTAGTTCACAACTCTACCAACAATACATTAGTGTTCCAATTTTCCCACATCTTCTCCAGCATTTATAATTTTCTTGTTTCATCATGTTAGCCAATCTGACAGGTAAGATGTAGTACTTAAGACTTGTTTTGATTTACATTTCTCTAATCAAGAGTGATTTAGAGCATTTTTTCATTATGACTATAGAGATCTTTAATTTCTTCCTCTGAAAACTGCCTGGTCATATCTTTGACAATTTATCAATTAGGGAATGACTTGTGTTCTCGTAAATTTGAGTCAGTTTCCTGTATATTTTAGAAATGAGACCTTTATCAGAGACACTGGTTGTAAAAATTCTTTCCCAATTTTCTGCTTCCCTTTTATCTTGGTTGCATTGGCTTTGTTTATAAAAAACTTTTCAATTTAATGTACTCAAAATTATCCATTTTTCATTTTATAATGCTCTCTATCTCTTGTTTGGTCATAAATTCTTCCCTTCTCCATAAATCTGAGAGGTAAAGTATTCCTTGCTCCCCCAAATTGCTTATAGTATCAGCCTTTATATCTAAATTGTGAACCCCCTTCTACTCTTAAAGTTACCAGAATAGAAAAAAACAACCTGCAGGCCTTCTACCTGTCTTATATAACTTTTTTCTTTAACCTTTGAAGTTACTGGTTTTCTGAGAGAACACGTCTTTTTCTCTTATTAGAATATAAATGCATAATTATTATAAAGTACCTTCTTTATTTATCAACTGCTTTTACCTTTATACCTTATACCTTGATTCAACATCTACATTTCCAAGTTACTGTTTGAATTCCGTGTCATGAGACCAACAAGATTAAAGCCTAGATATTTTCTCCAATTGATGAATCAGTCAATATATGAACATTTATTAAATGACTACTATGTACCAATCACTATGCTAAATACTTGGGATACAAAGAGTCAGAAGGCAGTCCCTTCCTTCAAGAGAGGTCTCATCTAATAGAGGAGGAGGGGAGAATGTGTAAATATATACAAAGAAGCTATATATAGGATAAATAGGAATTAATGAAAAAAATGAAGGCAGTAAAATTAAGAGGGGATGAGAAAAGCTTCCTGGAAGAGATGGATTTCAGTTGGAACCTAAAGGAAAGCATGAAAGCCTGTAAGTGGAATTGAGAGAGAGCAAGATAGGCTTGGAGGATAGTTAGAGAGTGATAGAGTGTTTCATAAAATAACCAGGTGGCTAGTTTGGATTGACTAATACATGTTGAGGAGTAAAGTGTAGGAAGACTGGAAAGAAAAGAGACAGTTTGGTTATGAGGGACTCTGAATGGCAAACAGAGCATTTTGTGTTTGATCCTTGAGGAAATAGGAAGCCACTAGAGTTTATTGAGTAGGAAGATCACATGGTCGAACCTGACCTTTAGTAAAATCATTTTGGTGGCTAAATGGAGGATAGATTGGAGTGAGGGGAGACTTGAGTAAGGCAGACCCACCAGCAGGCTTTTGCAGTTATCACACATAAGGTGATGACAGCCTGCGCCAGAGTGGTGACAGAGAAAGCGTAGTACGAGGAAATATCACAAAGGTGATATGGAGATGCCTTGGCAACAACTTGGTTATGGAGGGAGGTGAGGGGTGGGAAGGAGAGCAGGATAACTCCTAGGTTGTGAGCCTGAGGGACTGGGAGGATGGCATTGCCCTCTAAAGTAATAAGAAAGGTAGGTGCTAAGGAGGGTTGAGGGAAAGATGAGTCTCCTTTTTCTAAACATGGGGTCACAAAAATAGTTATCTTTATCCCCAGTTGTCAATCACAGTCCTTACCCAGATACTACTGATTTTGCTAGTAGAAGACCTCCTGAAAGGCTCCAGGTGCTGTATTTCCCTACACTGGCTCTTCCTGTGAATGTGGTTTCTGCTGTGTCAAGAGCAAGCTCTGCTTGGGTGCTAAGTTTCTGGGTTTAGTCATTGCTATTGGTCTGGCCCTGTTTCCTGCTAGGCCTTAGGCAGGGCTGACGTGTTGCCTGCCACGTTCCCCAGTTCCTGGTGCATTCCAGCTTCCTGCTCTTTGTCTCTGTTACTTTCATGCTTGTCTTCCACTTCCCTCATTTGTTTTTTGTTTGTTTGTTTGTTTGTTAGTTAGTTTGTTTTCCAGCGGGAGCTTCTACAGGGCTCTGGCAGTTCTTTTATTCATCCTGAACAGGATGGAGAACTCTATACCCTATTTATCTTTAGTTTTCTTTACCATTGTTTTTTTAATGATCCAATGGCTTAGATAGGGAATTTGAGAAGAATATACTTGTAAAGTCCAATACTTGGAGTGCCAAGATTGACTTGAAAAATACCTTATCTCCATTAAATTTGATCTTATCAGATTTTGCCTATCATTCTAACATTGAGAATTTTGTCTTTTCCTGTCATCCAACATGTTTTCAAACATTATCCAATTATTCCCCTTAGCTTTGTGCTATCTAAAACTTTGATGAGCATTCTATCTAAGCATTCTATCTAAACAAATTGTTAAACAGCGCAGGGTCAAAGACAGATGCCTTAATACTCTACTGGAGCTATCAATCATAGCTTATATCTACTTATTAATGACTATTTGAACTGTTATTCAACCAGTTCTGAATCCACTTGGCCATAAAAATAATAACATGAGAGACATTACTTATTTCAGATTCTACTTCTACTGATCATTTTAATTCTAACCACCCCAGTGCAAATATTCTTCTCTCTAGCAGGGAAAATAGAAACAAAACAAAAACTGCTGTCTTTCTTCTTTGGAATAATTTACATTTAGGACATTAGAATTTAATTCTTAGTGACTTCCTTTCTGAAATATCTTTTTAAAATGATCCATTTGTGTTTTAAAATCCTTACCTCTAGTACAGCTTTTTTTATGTGCATTCAGTCTGATGTAGACACTCTTCCAAATTTCATTTTCAAAAGTGACATTTCTATTTCCTCACATAACATATTGTCTGCTAGAGTGTTAGAATTTAAATGTGGTGGTTACCATGCTTTCGATGATGAGAAGAGATCGCCACAGAAATTCTGGCAGAGCTGCTAAGTTGCACTTTTATTTGTTGTCTTCTTTCCAATTTCATCTTTCATTTAAGTGCTCTTAGAATAAACTAACAGTTCCACATTAAGGTTTTTCCAGATTTATTTTCCTGCTTTATACGATGATATTCCTTATGATCTTTCTTCATTACCTTTCCTAAAGTTTTGTTGAAGAACTTTGGACTGTAACAGGGTTGTTTTTGGCTGCCATGGCATTGCTTGGTAAAGAGATCATGTTTGCTTGCTACCCTAGTTTCTGGCTTCTGGTCTCATCTTGCTTCTAATTGTTTTACATCAGTTAAGCTTTTCTAAGAAACAGTGAAAACCAGAGCCAGAGGCTTCACTTAGGTTTATTTCCCATTTTCTCAAAGTCTGTAGCATATTTAAATTGATCACTATGGAACCATTGTAATTGCACATATTTTCTTTTTTTATACTTCCTATTAATTTGACATTCACTCTAATGACCTGATGATCAGAATGAACAGATATCTATTCTGAAATTATTCCCCTAACAATAACTATATCTGTTGAGTAATAGCTTTTTTCACTGTTCTATTTCTGTCTTCTGACTCTTTGTAAAAAGAATTCATAATAGCAAGTGAGGATTTTAAAAAATCCTCTCTCTCTCTCTCTCTCTCTCTCTCTCTCTCTCTCTCTCTCTCTCTCTCTCTGTCTTTCTCTCTCTCCCTATCCTGCCATCTACCATGTGGCCCATATTCATACTGAAGTTACCTGGTACAAACATATGGGTTAACTTCTTTTGCAATATCTTGTCAATTGTTTTGTAGAATTTCTTTACTTATTTTTTAGATTTGGCAATCAGGCTGCAAGTATCTTTAGGGTTGTTTTCTTACCTGTACTCATCATGAGCAGGTAAACTTGTTCCCCTTGGATGAGGATAAGTAAATTAATAAGAAAAGTATTTATTAAGTGCTTACTATGTACAAAGGATTATACTAAGTGCTGGTTGTGCCAACTAAACATCAGACATGGTGCCTATCCTCAAGTCACTCACAGACTAACCATCAAGAGGCAATATAAAAAGAGCAGAGCCAAAATAGGAGATTAAAGGCAAGGACTCACTGAAACTCCTTCAAATTCTCCTCCAAACAATGTTAAAACAATACCTAAAAATGAATTCTAGAGTGGCAGAACAAAGAAAAGGATGGAGTAAAAATAAATTTCAGCCCAAGAAAACTTAGAAGGTCAGCTAGGAAGTTTGATCTCACTGGGGTGAGAGCAGAGCACAGTTCAGCACAGGCCACACACTGACAAGCCAATAACAGATGTTAGGAGTAACTGAGTCAGAGGTGTTTTCTGGAGCTCTCAGCCCCCAGATGGTAAGAGGAACTGAAAACTAGCTGTAAGGAGACTATAGAGGACCCTTTCCTGGCACTGGAAGCAGGACTCTGTTGCACTGACAATATGGAGTTCCAGGTCTCAGTCAGGTCAAGGAGGAGCACAAGAAGAAACAGGTCACAGTTCAGGGCCCAAAAGAATGTTTGTATTGATTCATAGAACAGAGCATAGACCAGAAGTGCAGTGACCACACCTCTCCTTAGATCATATCACCTTAGAAGAACCAAAAACACATAGACCCCACCACTCCCCACCCCAGAACTAGCTCTGAAAACAGCTGCAAGAAAAACCTGGTGCTTGAGAAAGTAATTTCACTGCCTCCAGAAGAAAGCCCAACTTTAGTATAAAGTTAAAAGTCATGAAATAGACTAGCAAAGAACAAAAAAAGAAACAGAAAATAGAGAGTTACTATGGTGACATGGAAGATCAAAATAAAACTAAGAAGACAGCAAAGTAAAAAAAAAACATCTATATGCAAAGTCTCGAAGAAAAATGTCAATTGGTCTCAGTCCCCCAAAAATAATTCCTAGAAAAGTTCAAAAATGATTTTCCGAATCACATGAGAGGTAGAAGGAGAATTGGCAGAAAATATGCTTGAGAATATATGACAAAAAGAGAAAGCAGGTTGGTAAATTAGGAACAGAAAATACTGAAGAAAACAACAACTTAAAAAACACAATTGACCAGTTGGTGAAAGAGGCACAAAAATCCACAGAAGAGAAAAAAACTCCTTAAACATCAGAATTGGCCAAACAGGAAAAAAGATGTACAAAAATTTACTGGATTAAATAACTCTTTAAAAAATAGACTTGATCAAATGGAAGCTAATGATTCCATGAGACATTAAGAAACAATAAAACAAAATCAAAATAATTTAAAAATAGAAGAAAATGTGAAGTATCTCATTGGAAAAGGAACTGATCTGGACACTAGATCAAGGATAGATAAATTTGTGAATTATTGAACTACCTACAATCAAAAAAAAAAAAACCTAGGCATCATCTTTCAAGAAATTATTAAGGAAAACTGCCCTGATATCTTAGAACAAGATGGTAAAATAGAAACTGAAAGAATCTAATCATCAGATCACCTTCTGAAAGAGATCCCAAAATGAAAAGTCCCAGGAATATTATGATCATGTTGTAGAGCTCCCACGTCAAGGAGAAATCAGTGCAAGAAGTCAGAAAGAAACAATTTGAATATCATAGAGCTAAAGATAGTATCATACAAGATTTATCAGGTTCTACATTAAAGGATCAGAAGGCTTGTGATGTAATGTTCTAGAAGGCAAAGGAGCTAGGATTACAACCAAGAATCACCTATCCAGCAAAACTGAGTATAATTTTTCAAGGGAAAATGAATATTTAATGAAACAGAGGACTTTCATGTATTTCTGATGAAAAGACCAGAGCTGAATAGAAAAATTCAACTTTCAAATATAAGACTCAAGAAAAGCATAGAAAGGTAAACAGGAAAGAGAAACCATAGGGGATTCAATATGCTTAAACTATTTCTATTCCTACATGGGAAGATGATACTTGTAACTCTTAAGAACTTTATCATCATTAGGGCGGTTAGAAGTATGCATAGAAAGATTATACATAGATGGAGAACATGAATGTGAGTTGATTATGATGTGATGATATCCAGAAAGATGAATTTAAAGGGTGAGGAAATGGAATGCACTCAGAGAAGGGAAAAGGGAAAAGCAGAACGGAGTAAATTATCTTACATAAAAGAGGTGCAAAAGACCTTTTATAAGTGGAGGAGAATATGGCAGTTTTGGTGTGGAGAAACACTCAAACTTTACATGTGAATTGGCTCAAAAGGAGAATAACATACCCACTAATTTGGGTATAGAAATCTGTCTTACACTACAGGGAAGTGGAAGAGGAGGAGAATAAAAGAATATGAGGAGACATTGATAGAAGGGAGGGCAGATTGAGAGAGGTGGTGATCAGAAGCAAAACACTTTTTAGGAGAGACAAGCAGAGAGGGAGACAGAGAGAGAGAGAGAGAGAGAGAGAGAGAGAGAGAGAGAGAGAGAGAGAGAGAGAGAGAGAGAGAGAGTTGAATAGGAGAAAAAAAGTAGGATAAAGGGAAATACCACTTAGTAAGTATAACTGTGAATGTGAATGAGATGAATTCACCCATAAAACAGAAGTGCACAGCAGAGTAGATTAAAAAAAAACCAGAATCAACAATATGTTTTATTTTTTTTGTTTTTTTCAAGAAACACTTGAAACAGAGACACACACAGATACACACAGAGTGAAAGATAAAGGGCTAGAGTAAAATCTATTATGCATCAGCTGAACTAAAAAAAAATGGCTAGCAGTTATGATCTCAGATACAGCAAAAGCAAAAATAGATCTAATTAGAAGTGATTAGAAGCTGGGAATTGGAAGGTAATTAGAAACTGGGCAACTACATTTTGCTATAAGGCACCATAGACATGTAATATCAATACTAAATATATATGCAACAAATGATATAGCATCCAAATTTTTAAAGGAAAATTTAAACAAGTTCTAGGAGGAAATAGACAGTAAAACTATACTAGTGGAGGACCTCAATTTTCTCCTCTCAGAACTAGATAAATCTATTTTTTTTAGAAGAGAAGTTGCGATGAATAGAATTTTAGGAAAGTTGGATATGATAGACCTCTGGGAAAAATTGAAAGGGAATAGAAAGGAACATTTTGTTCTATGTGGTACATGGCACTTACACAAAACTTGACCTTGTTTTTAGGTATAAAAACTTCACAACCAAATGGAACAAAGCAGAAATATTAAATGCATCCTTAAAAATACAATAAAAACTACAGTCAATAAAGGACCATGGAAACATAGACTAAAATTAATTGGAAACTAATCCTAAAGAACTAAGGGATCAAAGAACAAATCATAGAAACACCCAATAATTTCATTAAAGAAAATGACAACAATGAGACAACATACCAAAATTTGTGGAATACAGTCAAAGCAATACTTAAAGGAAATTTTATACCTCTAAATGCTCACATCAATAAAACAGGGAAAGAGTACATCAATGGATTGGGCATGCAACTAAAAAAAAAACTAGAAAAAAATAAAATCCCTAATTAAACAGCAGATTTTTATAGCATCTTCTCATCTATGTTTTATTTCCAATTTTCTACCTGTTCAGAATATATCTAGAATCAAATCAAACTCCACATTCTTAAAAAAAAAAATATTCGTCACTAATCAACCTTTCTCTCCCTCCCCCAAAATGTGAGTCTGTCACCAAGTCCTGGCCATTAATGGATAGTTACATCTCTCAGGATTTTTTTGTTTTTCCATTTTAAATTCATCTATATTTCATCACATCATATGTAGATATCAATCAATTTGTCAATCAATGAATAAGCCTTTTAAATGATTACAATCTGCCAACCGTGTACTTGGTGATAAGAATACAAAGATAAGAAAACAACAACAAGCAATCCCTGCCCTCAAGGAGTTCATATTCTATACGGGAAAATAACATGTATATAAATAAGTTCAGCCACAATATATAACATCAGGTTTAGATTCATGATCAAATTTAAATGCCCAAGTCACATTAATTCTTCCCTTGAAAGTTTAGTTAATATATATGTATATACATATATACAATCTACATATATATATGCACGCACACGAGCACACACACACACGTGTGTGTGTGTATATATATATACATATATATATATACATATATACATATATATACATATATACATATATATACATATATATATATATATATATATGTCTTGTGATTAAGGCCCCATTTAGAAAGCTTGGAAGACATATGCCTACCATGGTCTTTAGTGACTTAGACTTCCTTTCAAGGCAATCAGTCCAAGCATTAGAAAAGAAGGAAGGAAGCAAACAGTTTTTAAGAGCTTTCTAGGTACCAACCCATTGTGCTAAGTATTTTAAAGATATTATCTCATTTGATTCTCACAATAGCTCTGAGAGGTAGAGGTTATTATTATCCCCATTTTATAGTTGAGGAAGCTGAGACAGATATAGGTTGAATGAGTTATTATAAACCCAAAACTCTATGTACTGCACAACTTAGCCTGGCTTATCAGAAGGCCTGTTATATCTCTATTTCTGTTTTTATCTCTATCATCCATCTATCTATCTATCATGCAATATAATTTAGAGAGGAACGTTTTGAGATGGTGCTTCTGATTAATCCTCCTGAAAGGCCATTTTTATTATATCATACACTCTTTCCCCACTAGTCATTAAGAAATATTCATCTCATTATTTCTGTCAAAGCATGTTCAGTCTCTTCCTAAAATTACTCCACCTTGCCTCTCCAGCATTAGTGCACACCCTTCTTCACCATAGTCCAGCCTATTAGAACTTCTTTTTATCCAATTTATGCCCACCATTCTTCCTCTATACTTTTGCTTGTGCTGTCTGCCTTCCGCTTGCCAAAAGAATGCCCTCTTCAACGTCCGGGGTCTGACAGGTCTTCTAAGACTGAATTTCCTGTAATCAGAAATGTGGACCTGGAAGGATTGGGGGAAAAAAAACTAGGAAAATAAAAATACAAACAATCTCACACAAAATACCAAGAAGAATGTGGATGAAATATGTACTTATTTATTTAAGTGATACAAATTCTAATGACTCCAATAAGTTTGTGAAGTGAGCATGCTTGGGGAATGAAGTGAATTCCTATCATGGCCTTTCCTAGATACTTTCTTTTGTTTTTTTCCTTGTTGATCTATTTGTGGGCAGGTATAGTTTTGTTGTTGTTGATTTGTTTAACCAGCATGTCCGAAGGCCAATCAGTAGTAATGAATTTAATTAATTCAAATAATTTAATACTCAACCCTAGGGAGAAACAGTGAGGTAGCTGTCTTACGTTAGCTCCAGAACTTCAGCTGCCCAGAGGGAAAAAGAGAATCTTGAGAGGGAAATAAACACTTGATATAATATAACAAATTAAACAAAAGGAAAGGTTTTTTGTTGTTTTTTAAAGTGTGTAAATTAGAGAATAAGTTTTAGTAACTTGAGCTTCCTTTACCATGGAATGCCACTGATTGTGTTCTAAGTCATCCAATTCTCTGGACAGTAATTTAATTTGAAAAATGGCAAGGATTTGACTGGGTGAATACAAAAGTCCCTTCTACCTCTAAATGCTTTCCATCTTTCTATATGCTTCTCTGTCTAGCTCTCTATCATTAAACCTTGATAGGGTAGCAGGTAAACTAGTTTTAGAATTTAACCTTGGCTAATTTAGTTCATACACAGTCTTGGATTATTACTTTCACTTAGCCTTTTCCCTCAAGGAGTACCTATGGTGATAGAGTATCTGTAGACCCAAGGCTTAAACTAAGCTTGTCAGGCACCAGCAGGATGAAGTGCAAGTAAGGACACCCAAATGAATACCAAAGTATTTAGAGATATAATCAGATAGCTAAGTAGTACCTGTGTGATGTAAGTAGTAACAACCATTTTCCCTCTAAAGTTAGGGAAAGCATCATGCTACTTTGATTTATATCGAGGACATTATAATAATGTTAAACAAAAACTGGGTCAGAATGGACTGAGCCCTTGTTTGGATAAGATTTGTTATGAGAATGAGAGAGAAATGATGCTTGAGAAAGTCAAAGGAATGGGAGGATGGAGGAAAGATACTGAATCAATACAAAGGCCTGTCTGTATTTGAGGGAAAGAAGAGGAAATTCTAACTCTTAATTCTCCATATCTGTTCCTCATATTAAAATCAAATTAAATTCATAAACAATTATTAAACACCTACTATGTGCCAGGTACTGTACTAAGTGTTCAGGAGATAAAAAAAGGGAAAATACAGTCCCTGCCCTCTGGGACTTTACAATCTAATGGGAGAGACAGCATGCAAACAAATATATACAAATCAAGCCATATATAGGATAAACGTGAAATAATTCAGAGAGGGAAGGCACTAGAAGTAAGAGGGGTTGAGAAAAATTTCCTACAAAAGATGGACTTTTAGTCCATACTGCTAGCTAGAGTTTCCTAAAGCATTTATACATGCAAACCTTCCTTATATTTTGCCTGATCCTGGAAAGCCACATAGGAAGGATAACTGGAAGCATTATACTAAGGGAAAACTCCAAGTAAATATTGTTTCATTATCCACAGCACTTTTAAGTTACTTAGAGAAGAGGTTATAGAGCTCAGTTAATCCAATGCTATCATTTTGTTTTCTGAGATAGAGTCACTGAGACCCAGAGTAATTAAGTGGCTCAGAACCATGTCAAGAACCCAAGTTCCCTCCACAAACTAATCTAAACTTCCATTAATATGTAGATCTTTCATATAGCCTTGAATGGAGATTTCTGAAAAAGATAACAGTCAAAACTAGGTGAAGAAAAAGATCTAAGTTAAGAAGTATATAAAGGTAAGAAGTTTTAAGAAAATAGTAGTTTTGATGCAGAGAAACAGCCCAAGACCTGGATCCCACTCAAAACAGTGTCATAATTCAGAGGTGAGGATAAGAGCTTAGAAGCACAAGTTTTAGGGGGTAGTGTGGGGAAGTGAAGGAGTATTTATTAAGTGCCTGTTAGATACTATGTTAAGTGATTTACAAATATTGTCTTATTTCATTAGAGAGGGGGGAAAAGGAGAGGGAAGGTCCATTGTCTGAACCATAGCTGTGTGGTTTCTCTGTGTCTTCATATAATTATCTATAAAGTGAGAGTCTGTACTCTACTAACCAACTGTGTAACCCCTGGAACTGTTATTTTGCAGGAAGGTCCTAGAATTTTAAAATGTACCCACAGAACCATCATGATTAAGAAGTGAGATGAGAGCTGCTTGCTAGTCATTCTGATGAGCCCATATCTAAAATGCTATTTTGAAGCTTGCCTAGCTCATTGTGTGTGCAAGACATGGAAAAACTGAAGGGAGTTAAGAGAAAAGCAATGAAAATGATAAAGGGGCTGTTTGCATTGATTTATGAAGACATATTAAATGAATTAATGTGAATAACTTGCCTAAGTGAAGACCAAGGAAAGACATAATAAATGTCTACAAATATCTGTTGGGTGTGAACAATGAAAAAGGAGACAGATGAGAGTGCAGAAGACTATGATTAGGAGTAATGAGATGAAATTGAGACAATTCATAAGAAAAAAATACAGACTTTTTGTATCATTGAGTAGTCTGTCAGGAGAAGATCTAGGTGCCATAATTGGAAACTCTGGGACTACACTAGCTTAAGAATGAGAAAATATCATGTTGAGTTTTTAAGTCAGATGGAAAAACTTGGAAACTAGGAATTTCACTGTACTCCTCCAGCTAGCTAACAATCTAATGTATGGCTGTATCAATGTTTCAATGTCCTTAATCTCAAGTAAAGATCACTGAGAGAGAGAGAGCTTCATTCTGGCTTTGGCAAAGATGTTTGACTTGAGGTAAAGCACTTAGTGCACTGTGAACCATAATCCTAGTAACTTTAGAGTCTGAGATGAAGATAAATGTTTTCATTAGTTGGCTAATCTACCCCAAGTTCAAGGGATAAGACGCGGGGGTCCCTCCTCAAGCCAATCTTCTTCAGTGTCTAAATCATTTTTCTTTTTTATCCCTGAATTCTCCACTTTCTTTTTCTTAATGTGAACTCTTTGTGATGGATGTAAGGCAATCTTTAGGAGAGGTTTGGAAGGAAGGGTGTTATAGTGCAGTGATCCCTTAACATGCTCATATTCCCTGTTAAAACTTTTTTTTTCAAATGAAGATGGTACATGATATGGTTTCTAATTAATGAACTCCACAGAAGCAGATAACAATTAAGTTTTAATAAGGACTTAATAATTAACATTTTAGCCATTATTTCATGGGGAGCAAAACGTTAGATTAGTTGTGCTTGTAGGAAGTAATCAGCAAAGAATTGCTCTACTCATTTCTAACTAATTATAATTATCCTGTGCTTTCCCATAGCACCTTTCAATGAAGAATCTTAGGCTATGTTGATGCCTAAGGAAAAAAAAAATAAATCATTTGTAAAACACTTTGAAATTCAGTCACAAATTCACCACATTGAATGTGAAATGGGAATATTAATTAGATGTTATTGACAGAAATTGTCAATTTCTGTCTTACAGAAATTGTAAGACCCATTGGAAGTGGAAGGATGCCTTACTGTAGGAGTACTCTAGAATTGATTCCTGCATTATAATTCCTATAAATATATACATATCAACTTTTCTCATAATGCAATGGAATAAACTGAGAGACCAGAGTGACTTAGACAATATCACTCGTTAGCTAAGAGAGAGGGGGAAAGGTAGAATATGTTATTGAAACTTAACATTACTTCTGCTGCCTCCATGTTTTTGTACTTCCTCCTCTGCTCCTTCATTCTTTTAGAATCCTTAGGCTCTATTCAGGTGCCTATCTTACAAGAAGCCTTTCCCTTAAGTGTTGGCACTTAAACTCTTTTCATCAAATGAACTTGGGATCATAGATTAAGAGCCTTAAAGGAACTTAAAAAGTCATTAAGCCTAGCATCTTCTTTTATACATGAAGAAACCAAGCCCAGTGAGGTTAAGTGGGTTGTCCAAGGTTACTAAATGGCTGAATTGGTATCTGAACTCATGTTCTTTGACTTAAAAAAGATCCATTGCTCCTCCCATCATACTTTGGTGCTTCCTTCATGCATATTCTCATGTTCTTGTTGGGATGTTGTATTACCTACTTATCTTAGTTAAATATAAGGTCCTTGAAGTCATATGATATTCATTTTTTTATTTGAATCTTCAACATCAAAGACAACAGTAGGTAATGAATAAATGATTGTTAAATTGGACTCATTTGTTAAGGGAATAAATGTTTCTCATTTGAACCTCTTACATCATCCATTTTACTAGGTTTGAGAGATTTTTTCAGGGTAGGAAGGGAAATTGCTCTGTGTTGTTGTTGTTGCTGTGGTGATCAGATCCAATGAAATATTTTTATTTTGTACTATTTTTCCTTGTAAGTGGGATATTAGAATTCATAACATTAGTGAGCATTTCGTTAAATTGGCAAAAACTTTTGACTAACCATTAAAAGTGTTATGTGTAAATAACATGAAGTGCTATTTTTGTGATCAAAATGCATATAACATAGAAACAAACAAATTTTAAAGAAAATTAATGAAAGATTATATTTTGGGGTTAAAAACCATCCTATGAAAACAGGAAATTGCTGATAAGGAGTTGATATGGAGAATAAGACCTTCAGGGAATATAAAGGGAAACAGATGCTACTGCAAATAACATAACCTCATAAATCTTTTCAAATTGGCTACATCAAATAAGAATCCTTAGATATTAAGCTATCTTTCTATATATCTAGGATTTGTCTTTGATGGCAATGATAGCTTCTTTGAAGCTTGTAGCAAATTGTTCTAAAGATCATTTGACACTAATTTTACCCATTTAGATCATGAAAAATATCTCTTACAAACCAAAACACAGCTAATTTCATTTAGATTCTTGGAATACCATATATAATTATGTAGAAGCCATCCTTTAATTTGCCTATTAGGAAAAAAATCTAATTAAAATAAATGACCTATATCTTGATGGAATCACTTATAGTGCTCAGTACTTCCAATGCAGTAAGAAATACAGTGTTTTATCACACTTCACGAAGGAATATTCAAAAAATATTTTGAGAATCACAGTACTTATTCTTCAGAGCTCCTAAAACTGCTCTTCAAGAGATTAACACTACATTTCTTTGGCAGCTCTGATTATAAAATGTTCTATGTTTAAAAAATGTTTCATGATACCATTTTAGTCAAATATAAAGATACATCCAAAAAAAAAGTCAGTCTCTAGTTCCTATGACAATAGATTGAATCATGGAAAAATCGATGATTCCTAGCACCCTTCCTGTGCATTCCAGTGTATGTATGCTCACTCTTTTTTTTTTCTTTTTTTTCTTCCCCTCTATCATTTGCCAACATTCAAAGCACTTAGAGTTAATAAATGTGCATGTCGAAAGCATTTGAAGTTTACTAAAAAATTAACATGTGAGACATTGGCTTTCAAGTTTTATTAATAATGAATAATCTTTTCTATCTTACAGTTTTTATGTTTCTTCTATTAACCTTTCCAGAATCCTTCTGAAGGGGGAGTAGAAAATGAGAAGACCAGGTTCTGCAAAATGTGGTTTATAAATGAGCATACACATGCATCAGTATTTTTGTTATTGAGACAATTTCCTGAATCAGTGTAAATCAGTGTCTGAAACAAACATATTTTACTGATGGCTCAGGTCTACCTGGTATGTATGATAAATACTATTTGAAAGGCACAGGCAGTTCAGGAGTGGGAATCTTCTGGGGTTAATTTAATTAAGGTTTGCAAAATAATTTGTAGTCTTTTGAAAACATTGCTAGAAAATGATCAAGCAACTGAATTGGGTTATTGAACCATTTTCTTGTTTGCAATGTGTACAGTATGAAAGGAATATTAGGAAATATATATGATTGAGGATTGGTTAATGGAAGATTGTATTGGTAAGCAAAATGGGCTCCTTAGCACATAGTGCCCTTGAAGAGTTTGGCTTTTGTTTGCTTTGAGTAATGCTAAGCCCCAGGCCCAAACCCCTTTTTGGTGCGGAACCTATGTGGGTGTGGATTGGTGACTGGGGTGGGGCCCAAGGTGGGGCTGGCTAACGGGAGGTGCTAACTCCAGAGCCATGCCCCATTAGGTGTTAACCTAACCTATGTGGATGTGAACCTCCCAGGGTCCTAAGGGGAGGGGCTAACTCAAGAACCTATCATAGCAGCCTAAATTCTTGTCATTCAGATGACATTTGATGACATCCGAAGCCATATAAGAAGGAAGGACAGAGCCATTTGTGCAGGGCTCTTGAGATGGTGTTGATGAGGAGACTCCGGGCAGCTGTAGCTAAGGAGCCCTCCAGCTTGTAAACCTGGATGCTGAGACTTTGTTGAACTCTGGTAACTATGTATTGGGATTTGAATCAGACAAGTTCTGTCTGTTGATGTTTGTAATTTGTTTGTATTTTGCTCTGAAGTTCAGTGTGCTGGTCTTTTTCCCCTGAACTAAGTGAATTGTGTTTGTGTGCTGAGTTAAAGTAAGCATGTCAACCCCTTCCCCATGCTTTCCTTAGTTAAGCAGATCAAAAGAACCTGTGTTTTTGCAGCATGCTGGCAGCTTTCTGGGTGCTGGCTGTGGGTGGATCTTACACCCCCACAGAAGCTGCTAGCCAGATTGTGGGAACAAAGATGTACTTTGCTTTGGTAATATTAGGGACAGAAAGTGTTTGGTGTAATGACATAAACACTACTCTCCAAGTCAAGAGACATGAGTTCTAATCTTGGCTATGTTACTACCTAGCTGGGTGACATGAGGCAAGTCACTCAATCACTTCTATTTTCTCCTGATAAAAACAGAGTTTATCTAGGATCACAGAAGCATGGAGCTGGAAAGGTCCACAGAAGCCATTTTGCACAACCCCCTCAATTTACAGATGTGGAAACTGAGGTCCAGGGTTGATAAGTTATTTATAGTACAGTTGATGAGTCAGAATTTGAGCCATAGTTTTCTGACTTCCTAGACAGGTCTTTCCTTTCTACATAAGGTTATCATCAGCAGAACTATAACCAAAAATTGTGATGTTGGAACAAACAACAAGGAAAATAAAAGCCCTTAACCTATTTTTAAAAATTCATCATTTTAAAAAAAATGCAAGAAATAGTAAGACAAATCTTAGTATCATCCTTGAATCTCTATTCTCATTCTTTCTACACATCCAATCAATTGTCAAATCTTATTAAATGTTTTCAAAACAATTCTCATATGTTTGTCCCATCCATTCACACGCATACCACATTAGTTCAGAACCTCAGCACCTCTCATCTGGTTGATTACAATGAATTCCTAATGAGTCCCTTTGCCTCAAGTCTCTTCCCATTCTCAGTGTCCATATAGCAAGCCTGAGTGTCTTTCCTGTAGTGCAAGTCTGATCACACTACATAATAAATTCCAGGGGTTCTGTCTTATCTCTTGCATGACAGAAACTCTTCTGTCTGGTTTTGAAAACTCTGGACGACCTAGGTTTCCATGCCTATTACCTACTTTATTCTCCTGCACATAGCCAACTTTACCTTCTTATTTTTCTCAGACACCTCACTCAGTCCCTTATTTCCATGTCCTTGAACTTGTCTGGAATGCAGTCTTTCCTCACTTCAGGCTCTTAGAATCTCTAACTTCCTTCAGCTCAGTTCTATTATTAATGAATTGGTTTTGGTGATTTTTTTTCTTCTTCCTCTTAAAAAAATCCTTTGTCATATGGGATAGTTCTCTGAAAGGAGGAATGAGAGTAATATAGGCAATTTAAGAAGAAAAGATATTAATGAATATATTTTGAAAATAAAATAGATCCTTTTTGACTTATTGGTTGGTTGACGGTTTTGAGGATCACTTGAAATAATAAACATGAAGAATTCATGAACATAAAGTATAAGATAGCTGTAAACTTATAATTTAATGCTATAATGAATTAGTGAATCAAAGTCTTGATTATTCTTTTTCTAGGTACAGATGACAACTCATCAATGCCTTCTTATACTATGTGATTCCTTTCCATTTCCTTCCATAAACATACCATGGAATACCCACCTACTATACTGGGTGTTCAACTATAGGTCTATTTATGTAGGCATTTTAATATTTTGTATATACCAGGGCAGTAGCTAGGCATCTAAAAACTGCCAAATAGAACCCAAAGAAAAGTGTAAGATTTGATCCATTTAAAAGCCTATGCTAACATTGAAAAAGAATGTGAGACTTCTGGTTAAGTGGAAATAAATTCAATTTGCTTGGCTACTGGAAGTAAACATTCATTTCCCCCCAATGACCCTAGGCATTTGTAGTGGCAAGCAGGTTAGGACTTTTTGCTGTCTTTTGTTTGAGTGCTTCTCAGCACTAAGGTGATTGAGTGCCTTTGAATGTGTCTTGCCTTTCTTTCTATTCATTATTATTATTATTTATTTAATATTTTTAGTTTTCAGTATTGATTTCCACAAGATTTTGAATTACAAATTTTCTTCCCATTTCCCCCCCCCCACTCCAAGATGGCATGTATGCTGATTGCTCTGTTTCCCAGTCAGCCCTCCCTTCTGTCACCCCACTCCCCCCCATTCCCTTTTCCCTTACTTTCTTGTAGGGCAAAATAGATTTCTATTCCCCATTGCCTGTATAACTTATTTCCAAGTTGCATGCAAAAACAACTTTTTTAACATCTGCTTTTAAAACTTTGAGTTCCAAACTCTCTCCCCTCTTCTCTCCCTACCCACCCTGCCAAAGAAGTCAAGCAATTCAACATAGACCACACATACATCTTTATGTAAAACCCTTCCAAAATACTCATGTTATGAAATACTAACTATATTTTGCTGCCTCCTATCCAGTCCCCTTTTATGCAATTTTCTCTCTTGACCCTGTCCCTTTTCGAAAGTGTTTGCTTTTGATTACCTCCCCCCTCATCTGCCCTCCTTTCTATCATACCCCCTTTTTTATTCCCATCCTTCTTCTTTCCTGTGGGGTAAGATCCCCAACTGAGTGTGTATGGTATTCCCTCTTCAAGTCAAATCTGATGAGAGCAAGATTCCCTCATTCCCACTTACCTGCCCCCTCTTCCCTTCCAACAGAACTGCTTTTTTCTTGCCACTTTTATGTGAGAAAATGTACCCCATTCTATCTCTTCCTCTCTCAGTATATTCCTCTCTCATCCCTTAATTTGATTTTATTTTTTTAGATATCATCCCTTCATATTCAACTCACCCTGTGCCCTCTGTCTATGTATATTTATTTATATTCTCTTCAGCTACCCCAACACTGAGGTCTCATGAATTATACACATCATCTTT
>CM053623.1:57890295-57905427 GCA_028646595.1 Phalanger gymnotis | reverse complement strand
AAAAAAAAAAAAGGATTCTAGAGTCTGAGTCTGAGTCTGCATCTTTTTTCACTGCCTGGCCATGTTCATAGCCAACTACTTGACCTCTGAGGTTTTTGTTAGGGTATGACTGCTTGTCGAGTATAGAGTGCTTTGTCCCAAGCTTTAGGGGCCTTGCACTGCTGTTTTCAGAGCTACTTCTACTCCACTGTCACCACAAACTCTGCCACAGCAGCACTCCTCTCCCAAGAACCGCCAATCAGGATCACGACCCAGATCCAAGCAGGGCACAGCAAGCCCTGCACTCCTGCTCTGGTCTGCTGCTTAATTCCTCCCACCATATGAGCCAGGGACTCCAGAAGCAGGTAGCACTGGAGCTCTGGAAGCAGTGGCAGGAGCTTCCTGTCTCCACCACTGCACTGCCCCTGCCACCTCCAGGGCTGGGGCTGGACTGCTTCCTAAGCCAATCTAGCAGTTTTCCCACTAACCTACTCCTTGGTATTTGGCATTTGTGGGTTGAGAAGTCTGGTAACTGCCACAGCTCAATGATTCATGGCCCTAAGTCCTGCTCCAGGCCTACTCCTTGTCTGGTCTGCCCTGGTGAGGCCTATGCTGGGGTGTTACATTCCCAGCACTGCATGACAGACCCTTCCCATTCACCATCCAGGCCATCCTGGGCTGGAGACCTGCTTCCCTCTGCTATTTCCTGGGTTTCTCAGCCCTAGAATTTGTCCAGAGCCCTTTTTTACAGGTGTTTGGAGAGATTTAGGGGAGAGCTTAAGCAAGTCCCTGCTTTCCAGCCACCATCTTGGCTCTGCCCCCCAAAGAGTTTTTTTGTATGTGGAATTTTTACAACCTGCTACTTTGTTGAAGCTATTATTCAAGAAAAATTTTAGTGCATTCTCTAGGGTACTCTTGATAGACTATCTGATTTATCTGCAAAAATCAGTCATTATTTTTGCTCTCCACCTATACTTAGTCCCTCAATTATTTTATATCTTGTAATAGGCAGCAGTTTTCTGGTACTATATCAAATAATAATGATGATAATGTATATCCTTGGCATCCATCTGATCTTATAGGAAAAGTCTCTATCTATCCTCATTAAACATAATTTTGGCTCTTGGTTATAGATTGATAGTATTTGGAAAAGTCTATTAATATACTTTCTGTGTGTGGGGGATGGATGCTTGGGTGGGTGTAGGTGTGTATGCATGCATGCATATGGTCCTTTTGTTAAACGAAAATGGATTTGTATTGTTCAAAAACTCTTTTTGAATCTATTGACATAATCAAGTGATTTGTATTATTCTTGTCATCAAAATAGCGTATTATCATCATAGTTTTTTATAGTAGCTAAGCAACTCTTCATCCCTAGTATAAATTCAGCCTGATAACAATTGACCAACTTCCTAATATGTTTCTATGTTTTCTTGACTAATATTTAACTTTAAATTTTTGTCTATTTATTAAGAATATTGTTCTAGGGTTATATTTCTCTATCTTGTCTCTCCTTGCCTTAGGTATTGAGATCATATTGAAATTATAGAATGAATTTGGTAGGTTCTCTCATTTTTAATAATAGCAAAGAATATAAATAAAATTTGAATTAATTATTCTTTGAATATTTTGTAGAATTCCCTTGTAAAGCCATCTGTTTCTTTTCACCTCCCAACTTCCTCCAACCCTGCCCCCCATTGGGAGGTTTATATTTTTTGGGGTGGGACTTAAAATTTAGCAAAAAAGAACTGAGGACATTTGGGAAAGGGTGAAAAATGAAAAGTAAGAATAGTTAAAGGAAAAAGGACTTCTGTTTTCTGAGGAGGTTTGCAGTTGGATTTACATGTGGCCATTTTCTGTATTGTCTGTCCTTGTCACCACATGCTAGCAGTTAATGGAAAAAAGAAGCCACAGTACACACATACTTCTATAGCTTCCATAGTTAACTAGACATCCTTTTATTGCTTTCATCACTACTCAGGTGGGCTTCTTTCAATAAAAGCCAATCACACCCAACTCAACATTGTTCCTGAGGATCTACTTACACATCTCTTTAAGTTTTTTGTTTGTCTTAATCTAAAACTTGGGTCTATCTCTCTCATAAAGTTAACTGATTTATTTACCCTAACAAGAAAATGACAACCTGCATTTATCTCTTAATGGAACCTAGACTTGAATTCTTAATGATGACAAATATAATCCACAACTTGACCTTACAAATGTAATGAAGTCAAAGGGAATTCAGGGCAGAGGGCAAAGTTTTGTGTAAAGGGCCTTCTTTTAACAAAGTGTTGGAAGAGAAATGCAGAGTATTTTATGAAGTTTGTCTTGATTTTGAAATCCTATATGAAGCTTTGTTGACTGTGGCATTTAAATTCTCCCCTATCTTTGGTTTGGTATCAATTAGCCTATGGCATTTAACATCTAACCAAATACAAAAGGTTCAGACTTTGTTCCCAGTGCAGTGATGCTCCTGTGTGCTTTTCTGCTATTGCTAAAAATACCTGAAAGTGGTAGAAAAATGTCTGTGTTGTAGTCTCTCATGTCTGTGCAGATAACAGGAAATAGTGTCTCTATCTGGGCTGCCTATCTTCCATTTTTCCCTCCTAAGGCAGCTCCTGGTTACTTTCCAGATCCTTATCTCTGTTTCAACACACACACATACACACACACACCCTAATGCACACAAAAAACCTTTAGGCTAGAAATCCTTTTTTTTTTTTTTTATCATTTACTCTATTTCCTTTTCTTAATCCAAACATAGATTTTTCTGAAGATAAATAATCTTTCAGACTAAATAGCCAAGACTTAGTATTATGTATTAATTACTTCCATTTTTAATCCTTTTGAAACCAGCACTTATATGAATGTTGTCTTAAAAAAATGGCTCCAAAATGTTCTATGAATCTTACACAAAGGGCCTGTAGCCTGTCATGTACCTATCGTGAACGTGTTTGCAGGTATGGGCATAAATTAACAAGCAGATCACCTAGTATATACATACCTTGTTCATGAAAACATGACAGAACACATTTAGAAAGCAGATAAATTGTATGAGCCTTTGGGGGTGTGAGACTGGAAATTCACATTACAGGGAGAACACGGAGATTCACAATAGCCTTCACCATGGGATTCATTGAAATATTGAGCTTTTGTGATTCCATTTGCAGATATTTAAATTTCACATCATTAGTCATAGGCATAGTTAGTTGCATGATTTCATCAACATTATTGTGAAATATGCCAAATAAGATTACAGCCCTTTAACATAGATCCCTAAACAGGAGTCTTTACATCATGGGCCAAGATGATAAAATACACCTGTGGGAAGTAGAATGAAGCCTACCTTATATTGAGTTGGGGAGCAGGCAAGAGGGTAGAGGGGCACTCACCAATAAATGCCAAGTAATACTCATCTTTGTTGCTTCTATGTACTGTAGGAATGGAAGGACTGTCAACATCCTCTAAGTTTGCTGCCCTGGAGCAAAATCCCACTCATCTGCCCATGATGGTTCTGCCTCCACCCCTTCCTATTTGTGAGGTGACTCACCATTTTTTCTTTCAACCATTGTTTGTGGGCTCTTTGCTTTCAAATAAAAACTTCTCTATGATGACTCCAAAGTTTGAGTGTTTAAAGAATAACTCTATCCTTTGGGGAAGATGCTTAGATATTAACATTCACAGCTGACAATTGAGTAGGGGCAGATAGACTAAATTAGTGAGATAAATGAGCTGATGATATTTAGTCTTTAGGGAGTTGCAGATGGTACTGACAAAGCATATCTTCTCCCCTCAGGTCACAGGTCAGGAGAGGGTTTTTCATAAAGGGTTACATGAGCAAAATTCAAAAGGAAAAAACAATGGGACGTTGAATGACATGATATGGTTCTATTAGGGATGTGTGTGTGTGTGTGTGTGTGTGTGTGTGTGACAGAGACAGGGAAGAGACAGAGAGCGACAGACAGTGACAGAGAGGAGAGAGAGAGAGAGAGAGAGAGAGAGAGAGAGAGAGAGAGAGAGAGAGAGAGAGAGAGAGAGAGAATGTGGGTGGACATGATATCTTGGTTCAGGAGATCAAAGGCACTTCAAAGTTTCAAGCTTGCTTTGGTAACTGGAGATACCATACTGTAACTTGTAATTGACACAGAGGAGGCACCCTTGGTAGCAAAAGGAGGAGTTCTGTTTTGGATATTTGGAGGCTGATGTTAAAATAAGACACAATATTAAAAACCATTAGAAGTAAGCACAAATTCCCCATTTCAATCTTAGCGGGGTGAGTAATATTTAATCACATTTTATCATTTCCATGTGGAAATCCAAGTGTATACCATAGTGAGTCGGTAACTGAACAAAGGGTAAGATTTGAACTCTTTCTTTGTCAACTCGGATCAGAAGTATCAGAAGTTACATTAAATAATCAACAAGCATTTATTTAATATCTATTGTATGCCAGGAATTCTGCGTTTTACTGAGAATACAAAGAAAAAGCAAGGCAGTCCATGCCCTTCCCCCCCAAAGCTTATGTTCCTATGAAGAATTTGTTGGGAAGCACTTGCAGTGTTAAAAATAAAGCATCGGTTTTTAAAGCAAGAGTTCATTTAAAAAAATGTATCAAATGCAGACTCAGAGAAAATCCATAGAGAGTACTTGAATCAGAAGTAACATTTGAACTCAGATTTCCTTGATCTCAAATCCAATATCCTAATCACTATACCATACTTATTCTCAGAAATATTAGGACAAAGAATAGAGATTAGCCCTATTAGGCCTATGGTTTCATTAGTATAGGAGGAGTAAAGTCCTTCTACAATATGTGCTGGCATATTCTGTATAACTTATAGTCTTGGAGAGCCTCCTAGAGCACTAAGATAAATGTCTTATTCAGTATCTGTTCAAAGTAGGACCTGGACCCAGATATTTCTATCTTTGATGCTAGCTCTCTATCTGCTACACTAGCCTCTTTCAGAACAATCATTATCACTCAAAATTGGCACTCAAAGAGTACGCATCTGGTCCACGTTTTAAATAAAATGAGGCAAAAAACCATGCCCCTTATGTGGAAATGACCTAAGTTGTGCCCAGGTTCAAGGCTGATCTAGATTTCTCATAGGGGAAAAACAGGCCCAGTGAATAGAGTGCTGGGTCTGGAGTCATGAAGAACCGAGTTCAAATCTGGCCTCAGACACTCACTAGTTTATGACTCTGGGCAAGTCGCTTAACCTTGTTTGCCTCAGTTTCCTCATCTGTGAAATGAGCTAGAGAAAGAAATGGCAAACCCGTCCAGTACCTTTACCAAGAAAATCCCAAATGGGGTCATGAAGTGTCGGCCATGACTGAAATGACTGAACAGCAGCAATCGCAGAGAAAGGAGTAAGACCACTCACATAAAGAGAACCAGCAACAACTGATGGACGGTCTGTATATTCTATAATTATCCATGTACATTCAATTCAAGAAAGACATGCAAAATGTTAGGTGGACCCACATGGTAGAAATATAGAAAGGCATGGAACAATTAGCATAGGATGTACACCCAAGAGGTGTTTGTAATTTGCATCAACAGAGCATATGTATGCTCACTGATGATATCAGTAACCTATCAAGGCATCCACAGATTTGGCAAGAGAGGGAATACTGTAAGTTACTGCTCCTGATTGGCAAGCAACTAACAAGTTCTGTGAAATGCCAGCATGAAACACCATTATCTTCCCAGTAGCACCAGAGCTAGTGTACTGTTCAACCAAGTGAGACTGTGGAGGCTTTGAATTGATCTTAACTTTGTCAAACTCTGGGTAACACTCTAATGGTCACTTTTGCAAAATAGCTGTGGCTATAAATAAATACATAATTATGGAGCACTATATACCTGGCACCATTAGACTGACATATATGCACAGCCTTTCAATTAATGTTATGTGATAAAAATTACATGCTTAAAACCATATATTTCTTTTTTTACAAAGAAAGAAGGAAAAAGACTCCTTACCATTAAAAAAATCAGTATTTACATTCTTTAGATATTCCAATTAAACTGCAAAATTCTCAAAAAATGAAATTCAGTTTCAAATTTAGAACTGATATCTCACTTTATTTTAGGCAAAATATATTTTCCCACTTATATGAGTGCTAGGTTACCTTTTTATTACATATAATAGTATTCCCAAGTAAAATATTAGTACTCTTTAGTAGTATCTTCCAAGAAAGAAACTCTAGCCCAGAATTCTCAGGAGTTTCTTAAAGTAATTTTTTAAAGCCTGAACCCTGGAGAAAGAACAGTAATCTAATAAAAAAAAAGATCTTGTAACCATGGAATCATGGAATCTTTTAATTTAGAATGGACCACTAAGATTAACTAGTTCCAATTCCCACCTGGGGAGGGAATCTTTATCTATGTCATCTGTGGCAAGATGTCATCCCACCTTTGGCTGAATATTTCCAGCGACAATGAACTTAGCACTTCACAAGGCAATTCATTCCATTGTTGAATGGCTCCAATTGTTAGAAAGTCTTCTTTTATAGAAAACTAAAATTATTTCTTTGGAGATATTGGCCCAAGTACTGTCATGAAGATATAGGACATATTTTTCATTTTTTCTTCACATGGTGCTCCTTGAAATATATTTGAAAATAGAGATCTTATTCCCATTAACACCTGAATTTTCCAAGTTAAATATTACACAATTGCTTAAACCAACTGGTTGCTATAGAAAAATCAATGCATATCAAGTTAGATTTGGGTGCAAATCTCAGTTGAAATTCACATATGGGACTATGGGAAAATCATTTGACGTCTCTGGTCTTAGTTTCTAGATTTATAAAATAGAAATAAAAATTGCCTATTTGTCTTGCAGAGTTATGAGAGGAAATTTCTTGATAAATCTTAAAGAAATCAACAAATACAGGCATTCATTAGATTGCAATGTGTGCTTTAGTTATGCACTGCTATGTTGGAATGAAACTGCGGGATGCCTTGGTATAAAATAATTATTAATAATAATGTTTATAGAGATGAGTAGGAGATATCATAAGTAAAAGTCCTTTTACATAGAGGTAGGTGCTTTCCATGCCAAGATGAAGTATAATACTGAAAGGCAGCCAAATTCTGATTGACAAAAGTGATCTATCTTGGTCCTATAGCACATGAAAAAACATATTTCCCTCTTCTTGGTTGAAAGATAGGGGCAACAGATTATGATACTGCATATCCTATCAGACATGGTCAATGCAATAGCTGTTTGTACTTAATTCTTTTTTTTCTCTTTTGTCTTATATCAAATAAGAACTCAAAGAATATATGGAAAGGATAATATAAAAAAGCAAAAGGTATCAAGAAATACAATGTGATGATTCATCAATTTGTTTCCAAAGCATTGTTGAACTCTAAATTCAGTTTAACTCAATAAACATTTATTAAGCACCTACTATGTATGAGATATTGTTAGTGAGGCATCGTAGTAGATGTCAGGAATATAGGAATAAAAATCAATCTCCTTGTCTGAATAGATAAAAACTGAAACCATACTTCAAAATTAAATAGCTCTTCATTATACTAGAAAAGTAATTTTGCATTAGAAACCTATCCCTTAACAATTCTAGATGATAAGCATTCTAAGAAATTAAAATGACCTCTTAAATCTACATAAAGAATGAAAATATAATTTACTAAATCACTTTCAAATTCAATAGGAAAGAATGAATTGGAATCTTACCTTGCATTGTTTCATAAAAATTCAAGGATGTCAGGCTGAGAATTTTGTACCAGAATGTGATTCTTTGAGGTCCTAAAATAGAGAGAAACAGATATGTGAAGGTAGGAAAGCAAAAATCGAACAACTTTTATCTCTTTTTTTTTTTTTTTTTTGTTAGAGGCTCCTAGGTAGCTTAGTGGCTAGAATGCTGGATTTGGAGTCAGCAAGAGTTGACTTCAAATGCTTAAACTAACTGGGTGAGGAGAGGTGAGTCACAACATCTGTGAACCTCAGTTTCCTCATCTGTTGAATGAGAATAATAAAAGCATCTACCATGGAAGATTACTATCAGGATCAAATGATATAATATGTGAAAAACACTCTGAAAATTTTAAATTAATAGAAAAAAATAAAAAAAAAAATAAATTGAGACATAATGGACAACTTGGAGGGATTAAAGGGCCATGATTACTTAGCCAAATACATGATGGATTTGAAATTCAGGAATCATGATTATTTATTTACTTTCATATTCAACTTCCAATGAACCAATCTTGCTTGCAATGCTTTTCTGAATGCCAAGTTATAATTAACATTCAGTGTTTCAGTTAGTATGAGAGTATATACTTCATTCTATATTCCCTAGACTAATTTTAATCAAAATAGGGAGAGAGGCATATTCTAAATCAATTGACTTCTCTCTCATCTTATTTTAAATAATCATGATCACAGAATAATCTTTAAAAAGAATAAAATTATTGGATACAGCTTATAACAACCTGTCTCGAGTAAAATTTAAAGCAAATAAGGTTGATCTTTGGTCCTTCCTTCATCCTCCAAGCTGTCCAATGCCCAGGTTTGCTCTGGGTTCCTTTCTTTGATAATTCTGTCAATTAACCTATAACTTATACCCCTCTAGTAGCCTGGAGTGTTAACAGTTTAAGCTATTTATCCATGGTAACTTGACTAGTTTATGTTAGAGACAGATTTGAATCTACTTCTACACACTCTGGCCTCACCCCACTGGAACAAATCACCCCATTCCCTGATAAAAGTCATCTTAAAAACAGGGAGCCTTTTCAGACTCCCAAGATAAATGTACTTCTTCCATTTCTAGTTAATCTTATTGATTAATCTATGTTATTATACAGTGTAATCCAAGCAGGTTGTGACTTTTCTTTGTTTTTTTTCTTTTGGGATGCTTCTTGGCATTAAAGCAATCAAGTGCATTTGACTCTTGCCTTTGCTTCAATCAAGAGTCTTTGGTTAAATCAAAAGTCTTTGATGACTTGCTTAAGTCATAAGAAAGCATAAGACAATGGCTATTAACGGGTAATGCATACTTCATTCGCTATCTTGAGTTGATTTTTTCTCCAGACAGAAATGGAAGTGAGTTTGAGTTACATGGTTGTGATGCCCTCTGAACCTGAAGAAGTGTATATATACTCTTAGGTTAGTATTTTGCTTTGAGGCTAACTCATTGGAAGAGCGTTCCTGTGATTTCACCAGGCGATACTCTGGGTAGCCATTAAGGATCCCCCCTGGCTTTGAAAACCCAGATGTTGGTGCTTCTCTCTCTCTCATAACTATGTATCTATTGTTATGGACAGTTAGAAGCCTTGTCTGCTGATTCGTGTTATTTGCCCTATTCGTACAATTTCTGTTTGTGTTTTCTCTGAAGTTCAGGGTGCTAACTTTTCCCTGAACTAAATGAATGAGATATATATGTTTGATTAAAGTGAGATTGTAAACCCCTTAAATTTCTTTCCTTAGAAAAGCAGATAAAAGAGCCTGTGATAGCAGCTTTCCTGTGTGCTGATGTTGTTGGTCTTGTTCTTGGCCCTACACCTCCACAGCAGCTGCGAGCGGCATTGTTGTTACATATGGAGAACTTAGTAATCAACAACAAACATTTCAAAAACAACAAAAAATAGGTTTGAATAAGAAATTGTGAATTTCCATTATGCATCATACAAAACCACAACACATGTGTGTATTGTATATATATATATATGTATATATATATATATACATACATGACATGCACGTATGTGAATACATAGATACATATTATACATTATGTGTATGTGTGTATATATGTGTTTGTGTGTATGTGTGTATAAAAAATTCCCTCCAGAGTAATAACCAATTTGCTACATGTTTTGTTTCCTTTTGAGCTTCTTGTTCTGTCTTTTCTCCTATGCATTTAACATTTTTTTTCAGTGATGTTCTCTTATTTGGACTTAATCGTCATTACCCTCTAATGTATCATCCTCATTGCCATCATTTCTTCGTATAAGCTGACCCTCATAAATACTAATAGTCCAGCAAACTAAATCAGGACAATGGCCATTAACAGGTAATGCATACTTCATTCGCTCTCTTGAGTTGATTTTTTCTCTGGACGGAAGTGGAAGGTATTTTTTCAACAGCCTTTTGAAGTCACTATTTTTCACTGCTTTGATGATAGTTAAGTCTTTCAAAGTTGATTTTTTCATATTAAATTGTTTGGTGGTGCTGCTTATTTCACTCTGAATCAGTTTTCAGTTGTCTTCTCACATTTCTCTGAATCTGTCATATCTGCCATTTTTTTTACAATGCAATAAGATTACATTGCATTAATGTATCATGATGTGTTCATCCACTCCTCAAATGAATGACATAAAAGTAAAAAGCTTTTGCATGAACAAAATAAATGCAGTTAAAAATAGAAGAGAAATAATTGGAGAAAATTTTTCACAACAAAATTCTCAGATGTAGGATTAACGAGATTTTAAATTTTTTTTTACATATACATATATGTATGTGCACATAAACATGTATATATGAAACATTTCAAATGGTCAAGGGATATTAATAGGTGGTTCTCAAATTATAGAAGTGCAAACTGTTAAGAATCATATGGAAAATGACAAGTTGCTAATAAATACAAATTAATATAATTAATTGATCAGTTCCCTCTCATAAAATAGATAACATTCATACTCTTCTCTCTTTTCACATGGCCACCTCTCTAGTTAAAGCCCTTAAAATCATTTAACATGTAACAAAGGAAAAAATATTTAAAAATAACCTAAATGGATTCTTTGCCTTTACAGCCTTTCTCCTCCAATCCTATCTCCACATATCATCTAAAGATATTCTTAAAGCGCACCTCCAATCATTTCACTGCCTTATAGGATTCAACTTCTAGTAGCTCTCTAATGCATCTATGATCAAATATAAACTCTTCTGTTGGCATGTAAAGATCTGCATAATATGATTCCATATGTTTCCATTGTGGAAAAATCTTTCTTACTCCTTATAACAATGTAGTATAATGAAAAAAAATACTTGGAATCAAAGGAGACTTGGGTTCAAATCTTGACTCTAATACTATCTATGTGATAACAGAATGGTCACTTAACCTCTTTGCCTCAGTTTCCAAATCTATATAATCATTATATATCTATATATCTATATCTATCTATCTATATATATATAAATCATTGTCATGTACATTTTACAGGTTTATTGTATTAACTGAAAGAATACTGAAAACTCTGTCAACTTTAAAGAACTAAAGAAGTCAAATGAAGAGCTTCTAAACATAGTTACCATTTATTCATTCTATGCTACAAGAATGCGGGTAACTTGGTGTGTGGTTATGTGTTTGTGTGAACATGCATACATGCTTTTGATGTCAAACCTGGGTTTGTTGTACTCTTAAATCTGGCATATTTCCTATTCTAAATACTAGCTGTGTGATTCTGCTTGAGTCCCCTAACCTCTGTCTCTTCCTCCGTTAATGGGGAAAATATCTTTAGGTATGACTTCATAGGGTTGTTGTATCAAAAGAAGTTATAGATGCAAAATGACCTAAAAAGATTTAAAAAACCTTAAAGGATTATTATGAATGATTATTTATAATGGAAAGCATTCAAAGAAATTGTCTTCTAGATGAAGCTTGTCATTTTCTTTTAATTCAGATTATGTTTTATGAGAAACCTGAATTGATTGGCTTCCGTGTCCTTTATGATAAGTCTCTGGTGTGTTTCTTGATGCAGAATATCATCAGGAATATTTTGCTGGATGTTGCTGTCACTCAAAATTTCCTCAAGTTATGACTCATTTTTAAAAACAAAATCCTTAGAATAAAGAGCAGTCATTTTTAACATTTTACTGTTTCCTAGAAAGTTGCAAAATAACTTGTTGGCTGTGTATCAGAATTACTAAATGAGCTCCTAGAAAGAATTGTGCACACCTAGCTGGTTAAAAAAAAATTAAATGCTTGATGGGACTTGACAATGCAATTCAGCAATGATCACATGATAATAAGAAAATGGTTTTCTGTTTAAATATAGAAATTCACAAGCAACTAGTTCCTTTAGTAGACTAATTGCTGTTGCTCTTTAAAGAGAAAATTAAACATTAGAGAAGATTCCATTTCAACATGAATTCCTGTTCAAACATAATACATTTCTAGAAAGCTTCCTAGGGAGTTCCAAGCTGCTTTTAGTATGCACTATTACTCTGGTCAGCTCAAACTCTGGCCTACCAGACTGATGATTAATAATCTAAGATTTCTCTAATGAGGCTTTGATGTAATTGCTCCAGAGGAGACAATGCTGTCTATTGGGTCATTGATTTTTAAACTACACATTCCCTTTGTACTCTGTTATTAATCAGTTGTAATGGCTCCAGTGGAGGTATTCTAATTAATAAACCCCTCTGATTAACTCCTCGATATTTCCCTGACCCAATTTGCATTATTGTGAATTTTTTATAGTCCTTCTTCATACTGTCCAAGCAGTCTAAAATGACTACAATGGAAACTTAATATGCATCACAAGTATTTTTCACCAGCCAAGGAAAATAACTTCCTTTTGAATAATATTCAGCTTGATTCCTTAAGGCCAATAAACCTGTGAAGAAAAATTCTCTCTAGTTATTCATTCATGCAAGGATAAGACAGAATGATTAAGAGCTCTGTTTTAATGTCTCTTAGCTTGTTTCAGTATAAAGAATTTGGTGGCTTGAGTAAATCACTTCTCATCTCTGGATGTCAGTGTTCTCATCTGTCAGTTGAGGGGATTGGACTAGTTGATTCCTAAGAGGGTTGGAAGAGGGGGTAATAGCACCAGATTAGTAGCCAGAGGACCTGGGTTCAGATCCTACTTTGGATTCTTACTACTTTAGAAAAAGTCCTTTAGGGGGACAGAGCCAAGGTGGCATCTGGAAAGTAAGGACTTGCTTAAGCTCTCCCCCAAATCCCTACAGACACTTGTAAAAATGGTTCTGAACAAATTCTAGAGCTGTGGAACCCACAAAATAGCAGAAAGAAACAGGTCTCCAGTCCAGGAGAACCTGGATGGTAGCCAGGAAGGTTCTATCCTGTGGTGCTGAGAGTGGAGGGCAGCCTGGTGTGGGCCACGCTGGGACAGACCAGACCTAGAATCAGCCAGCTGGAACAGGCCTTGGGGCCATGAAACAGTGAGCTGTGGCAGTTATCAGACTTCTCAACCCACAAACGCCAAAGAGCAGGTTAAGGGGAAATTGCGGAATCGAGTTCAAAGCGGTCAGTTCACCAGCCCTAGGGGTGGCAGAGGTGGTGCAGTAGTAGTGGTGGCAGCAGCAGGAAACTCCTGAGGGTGCCTCCAGAGCTATAGCGTCAACTGATTCTGGAGTCCCTGGCTCACATGGTGGGAGGAATCTAGCAGTGGACCAGAGCAGGAATGCAAGGAGCACTTTGTGGGCACAAAGGTAGATTCTCTTGCTGTACCTGCTTGGATCTGGCAGTTCTTGGGGGAGGAGGAGCACTGCGGGGACAGAGCTGGGGGCAATGGTGCAGTAGATGTAGCTCTGAAAACAGCAGTGCTTGGACCCTAAAGCTTGGGACAAAGTACTTTCTACTCTACAAGCAGTCATACCCTGACAAAAAGCTCAAGGTTCAAATAGTTGGCTGGGAACACGAACAGGCAGCAAAAACGAACTCAGACTCGAACACAGACTCAAACTCAAACTCTAGATTCCTTTATTGGTGACATGACAAAGAAGATCTAAACATACAGCCAGAAGAAGTCAACAAAGTCAAAAAGCCTACATCAAAAGCCTCCAAGAAAAATATAAATTGGTATCATGTCATAGAAGAGCTCAAAAAGGATTTAGAAAAGCAAGTAAGAGAAGTAGAGGAAAAATTAGGAAGAGAAATGAGAGTGATGTAAGAAAACCATGAAAAACAAGTCAATGGCTTCCTAAAGGAGACCCAAAAATTATTGAAGAAAATAACACCTTAAAGAACAGACTAACTGAAATGGAAAAAGAGCTCCAAAAAGCCAATGAGAATAAGAATGCCTTGAAAGGCAGAATTAGCCAAATGGAAAAGGAGGTCCAAAAGACCACTGAAGGAAATGCTACCTTAAAATTTATATTGGAGCAAGTGGAAGCTAATGAATTTATGAGAAATCAAGATATTATAAAACAGAACCAAAGGAATGAAAAAATGGAAGACAATATGAAATATCTCATTGGAAAAAAACACTAACCTGGGGAATAGATCCAGGAGAGAGAATTTAAAAATTATTGGACTACCTGAAAGCCACGATCAAAAAAAGAACCTAGACATCATCTTTCAAGAAATTATCAAGGAAGACTGCCCTGATATTCTAGAACCAGAGGGTAAAATAAAAATTGAAAGAATCCACCAATCACCTCTTGAAAAAGATACCAAAAAGAAAACTCCTAGGAATATTGTTGCCAAATTCCAGAGCTCCCAGGTCAAGGAGAAAATAATACAAGCAGCCAGAAAGAAACATTTTGAATATTGGGGAAACAGAATCAGAATAACACAAGATGTAGCCACTTCTACATTAAGGAATCGAAGGACTTGGAATATGATATTCCAGAGGTCAAAGGAGCTAGGATTAAAACCAAGAATCACCTACTCAGAAAAACTAAATATAATACTCTAAGGCAAAATATGGATTTTAAATAAAATAGAGGAATTTCAACCTTTCTCAGTGAAGAGACCAGAGATGAACAGAAAATTTGACTTTCAAATACAAGAATCAAGAGAAGCATGAAAAGATAAATAAGAAAGAGAATTCGTAAGGGACTTACTAAGTTTGAACTGTTATGTTTACATTCCTACATGGAAAGATGATGTTTGTAATTCATGAAACTTTTTGCAGTATTAGCGGAGTCGAAGGAAATATAGACAGAGGGCACAGGATGAGTTGAATATGAAGGGATGATAGCTAAAAAAAAATGAAATAAATTTAAGAGGTGAGAGAGGAATATATTGAAAGAAGGAGAAAGGGAGAGATAGAATGGGGTAAATTATCTCACATAAAAGTGGCAAGAAAAAGCAGTTCTGTTGGAAAGGAAGAGGGGGCAGGTGAGGGGGAATGAGCGAATCTTACTCTCATCGCATTCAACTTGAGGAGGGAATAACATACACACTCAATTGCATATCTTACTCCACAGG
>CM053623.1:57841138-57880410 GCA_028646595.1 Phalanger gymnotis | reverse complement strand
GCTGTATGTTTTGGTCTTCTTTGTCACCAAAGAAAATTTCCAAAGTCTGAGACTGAATCTAGGTGCGTTTTTGCTGCCTGGCCATGTTCCCAGCCAACTTGCTTGACCCTTGAGTTTTTCAGCAGGGTATGACTGCTTGTAAAGAGTACTACGTTCCAAGTTCGAGGGGGGTGCGCTGCCACACCAGCACTCCTCCTTCCCCAAGAACCCCCAACCCAGACTGGACTCAGATCTTCAGCTGTCTCTGCACTCCTGCTCTGATCTGCCACTTAATTCCTCCCACCAGGTGGGCCTGGGGCCAGAAGCAACTGAAGCTGAAGTTCTGTAGCTGCCCCACATCTGCTGCTCCCGGGGTGGTGGCTGAACTGAGAACTCTATTCCCCTGTTCCTAGCAGCTTTTCCCATTAACCTTCTCTGTTGTCTTTGGTGTTTGTGGGTTGAGAAGTCTAGTAACTGCTGCAGCTCACTGATTCAGGGCACTAGGGCATGCTCCACCCAGCGCCTGGTCTGGTTGGTCTGCACAGCCCACGCTGGGCTCTGCTCCACTCTGCTCTGCTCCCAGCTCCATGTGTGAAAGACCTCACCCAGAAACCATCCAGGCTGTCCTGGGCTGGTGCTCTGCTTCCCTCTGCTATTTTGTGGGTTCTGCAGTTCTAGAATTGGTTCAGAGCCATTTTTTATAGGTTTTTAGAGGGGACTTGGCAGGGAGCTTACACTAGTCTCTGCTTTCCAGCCACCATCTTGGCTCCACCCCGCCAGTTTTATGTGAGTTTTAAGCCTAAATAGCTTAAAACTGCATTGATTTGGGGGCTATTATGTATTTACATAACAAATATTTTTAATATAAATGGCACATATGAATTAAGTTTGTGTTTATGTAAACAATATAAATAAACATGTTTAACGCATGTTAACTACATATGTAATTTAATTTGTTGAGTAAGATTGTGTGTTTGTATTTTTGCTGAGGGGGTTGTAGAATTGAAGTTTGCAGATGACCCCTCTGAGACCTTCTTCTGAAGAATATTCAGAAGGTATGACATTAATTAGGAAAGGAGAAAGTTTTTCAGTTAGTTAAAAATGAGAGGTAATTAAGCAGTAGAGAGTAAAATGGTAAAGCTGTCAGAGGTAGGCAAGTACATATACATACATATCATTACAATTCTAGATTCAGTGTCCTATATTTCCATTTTAGAGATAAGGCAACTGAGGCTTAGAGTTGGTTAAATGACTAGCCACACCAATAGAAAACAGCAAAACTAGGTAAGAAGAAAGGGCTTTGTAAGATGAGAAGGGCTATAACTTAGAGCAGGTAAAGGCTATAAGCCCCGGCAGAGTTTTAATGAAAATGACACAATGAAAAACCTTTTGTATTTGGCCTCAGGAGACTTAAGTTAGAATCCTGTCTTTACTATTACCTCTCTGATTTTTGGAAAGTCACCTAACATCTTTGGTCCTCATTTTCAACTCTTCTGTAAAATGAAAGAGTTGATTATATAATCTTGAGAAGACTCCTTTTTGGAGAAGAAAATGGCAAACAACTTCAGCATCTTTGCCAAGAAAATTCCATAGGGTATCATGAAGAGTTGGACATGTCTGAAACAACTCAACAGTAACAACAACAAAACAGCAGCAAGACTCCTACATCTAAAGACTGTGATTGTGGAAGGTCAAAAATATCGATGAAAATGCTTGTATTACTGGTTATTATTTTTCCTAATAGGTTGGATAACCTAGACCGGCCTATTTAATTTTAGCCCTTTAAGATCTCCAACCTCTTGGAAAATTTTGAAAATAATACTTAATTATGTATATCCAGGGGTCACACAGCCATATACTAAGAACAGATACAAATTAAACTTCTTACCAGTACAGTTGTCGAATACTGGCTTTGAGATCAGTTTAAAAGAATAAAGATCTTCCTGCTTAGCTAAAGGATGCCCAGCCTTCTGAGCATTTTGAACGTATTCCAAAAGCAATATACCTCTGGGGAGTCCTGACAGGTCGTATGAGCTAGAGAGAAAACACATTCAAAGTGATCCCTAAAGGAAAGGTGGAGACAAACTATAAAACTGAATGAATCTTTTATTAGACTAAAAGTGTACTAGGTTTTTACACTGTTGTTTTTGAAAAGAGAGCATCCCTAAAGCTTTGTTGATTGTGGAGAATATTTTAGTGGCATCTTAACTCCATACTAAACTGCTAAACACCACCCTGGAATAATTACTGGAGGTAGAAAAATCCTGTTCCAGAAAAGTCCTGCACGACCCCAAACTCCTCTCTTTTCATTGGAGGAAGTAGGAAACTGGGAAAGATGGAAGACAAACATGTTTGAACACTGTCGGCACTTCAAGGGAACAGTTGAGCTCAAGCATGTCAGGTAGTTTATCACTGCACAAACCCAAAAGTGAAACCGCCTTTGGCTGCCACACCTTGTGCTGTAATGGAAATGATGGTGTCAAAAACTTAGCAAAGTTTCCAGAAAAACTGACCAAAAGCTTTGAGCTTAGAGCTAAACACAAAGACAAAAAGAGAAACCTTACCTTTAGAGCCACAAGTACATGTACTAATCATGTAAAATCAGGTGCTTTGATTTTCTTGGCAATATGGACATAGTTCTCCATCTTAAAAAAATAAACAATTGAAAAGTAAATTCCCTACATGGTGAATGTTCTTACTGTTTAGTAGCTATCCATTTAACCAAGAAATTATAGGTTTGGGCTGGAAGGAAACTCAAAGGTCATTTAGTCTAACCTCCTCATTTTACCAAAGGGTTAAATGAAGTTAAGATAAGTGAAGTGAATTGGTCAAGATCACATGATAACCTTGTAATATACAGAGATTTGATTTGAATCCTAGGCTTCTGACTATGGGACCGATGCTTTTTCTACTCTACCACGCCTGCTTCTTCCCCATTAATACCCTCAACATATGTGGAAATGATCCTAGTAAATGAGCAAACAAATAAATATGTAAATGACTGTATCTATAGATTGAGAAATAGGTATTTAGGTCAGTGGTTGCCAATTTTTTTAATTTGATTTTCAGAAATCTTTAATAATGCCTAAAATATTTTTTTATGCATTCAACATCTTCTCCTTCTGAACATATGGTGAATTTATTTCTCATTACCCTGACTTTTTTAACTCTAGTACCAATCTCCTTTATAGTTAGCTTTTTCTTTTATGTCTTTCTTCTTTTTATTGTCATTTCAACTGCCCTTCTAACCCATCAAAATTTGTCATAATTAGTGTCTAAGTATGGGGGCTCTGCAGATTTTTTTTCCCCATTTGCCTCCATTTTCAGTTGTTTTTCTTCCATTTTCATCCCTAAATGTCTTCAGAATGACATTGCTTAATTGGGTCTCTAACCATGCTTTCTTTAAACTGGCATTGCCACTCCTTTTCTGTTTTATGATGCAATGGAGCTCATAATCCTCTATCTGTGTGATTTTACAAACACTTTTACATTTTAAACCTGGATTGCCCTCAGTTATCTATTCACTTTGAAAGTCAGCTATTTGTTGCAGAGTAAGGTGTTTTGCAGGCTCTTTTGGTATCCTTGTTTTGGAAATTGTTTTACACTGGGTAAATTTCTATATAAAATTATTATACTCTGTGTCGATGACTTTCTTCCTGTCTACTACCCAGTTTTTATTTTTAATACTTTTTTAAATAGGTCATGATGGAGTTATTTCAGTTGCATGCTATATTTTATTCTTTCTTCTATCTTTGTTAACATTTTAATCTTGCTCTAATAAATTGGCTGTCTATGCATGGACAACTGATTCAGGAATAACTCCTACCTCAGTAATATGTCATTTCCTGTCTGTTAAAATATAATCCATTTTTGCTCTTTATCTCAATCTGTGCTGTCATCTTTGATGACATTGGTATCTATAATCATGACCCTACAAAATACCATCATCAACTCCCATGACCTCTGTCTTGCTCCAGTTCGGTCATACACATGGATGGACATACTTTGTACCTCCCCATAAGCTGAAAAAGCCCTACTTCCAACTCCATTCAAATTCAATTCAGCAAACCTTTGTTAAATCTATGCACACAGTACTGTGCATCCCAGGACCTCAAAATAAAATCAGTTCCTGTCCCAAAAGAATTTAGATTTAAGGGAAGAGGTAAATGATACTAAGGCAGAATCAAAACTAATTGAATCAGGCAAAGTCTCTGTCCTCAATACTCCAGGCCCATATTCCTACCTTTGTTATGCATATTTGTTTAGCAACAACAACACACACAACAGACACACATACACTAACCCATAGCTGTGCCTTTTATATTATATTAATCTAATACAAAATCTCAAGGTCTCCTTACAAATTTTACAACAATATATATTTAAGTATGATAGTCAACATGGCATAATGGATTAAAAGCTTTCTCGAAGCCTGGAAAAGCTAGGTTCAGGGCCTGTTCTGTCACATACTGGCTTTGTGACCCTGGATAGGTCATATCTACTCACACTTTTAGTCTATTCCCTGTATTATGAAAGGAGAGAATCTATACCAAAGAGTTGCTCAAAATTACAAAATCACACGTTCAGTATTTATCCCTATGTAAGTAAAATATATGTATAAAATTGCATATAGATGTGACTTTAAATTACAACATATATTGTTAACATGATATACATATACCATTGGGGAATGAAGATAAATTTGTTCCAACAGACCATTCCAAATTGTATTTTTGTGTAATTGAAAATTACCTGTCCCTCTTTTACTGATGTGTTGGCATGTGTATATAGGTGCATATAGAAAGAGGACTAGATTTGGACTTTGAGTCAGAAGCCACAGGTTCAAGTCTAGGATTGTCATTAAATTTGTGACATTAGCTAAGTCATTTAACCACCTCAAGCCTTAATTTATGCTGTTATAAAATGGTGAAAAATAATACGCAAACCACCCCTTCCACTTTGCAGTGTTTTGAGGATGAAATAAAGTAATATATATATAGATGCTTCACAAACAATAAAATATTCTATCAGTCTCTGTTTCTAGATATACACGTATAATATAACCTTTTATATGTATATATACTGCATATACATATGCAAACTGAGATAAAGATACAGAGTAAAATAGTTATTTTTCTTCTCTGCATATTTTAGTTCCAGCCAAATTGTAGATAGAATTGTATATTGCTAAGGAGATATCAGAAGCAAAAGCAGTATAAATCTGTTTGAAAAAAATAGCACTTTTTAAAAGCAATCCATTCTTATGTGTGCATTTTTATCCCCTCAAAAATGCTTATCAATAATCAGATTTATTTATATATTCAGATCTGAAATGCTAAAATTTAAGACTCAAAGAATAATTCTTACCAAATGCTGCATGTGTATCAGGTAGAGAGACTTCTTTTTTATCAGTGACTTAGAATTTGTTAACATAAACACAATGCAAATACACAAATAAACACAATGTATATGTATGTGTGTGAGCATATATGTCCACATATATAAATGTACAGATATACTTCCTAATATACATATGCATAAAATGCATACACACATAAAACAAAGACTTTGCCTTTTTTAATAACCATACCATTTTATGGAAAAGAAAATAGACCAATATAAAATAATCTATGAAAATAAGCATAGATATATGCCCTCATGGCATGAGTGATGGAGAGATTTGGCTTTAGAAAACAATACAGAAGTCTGAGCTTTTTTATTATTGTTGTTGAAGTGGTACAAAATAAAGGCGGGATTGTATTGCAATACTAGAACTATACTTACCCCTGGAACTTTCCAAAGAAAAATAATATATCTCCCTAGTTACCACTCTCTTATATGTGTTTTCACCCCAGTCTTAGAATATAAGAGCCTAGAGGGCAAAGATGCTCTTCAGTTATCTCTCTGTATCCCCAGAAGGTAGACTATTTCTTGGAAAGTAATAAGGCCTTCATTAATTCATTCCCCTTTTCATTAATTTCATTCATTCAGTATGCAATGCATAGTAAAGGAACCCAGACTACAACCTCTGTCTCATACTTCCCAATCTAAATCTCTGTTACTCCATGTTGCTAACATAAATATTATACACACCCCTCCTGCCTCACTGTAGAGAAATAATGTATTTAAATTTTATTTTAGCCATTATGCTTCCCACTCCCAATCCCCCATTTCACATCTAGGATGACAATTCTCTCAGCCTGCCCTTCTAACCCACAGCTTGGGTTGATGTGGAAATTGTAAGACTATATTTAATCCTGAAGCAAACTGAAATACCAGTGATCCGTTCATGAAATGTTTTTCAGCTATATCATTCCTCCCACACTGGTGCTCAATCTGTGCATTTTCCAAATTCGCCTGCCAAAAAAGAAGCACTGTTGAGTCTAAGTCTGAGATTATCAAAGAAAGGGAAATAAAAGGATTCTAAAAGTTTGGGAAACAACCTAATTATCAGTGACAGGCAGTTTGGGAAACAACCTAATTATCAGTGACAGGCATTGCTTTTGTCAATCTTGAATGACTTCAGTTAATGTAGTTTAACAAAATTTTTGAAGTCCTTCATGGAATAAAAAGGAAAATAATCCTTAACCTTAATCAGCTTATTAACTATTGCCCATCAGAGGTCAGTCACTGTTGCTGAATCAGAGAATCACATTCTCTTGAAATCTCTACTCCATTCTTCTCTGGCTTCAGGGAGTCAAAACCCAAAAGTCCCAGGTTCAAAGTGATTGATCTTATTGGAGATAAATGAGATTATCTTAGTTGGAATTTGGAGCTAAGGCAAAAAACCCAATTTGATCCCCTAAGGAATCTCTTGATTGTAATTGTGGAAAAGTGGTCTCTCTTCATAAGTCTTGTGAATTTAGCAATCTCATGTCCAAAGGTATCCTTTCTCCCTTATACTCTTTATAACAAAAGTGAAAACTCAGGAAGCAGTTAAAGTTATCTTATCATTTTCTAGAAATCCATTAACTAGAACTATAAATAATGCGTAAGGAAAGCCTCTGCATAATAAAGAAACCCTTAAAAATGAACTTTGTCACACATTTCTGGGGAAATAAAAATGAAAAGGGAGAAACTGAGGTTTAGAGTACATTTACCATAGCTGCAGCAATTTCTCAGAAAAGTCAGAATTCAGTCATTCTTTTAGTAAACTGAAAGAAAAAAAAAATGCTTTGGCCACCACAAGGCTTAAGGTGAGTCTGCTGGAAATGGTCTTCCAACTAGCACCTCCACTGTATCACCACCTTTCTACTAACTTTCCCATGGTCTCCCTCCAAATATCACTCTCAATTGTATTTCCAGTCCCTCTCAAAATTGCCCTTTTATCCCGATGATGCCATAACAGTTTGTTATGTTAATTAGGGTGAGACTTTTTTGCTTTCCCCTCTTTTGGAATGCTAAGGCAATCAAGTGCCTTTTAATGAGTCTTGCCTTTGATTGAATGGGGGCAGGTAAAATGGGACCCTTTTGTCTTTTGTTTTGGAGTGCTTCTCAGCACTGAGGTAATCAATACGTTTGATGAGTCTTGCCTTTCAAATGTAATGGCAAGTGAAGTGGACTTTTTGTTGTCTCTGTTTTGGAGTGCTTCTTAGCACTAAGGAATCTTTGAATTGGGAGTCTTTGATGACCTGTTTACATCAAGGGAAGGCCTAGTTCACATGGGTTTGTGTGGCATGGTTGTGACACCCTTTGACCCTGAAGAAGTGTGTTTATATACTCATAGGTTAGCATTTCAACTTTGGGGGCCCACTCGTTGAAAGAGTGTTAGTGAGGAGACTCTGGGCAGCCATTGAAGCAGCACCCTTGACTTTGAAAACCCAGATATGGGTGCTTCTCTCTGGTAACTATGTATGTATTGTGATTTGATCAGACAGATAAAAGCCTGTCTGTTGATCTTTTTGTAATTTCTGTTTGTACTTGCTCTGAAGTTCAGGATTCTGGCTTTTCCTCCTGAACTGAATGAATTGTATGTGTATGTTTAATTAAAGTCAGATGGTTAACTCCTTAAAGTTGCTTTCCTTAGAAAAGAAGATCAAAGGACCTGTGCTAGCAGCCCTCCTATGGGCTTTTGTTGTTGTTCTTTCAACTCCACAGCAGCTGCTAGGAACATTGTTGTTACACAGTCCTCTTTTCTCATGATGGGCAGAAGTACAAGTCCCAAGATATATAGCAACTTAGCCCCATTGCACAGCAGCATTACACATTACACAGCATTCCAAGTCTAAAAGAATGGTTACATTTCTTTTAGGAAGGGTTAGATGAGTACACAAATAATTAAAATCTAACACAGAATATTGGTTTTGTAAAAGGATGAGCATTGGATATGATAAGATCAACGAGGAAAGGTGTCATGGTGAGAATCAGTAGAGGGGAATGAGTTTGCAGACAACTTGGAATGAAACTCAATTGAGCCAGATCATTCAAACAACATTTTAAGATGAATTTTTGGGGAAAAAAATAACACCAAAAGCAGAGCTAAAACAATAGCTCTGTCAACAATTTTATAGCAGGTTATTTTCATTGCAGAATATCATGGTACCACTGCATTTTGATACTAACATTTTAGTTCTGTATTTTCCATATGAGGAAGTGAAAATAACACTAAAGAAGAAAACGACAGGAAAAGCAGCCACACCAAGTATATAGAAGAAATGAATGATTGAGTTAATATTATTTCGATATTATTGAAAGAGTAATTCCTAAGATATGTAAAAAAGATATGAAAGGACCGAAAAATCAGAAGTGATTTTTTTTTTCCTATTCTGGGTATAACTTATCATTTCCTTTGTGATGAAATTGATGTCTGCTATACAGTCTCTACCAAAGGAGGTTGGCAACTACTCTGCAACTAATTGTCTTAGAGACTATCATGGGGGTGATGAGAGGCCAAATGAGTTGTCAAGGGTCACAGGAAGAGATTGCATCAGAGATAGGATGTAAATTTCGATTTTTCTGGTTTTACAACCAGCTCTGCTTAAATGATACTACAGCAGCCTTTTATAGCAAATATTTATTACCAGAAAAGAAGAAAAAGAAAGAAGGAAAGAAAATAAATATTATGCACCAAAAATAAATTCATATACCTACTACCTCATCTTTATAAAATCCTTATGATACATAGATCTAAAATATGAAAAGGGAAATTCTTAGCTTTTTTTGAAGTTTACTTATAGCAAAGTAGATGTTTGCAGTTATAAAATTGACTGACAGCAACAGAAACTATAAGATCCAATAATGCTTATTATTTTTAACTATCTTAAAATAAAAACATATATTTAGAATAAATTGAAGCCATATATCTTCTTCCAACAAGGTAAATCTAATGCATATATTAAAAGATTCCTTGATAAATTTAAGCACCCGATCCTCCCATCTCATCTGGGCTACAGGAAAGTTCCCAGGTGTTCAAGGTACTTCTGGGTTATTATCTAAAAAAACCCTTAGTTAATGAGTCACCCATTCCCCACCAGAGAACATACTAATTCTAATCGATCAGTCAAAAAACATTTATTAAGTGCCTCCTCTCTGCTAGGCACTGTGCTAAGTGCTACCGAATTAAAGAAAGAGAAAAGACAATCTTTCCCCTCAAGGAGTTTGTAGTCTAATGAGGGAGATAAGATGCAAACAGCTAGGTATAAACAAACTCTATAGAGGATAAATTGGAAATAATCACCAGACAGAAGACATTAGAATTAATAGGGATCCAAGGTTTTCTGTGTAAGGTGGGGTTTTAGCTGGGATTTGAAGGAAACCTGAGAATCAAAGAGGTCAAGATAAAGGAGAACATTATATGTAGGGAGAAAAACCAGTGAAAATTCCAGAAATGGATTGTTTTGTTTGAAAGCCATTATCTTTGGTTTGCAGAATGCTTGATATGTAGGTGGGAGTAGGAGGTAGAAGAAGGCTGGAAAGGTTGTTGGGGTGAGTTTTAAAGAGCTTGAATGCTAAACAGGAGTTTAGATTTTATCATGGAGTTGATAGGGAAACAATGGAGCTTGCCAGTAATGGGATGAGATCCCAGACCTGGACTTTAGGGTGATGAAAGCTGAGTGGAGGATGGATTGGAATGGAGAGAAATGTGTCAGGAGACTGAACAGCAGAGTATTGCAATAGCTAAAATATATTTAATTACACAAGATTGCAAAGTAAGTAACAAGTAAAGGTTCTTTTCATGCGCTCACAAGGTGAACCCTTACACCAGTTATTACATCTCTAGAGAAAAGACCCATACATAGACAACATGTATAATCATCTGTATCTTTAAAATATTTCTCAAATGTAGAAAATTGATGGATTCCCTTTTCAACATTCTTGCTCAGTGCGTTTTTCTCCACCATCTACACTTAAAATCAGGATAGGAGTACATGTCTTAGAAAGGGTTCAAACAAATGAATTTCCCACCAAAGAAGTGATATGGCGATCGTCAGTGGGTTGAGGGCCTGAATAATTCGAATGGCACTTATTTGTTATTTTTTTTAAGATACAGCAATTCACTTTTTCACTTTCTTTTCTTAAAATCTAAAATTGTCTTAATTGACATTGGACACAAATGTTCTCTTCTTGTTCTCTCACAATATACACACAATAACGCAAAACGAAATTTGCATAAGACAATGGCTTCTCTTCCTCCTTTTCCACTTTCTAATGACAGCATGATTGATGTACCAAACTCTCACTATTCCTTTGTTCATATTTTTGTTTGAAAGACCCTCGTTATTGGAGCCTTATTTCCTGAAATAATCATTCACAAAATGATAGAGTGTGTTATGGAAAAGTATCTCTGGACCTAAAGTCCAAAGATCTAGTTGAAATCTAGGTTCTGTTACTCACCACCATCTCACAAAAGCATTAATTTACCATATCTTGTTTAACCATTCCCTAAAAGATGAATGTCTACTTTACTTTTCATTTATTTTTGGCTACGAGAAAGTTACCGTAAATATTCTCATGTTGATGGAAAATTTATTTTTTCATCTTTAAAATCTTAGAGTAAATTCCTACAAATGGGATCTCTCACTCAAAGGGCATGAATAGTTCAATCACTTTCTTGGTATAGGTGTAAATTGCTTTCCAGAATGGTTGGACCAATTCATTTCTTCATCAATACTGAATTAATGCACTTGTCTCTTTTCTGCAGGTCCTCCAACATAGAATATTCCACCTTTTGTTGTTTTCCCAGTTTTCTGGGTGTATGTTGAGACTTTGGAATTTTTAAATTTTTGTTTACCTTATTATTGATTTAGAATAATTTTTTTCATTTTCCTGTTAATAGTTTTTAATTCTTTTGAAAACTATCCTCGTTTGACCACTTAACCATTTAGAAATGGATTTTGCTCATAAAATTTATATTAATCTGCCTTTAAATATTGGATAGTTGACATATATGTATGCGAGTATACATACACATACACACATATGTGACACAAATATTTTCCCCAAAATAATCGCTTCTTTTTTTATCTTAGTTACTTTGATTTTCTTCATTTAAAAGTTTCTTTTTAATTTTATACAAAGAAATCATCTATAGCTCTATAGCATTTAATCTTATTGGTGCCACTTTTTTCTTTGTTTACTGCTTACGTTTTCTTTATTTCCATCCCTTTCTCAGTGAAAGATGAAATGTTTTGATAAATTAATTTATACTGAGGTGTCAATATTTTATGACGAGGCAGTGTAGTATAGTTTATAGAGTGTTGTAATTGAAATAAAGAAGTTGTTTTTAAATAGAAACATGTGTTCATGGGCATCTGGGCAAGCCAATTAAACCTCAGTATCTCTTATGCAACTCTCTAAGACTTAACTACAAATAATTTTCCTGGGTAGAGTTAATTACCTGTGTAACAAGTGTATACCTCTTCCTATTGCTGTGTGCTTATTCACTTTAACCAGGTATTCCTGAAAACACTATTAATCCAAGGAAATATATCTATATCTAAATCCTTAAGATGATAGAATTTTAGATAGAATAGAAAGTTAACATGGTAGGTGACCCACAATGTCCCTTAAATGACATAATTTACATATTCGATAGCATATTCCGACTATGCATTAGGCTGGCATGTTTGGGGATGTCATTTGTTATAAAGCGAGGACAGTAAAGTATAAAGATAAATTTACTTTAAGAAAATTTAACACAAGATTCATAGCTCCATATGACTACTAACCAGGGTTCATATTTCTGTATGCTGAAAATTACATATACTCAGTTGCTGCAGTGTTTCACTAATTCCCAAGAAAGGATAAAGTACCACAGATAAAATTTAAAGTGATGAAGTGAAGGTTTTCTTTTTCATAAACTTAAGAAGGAAGAAGAGATCCCAAAAGTAACAATTGGAAAAATTCATGAGCTGATCAACCCTTAAAACAGCAAAATCCAGATGAAACATAAATCTTTTTTGTACTCTTCAATATAAGATGTACACCTTTTTCAAATATTAAAGAAATAACCTAGATACTGTTACATTCAATTCACCCTTGTGGATATAAAGATAGAGCTTGTACAGTCCTGACCCACAATGAGTTTACATTCTACTATAAGAGTGGGGATGGTGGCAGGAATTGTATACAACCCGACCCTGCATATATTAACCATCCATCTTTCACTACTTTCTCCCTTTGGGTCTTCTTAAATTTTGCTTTGTTATGTTTCATGATCCACACTAACATAACAATATTGGGAACATGTTAGTAAGTGTTTGACTTTTTTAATAGTATAAACCTTTAGGTCACAGAGAATGGCAACTTACATTTAAAATATACTTTGAAAAAGATAGTTCCAGTACGTTTCTTTTGAGATCAGTACAGATTCATCACTATTTCGTGCAAAGTTCTCATCCACAGAACTAAGAAATAATACGTAAGGCATTGCAAGACTCATATTACTCAAGTAAGGATTTGATTATTTTCAGTAAACTGAATTCCCTAAGAAATGGGGACTTACATTCTTAAATGATTTTGAAATGAACAACAATGACAAAAAAAAAAAAGATTTACTGGTCAAGTCTGAGTCAACTACACCCTTTATTTAGTTAAGCTCCATTAAAATAATATTCTGCTTAATTGAGGCTTTTGTGTGCCTGTACAGGAACAATTTCTACAGAATACTAATCTTAAGCTGGGTAAAATCTTATTTCTATTACTATACATTTATGTGTCTGTTATCTGATGAAGCTGAGCATTCATCAACATGGGTATTTTCTCCAGTAGAGTAGATTACAATCTACCATGCTGCCATATCGTATGAGACTCTTGTCAATATACTTCCATAACTTCAGCAAAGGGAACTCATTCATCATGATGGTAGACTTCCTCACATGCTTTTAATGTAAATGCAGATATAAATAGACTATCTGGATTATTCTGGGTAGATTACTTACTTCAGAATCAGGAGGACTTGAATTCAAATCCTACCTTTGACACTATCTACATGACCTAGGTTTTAATTAACTTTCAATTTTTTCTATCAACTACCTAGAACTTAACCAGTTAGTAATAGGATCATAGATTGAGAGCTGAGATGGACCAGAGTTCATCTAGTCAAACCATGACTTGAAAGATGAGGAAATAGCTTGTCCTGAGAAGTTAAATTACTCCCCTAACATCACCCTATTGCTTGTAATGCAGCCTGCTCACATCTACAACGCACCTCTCAATTTCTTTCTATATAATATTCATTTTTAGTTCATCAGATTCCAGAATTCCTTCCAGAAAGTGACTACTTATCTCACAAGTTGTTTTCAGGAAAGTACTTTTCAAAGACCTATTAAGGCCTAATAGGAATTAAGCTGTTATTGTTATTCTACAAGGCAATAATGCAAAAAAAAAAAAAATTCATGAGGCAATACGTGATTAATTATACAACAGTAAAAGCTCTTATTTCAGAGGAGAAAGAGATGAGCTGAAATGGTCTGGAAAAGCATTGTGGAAATGAAGATATTTGAAATGTCTATGTATCATAGAATCATGAAATCTTTGAGTTGGAAAACACCTGAAAGACTACCCAGGCTATCTCTTATTAGGTATTTAATTCAAAAGGGTAACTTTCAGTATATTTTCTGAGATCAACATATATTCATCATAATCTTAAAACCTACATTCTGGTGCAATGATATGATACATAGGAAGAGCCATGGATTTGAAGTTAAGGAGTTTGGGTTCATATTCTGGCTCTTCGACTTTATGCTAAAAATGAATATTACGCAAAAAGAATTTTAGAGGTGCATTGTGGCTTTGAGCAGGCTGCATTATATGTAATAATCAAGAAACTTGTAATAATCAACAACAACAACAACAAATGATATCATCAGAGAAATGTATGCTAAGAGAAGATTGGCAGGTCATGGAGAACAGGTAGGAGATGACAGGTGGACAGCTAGAGGACTCCAATTAACCCCTGGTTGTTAAAAGAAAATAAAGAAGAACTCTGGCACTATAGGTGATCCTTTGGTGAGAAAATTGTGGGAGGATATGGAACACAATAACACCAAATAGTTGTGAGGGGACAGCTTGCTGAAGAGGTGGGTTATGATCTTTAATGTCTGAGGGGATATCCAAATCATTGAGAAGACAGATCCTTTTGAATTTTGAGTACTGAGATGTAGGAAATCTGAGTTTTATCATCTTCATATTTTCCAGCTCATATTTTCTAGGCTTAGAGCTTAGAGTTAATATATTTTGATTTAACTTTGTGTGTGTTTACATTCCCCCCTCCCATCCAGGTTATAAATTTCTTCCTGTTAAAGGTTATAATTTAACCTATTGTGTATCTCCCAAGGCTTCTAACCTGGCGCCTTGATCACAGGTACTCAATAAATATTTGTTAATTGATTGGTCTTTTTTCTTCTCCAACCCTAAAGGAAGTGAACTTTTTAAAAGTACTTTTAAAAACTCCTTGGGATTCGATATGTATTTTAAAAGTACAAAGCATAAAAAGGGAGAATGGGATTTTATTGAATTCAAACTTGCTCTTTGCCTGAAGACATTTGCCAGGAAACCAATTAAGCCTAAATTAAGTAGCATTTAAAGGATAAATTGTTATTGAATATCACTGAGAGGATTGGAGCAGGTTAAAAGTCAAATTGATCCTTTCCCGTAAAGATGGAAACTATTTTCATCTTTTATATTTTGTGTCATGTTACCAGGGGAAAAATGATGGGCATGGCCCTGTGTGGTGAATACATTGAATCTAGGATTGGTCAGATGCATAAGTCAACGTTTTTATGTTTACTGAGACAATCAGGTTAGGAAACCTTTCCCAGAATGGATTTGGCTGGTATTATTCATCATCATACTACAAGTGTTCCCGTGGAAACACTGGATGTCTGTGCTTCATTGCCTTCTGTTTTATGACCGGTTCCCCATTTTATATCCATGAAACATGATAAATTGGTATTTACTTGCATTTTGAGGATTTATAGAGATGGTGTAATCCCTCACTAAAAGAAAATGAGCTGCCCTTATGATTTCTTGTTTCAGTCGCTCCTCCTACTATCAGCTACAATTCAGACAGCATTTTGAAGCTTAGTCACTTTAATTTTTTTTATCACAACCGAGAAAAATAAACCTATTTTCTATTGTCAACATAAAGTCAATTTAGTAGGAGGCGTGTGTGTGTGTGTGTGTTCTTCTCATGAGTTAGTTAAGGCTGTAGCTCCACAAACTAGTTTCACTGAATTCACTTATTATTTTTAAATCTAGAAAATTATCATTAAATTTCCTCTGCCATTACAAATAATCAATCTTAATTGATCAAAATAACCCTTTTCAACTTGAAACAGTCTAATTTCAAATTCTATTCTATTCATTTAATCAGCAACAGCTCCATTTGGATGATACACAATACCCAATTTGTGTTACCTTCTATGAGAGCTACATCACTCTATGATTTCACATTCAAAGAAATAATTAAATTATACAGGGTGTCCCTAAAGTCTGGACTCAAAGGCAAAATGCATATTTTGAAATATTTAGAATATTAACAGACCTTAGCCCCCTTGACTTCTTTTTCTGGGGGATGCTAAAGGAGAAGATGTACTCAATGAAAATCACACATGCAACACATTTGATTGAACACATAAAGAGTGAATGTGCTAGAATTCACAGCAATGTAGAATTATTGCATTGAGTTGATGTGAGCCTTGCAAAGCACATCAACCTTTGCATCATAAATGATGGACATCATATTGAAGATGTTATTTGTCAATATTTCAATTAAATAAAATGTTGTTGAAAATTTCATTCATTTCTTGAAAATATGTGTTTTTGCCTATGTGGCCAGACTTTAGGAACACCCTGTAGTTTTCTAATTTTAATGTTGATAATGCCCAGGCCTATCTACACTGCTTAGTATTCTGATAATGATAAATATATCTATAATACAAGTCTTCCTTGACATCAATGTTTATTGTTAAACAACATTGCTGATAGAATGCTGGTATTCCAAACATGGACCATAGCCAAAGGCAAAATTGCACAGAATCAGAGAGGGTCAGAATTAGAAGGGACCACAAAACACATTACCAAGATTACCCTAACTGGACCTGTGATAAGTAGTCATTTCACATTAGCTTAAAAACTTTTAGCAAGAGAGAGCCCACTGCCTGTTAAGGGTGCTGAATCTACCTCTGAATAATTCTGTTTTTTATAAAATATTTCCTCACATATCAAGCCCAGATCTGCCTCTCTTGAACTTTCACTCGAGGTTCTAGTCCTGACCTTTACAATCAACCCTCCTTCATGGAGCAAACTTTCAACCTGAACAAAGCTGGCATGCCTAACCCTATTCTGTTTTTTAATCAGTTAAACCTCCCCATTTCCTTTAAATTAATAGATGCTTTATATAGCATAATTGCATGGACCTTCACCATTTTTTGTTTGTCTTCCTCTATCTGCTTTCCAGCTTGTCAACCTCTCTTTAAAAAAAAAAATGGCCGTTAGGATCGACACATAGAGTATGCACAATAAATATAAGATAATTCGAGGACAGAAAGAATAGGAACAAATGTAGAAAGAGAATAAATCACAGTAAGACCCTGTGAAGAGCTACCTATGAGATAACTGAAGGAAGATAAGAATCCTCAAAGACAGAGATCATGAGATACTTGTATCTAAAGTTTTATGGGACTTTACAAGCCAGTGGTTCTCTTAACTCCATCCTCACATGATCTCATGCTGCCTTCATCTCAACACCACCTCCTACATGACAACTTTCTTGATCCTCTCAATTCATAGTGTCTTCCTTTCAAAATGCATTATATTTAAGCAATTTATATTTATTCTCTTTATGTTTATTCTGTATATCTTTTTACACCTAAATGTTGTCTCCTCCTTTAGAATATAAGTCCCTTGAGTATAAAGATTGTTCTCTTTATTGTATTTGTATTCCAGTGCATAGCATAGTGCTTGGTACTTAGAAGTCATTTATTAAATACATAATGATTGATTGCTCACAGTCACACATCTAGTAAATGAGTGAGGTGGGATTTGAATTTGTATCTTTCTGATTTCAAGTTCAGCACCCTTTTGGCTATGTCATGTTACCTATAATGGCTTCCTCTTCCTCCTCTTCTTCTTTTTCTTCTTTTCTTCCTCTTTCTCCTCCCTTTTCTTTTTATAGATAAGGTGGGAATTTTTTTGTTTTTTTGTTTTTTTAGGGGGAATGAGATAGGATTATAATGTTTTCATTTTTTAACTAAAAAGAAATGGGAACACATTTTGCTTAATAAAGGGATATGTAGGAACAAATTTAAGCATCTAAAACAACTATGACCATGTATCTCGGCCCAAGAAAAATCTCAGGATTTTAAAAACCGTATAAACTCTGAGCTAACACATCTGAAATCAGGCCAAGCTCTATACTTGTAAAAGCCTTTTAAACTATTTCCTAAATATCTATTTCATTTTTCAAAGAGCATACTCACCTGAAGTCAAATGAATAAAATTCAATCTCATATTCTCTTTGAACAGTAGAGCAAAAATCAGCACCATCCTGTATAAATGCCTAAGAATTCCAGGAATATTATCCTCCACTCTGCCTCCCCTAATCTCCTGTGAGCCCAGGGTACAAGCTTAATCATTTATAATTCATGGGCTCCTGACTAGTGGCAAGGAGACCAACCAGCAGGCTATTGCAATAGTCTAGGTTTGAAATGATGAAGAACTGTACCAAGTTGCTAGAAGTGTCAGGGGAGAGATGGAGATGTGCCAGAGATTTTGTAAAGTTGAAAGTGACAGACTTTGACAATAAATTGGATGTGAGGAATGAATGAAGGTGGAGTCCAGGATGACATCTTGATTATGAGCCTGGTTGACTGGGAGAATAAGGGTACCCTCAACAGCAATAGAGAAGTTAGGAAATAGGGATGGTTTGAGGGAAAATGATAATGAGTTCAGTTTTGGACATGTTGAATTGAAGATATCTGTGGGGTATCCAGTTTGACGTGTCCAACAAACAAGTTGGAGAGGTGAGACCAGAAGTCAGGAGAAAAGTTAGGGCTGGACCAATAGACCTTAGAATCATCTAAATGGGGATAATAATTGCATTCACAGAACTGATATAATCCCCAAACTAAAGACTGTAGAAGGAAGAGAGAAGATGTTTGCTGAACGAGGGCCCAGGAGAGAGCCTTGGTGATTCTATGCTGGAGAAGAGGGGGTCATTCACGTTTAGTGAGCAAAAGTCTTCATGAAGAGCCAGCAAGGGAGAATGAAGAGTGATCACAGATATAGGAGGTGAGCCAAAAGAGAGCAGTGTCACAAAAACCAAGAGACAAAAGAGTATCAGGGAGGAAGAGAGCACTTAGTAGTGTCAAAGGTACAGTGAGGTCAAGAAGGATGAGATTTGGAAAAGGGCCATAAGATTTGGCCCTTAGGAGATCATTTATGTCTTTGGAGGGAGGAGTTTGAATTGAACAAGGAGGTTGAAAAGCAGAATGCAAAGAGCAAAGAAGAGTAAGAGGAAAGAAAGAAATGCTGACCAATGTTTTCCCCTTTTCAGGGACATCCTAGTATGGAAAATCCAAAATTTGTCTGGAATTTAGAATCTTAGAGAGTTGCCAGGATAGGCAGCTTAGTAGACAGCAAAAGGGGATCGGGAAGAACTAAGTACAAATCTAACTCTAACATACATACTCTGGTTGACCAAGGTCAAGCCACTTAACCTCTCAATTCACCCTAGGAAAATCTCTATACCTAGGGTTCTTATCCTTTCAATGTCCTGGACTCTTTGGTCCATCTGGTGAGAATAATGAATATCTTACAATAAGGTTCTTAAATGCATAAGATACATAGGATTGTAAAAAAAATATATACATATATTGAAATGGTCATCAAAATATTAACCAAAATGAGCTCACAGACTCCAGGTTTAGAACCCTTTCAAGAGTATACATTATGGAGCAGATATTGATTCATGTTAATAAAGGGAGTTTTTTGACAAAGAGTTACAAAAAGTAATAGAGATACTCATGTTCTATTGAAAGAAGCTGGAGAAAATCATGAAATTGTGCTGACTGGATCCAACATATAAATGTGTGTTGCCAACAGTTAACTAGAGATTTGAACACCTCCATAATTGATTCATTATCACATTCACGGTTTTTTCAAACCTTTTCATCTCTACTCAAATCTCCCATAGCTCTCTGTCTCCCTCACCTCATTGGATGAGAGCCTTGTCCTCAAACCCTACTGCAGAGAGCACAACTCCGATGGGCTGGCCATGTTATTTGAATACCAAATGTACGTTTGCCGAAAGGACTATGTTATGGAGAACTCACACAGGGCAAGCTCACATGGTAGTCATAAAAGGTGAAACAAGGATACTCTTAAGGTCTCTCTTAAGAACTTTAGAATCGATTGCATGACATGGGAGACATTGGCAGAGGACTACTCAGAATGGCATGCCCTCATTAGAGAAGATGCTGTGCTCTATGAGCAGAGCAGAATTGAAATAGCTCAAAAGAAATGCTAGATGCACAAGTTTAAAGAATCCACCCCAAATGTTCACATCTACTATTTGTGCCCGACCTCTGGTAGAGCATTCTGCACTAGTATTGGTTTGATCAACCACAAATGGACACACTGTAACTTGACTCTAACATACTGATGTCATTTTGGTCCTCTTCAAAAATGAAGGACAACAACTAACCAAACAACCTCATTTCGTTAGAGAAATTGAGACCATTCACAGTAAGCTTCCTCTTCTCCCCTACTCCTCAACTCACATCTCCCAGATAACTTCTATTTTTGCTTTCATGCCTGTCTCCCATAATAAAATGGCCTTTCTCCAAGCAAATACTCCTACCTGCACAAGCAACTCCATCCCACCTCATGTTCATCAAATTTCCCCCTCTATCACAACTCACTCACTGTCTTCAGTTTCTTCCTATCTACTTGCTATTTCCCTGTTCCCTACAAACATGCCTCTATCTCCTCCATCCTCAAAAAACCTCATTTAATCCATTGACTCCTTCTAGCTATGTCTCATATCTTTCTTCCCTTTGTGACTAAAGTCTTTGAGAACACTGTCTACAACATATGCCTCTACTTCCTTTCCTCTAACTCGCTTCTTTATTCACTACAATGTGGTTTCAGACCTCACCATTCAACTGAAACTACTTTCTCCAAAATTACTTACTAATGATAACTGCCAAAACTAATGCCCCTTTCTGATTCTTCATACTTCTCAACCTCTCTGCAACTTTTGACCCTGTCAATCACCCTCTTCTTCTTGATTCTCTTTTCTTTCTTGGTTTTCATGTTGTTGATGTCTTCTCACTCTCCTCCTACACATGTGACCATTCTTTTTCAGACTCCTGAATCAAAGTCAAAAAGTCAAAGTCAAAGTCATCATCCAAGTCAAAGCTGCTGACCTTTGGGTGTTCTACAGAACTGTTTTATTCTCTCTTCTCTTCTCCCTCTTCTATTTTAATTGGTGATATCTTCTGCTCCCTTGGATTCAGTTTACAATCCCCACTTCCTCACCTTTCTGTTATTGTTGAGGCTATGACAGCCAGTTACCCAGCCTCACAAACTCAATATCATTCTGAACTCACTCTTTCTCACCCCTTCTCATGCCAATCTCTTGCCATGCTGTGTCAATTTTATCTCTATAACATCTTTTATATGTGTTCCTTTCTTTCTCCTGACATTTCCAGTATCCCATGCAAGCCTTCAACACCTCAAGCCTGGACTATTTTAATTGCCTATTGTTTAGTCTCCCTGCCGCAAGTCTTTCCCCACTTCAATCCATCTTAAACCATCTTCCACTCAGCTGCAAAAATAAATTTCCCAAACTACAGGTTTGACCATCAAACTCTCCTATTCAAAAAACTTCAATGACTCCTTGTCACCTCTAGGATCAAGAATAAAATCCTTTGTTTAGCATTCACATCCATAAATAACTCCCACCCAATCCCTACCACCACCACCTTTCCAGTCTTCTAACAGTTTGAAACCCCTGATGTATCCTACGACCAGTTGCCACTGGCCTCCTTGCTGTTTCTTGAATAAGAAACACCTTCTCTTAGCTTAAGGCACTTTCACTGATTATCTCATATGCCTGGAATTTTCTCCCTCTTCTTCTCTTCTGCCCTAGCTCCTTTCAGGTCCCTGCTAAAACCCCACCTTCTGGAGGAAGCTTTTCCCATACCCTTTAATTGTCATGCTTTCCTTCTGTTGATTATCTCTAATTGACCCTTTATATAGCTTGTTGGCACATAGTTGTTTTCAGATTGTCTTCACATTAGACTGTGAGTAACTTCAAAGCAGGGATGTCTTTTTACTTTCTTTGTTTCCCTAGTGCTTAACAGAGTGTCTGTATTTCAAATCTTTAATAAATGTTTATTGACTCCTCAACTATTCAAAGGAAATCACAAGTCTAGTATAAAAGCAAACAAACAAAATTTAATTGCCTGAGGCACTGAGCAGTTAAGTAACTTCCCAATTATTGACATAGCTAGTCTGTGTTAAAGGCAGAACTTGAGCACTTGAACCCAGGTCTTCTGGATTTCAAGTTACTCCCTGTTTGGTCATGTTCCATCTTGACCTATACAAAGTAAGTGCTGAATATGTGTTTTGAGTTAATTTGAACTCTATACTATTTTGCCTGAAATATTATAGCCATGTGACTCATCTGCCCTATATATTATCAATAACAAGATGTCTTCTATATTGAAGGAAGCATGGCCACATGAAAATAATTCCTGGACTTTGATATTCCTTGGAAACTTTGCAATTCCTTTCCTGGGGTTCTGATGAGTTTCATAAAATAAAAGACATTAGTTCAGGATGTTTAAGTCAAAAGTGCAAACATAAACCCTTGAAGAGTGATACGATCTGTGGCCTTTCTTGTCCATTGCACTGCCAATTAAAAGCATGGTTGTGGCTTGCTGTTGAGTATTTTCAATGACTTTGCATATATTGGATAATAATATCATGTTCCTTACATTTTTTAATGCTCATCACATTTTTTATATTGTGGGATAGCTTCAATTTCCTTCTTGACCTTCTTATTCCTGCATTTCCCCTAATAGCATTCAAACTTAATATTATTTATTGCCATTCTAGAAGGTAAGTTGATCTAGTCAGATTTTAGAACAACAATATGCTGCTTTTGTGCGTGAAAACAAGGCTCCTTCAAAATTGGGAAAGAAGTTCATCAAAAGGTTACACAAAAGATAAAGCTTATTTTTGCTTATGCTTAAGAAATATACACCCTTGAGTGCCAATACTTGCCAGAAACAAAGTTTCGAAAAAAGGAGATAACTCAGTGTAAGACAATTCAGTGTTCTTTAAATTTACACACCCAAGAAGTTCACATTCTGACTCAAATGACACTAATAAAGGCAACCAGCATGAGGACTAGGGCAGATATAATCGCAACCTAAAATCATTGTTCACTTGCTCTAGGGAGTCTTGGTCACCACTCCAAGTCGTCTTTTCTCTTTGCATCCTGGGCATGGCAGTCAAATTCATTGTCCTCAAATACAGTCAGACACAGCAAAGCTTTATTCCGAAGACAACCTTAGTTATCATAAAATTATGAAGAGATTTTTTGGTGGCGACAAGCATACTGAACATTTTCAACATCCAATCACTGATACCCTTGTTTACACTGAGTTCTAATTTATGACTGCATTTAATTGGTTGGCCCATCTTATTTGTTGGCTTAGATTGATTTTAACATTATTGAAAAAGGTTTCTAGGAGTGTTAGAGAAGTCTGATTAGAATTGGCAATCCCAATAGTCATCTTTCTTGAGTTTAGTGAAATAAGGTCTTACTATTACTACCACATGGCTCGATGGATAGAGAACTTGGCCTGACGTCAGAAAGACCTGAGTTCAAAACCAGCCTCAGACACTTACTAGCTTTGTGACCCTGGGCAAATTACTTAACCTCTGTTTGCCTTAATCCACTGGAGAAGGAAGTGGCAAATCTCCAATTATCTTTGCCAAGAAAACTCTGTACAGGGTCATGAAGAGTCTGACACAATTGAATAGCAACAATTAATACCACAGGTTTATTTCATATTGTGCAAATACCAAAGGCAACGATTGGTCTCTCCCAAAAATGGGCTTTTGGCATGTTGCTTGTACTGTAACTCTGACACATGAATAGAAAAGGAATGCTTTAAATCATTTGGAAATGAATGACCCCAAATCAAAGCAGCTGGGTGGCACAGTGGACAGCAACAAAATCAAACAAGTCAATTCTTAAAGAGATTACTTCAGACTATTCACTGGAAGGTCAAATATTGAAGCTGAAGCCTGAATACTTTGAACACATAATGAGGAGACAAGACTCTTTGGAAAAGACCTAATTTGGGGAAAGATTGAAGGCAAAAGGAAAAGCAGATGTCAGAGGATGAGATGGACACGATGAACATGAACTTGGACAGATTTTGAGAGATAATAGAGGATAGAAGGGCATAGCATGCTATGGTCCATGGGGTCATGAAGGATCAGACAGGACCAAATGACTGAAAAAGGAAATTAAAGTAATCATGTTTTATTGCAGAAGACAATCATTGCTCTAGGTAATAGCCTACACACTGTTAGTCCTCCAGAATGTACCAGAAAACAATGCCGCTCTAGTAGAAGTGCAAAACTAAAACAAAGAAGATAGTAGATTATTCCATGAATATAGCCCTAATTTTTTATATTAAGAAAAATTGCTGAAATTTTACTTGAATTTTAAAATTTATATCTACATCTCGATTTTGCCTGGTGGTAGGATTGAGACATGAAGAGAATACTATAATTATTAATTGTATAATATAAAAGTGGTTTCTAACCTCTTGTTTAGCCTACTACCCCCTTTAAAAAATTACTCAGCACCTCTCTGGAAATCTTTCTTTAACGGTTTAATTCTTTTTTTAAATTTTGCATCATTTAAAAAATACTTTCTTGATAAAAATAACATCTTAAATTTAATAATTTATTGTAAATTTTGTTTTTTTTTTCCTGCTTTGAGATTTTAATGACACAATATTGAGTAACGTAACCACATAGTACTGTATTATAAACAAGTCATTACATGCACCTATTCCAGCCAATGCATGCTGGACTTCCATGCAATGCACAAGGCTCACGTGCCAACACTTTCTTGTTACCACCTGTCAGGAGACTTACCACTGATTGGTTATAACTTTTCTTTTGTGTGTTTATTTGGAAAATGATGTAATCACTACAGCATTAATTCTGTTACATAAGAGATGAAATATGTGAGAACCGTTTTTCAAAATTTTCTTCTCTTCTCTTCGTTCCTTATGCTTCCACTGCCCTCTTATTTTTATTCAAGCCCTCCCAACTCCCGTTGCAACTAAGGCTACTACCATGCCCTGCCCGCACCTGATCATTCCAGTGCCCTCTAGGGGGCAGTATTGCCCACTTTGTTAACCTAATATTTTTCAAAATCCAAGATGAGATTTTTTTTTTTTTTGGCCTGATGAATTTGCTTCCTCCCTGTCAAATGTTTTATCCAAGACATATGGCAAATTCATTCAAATATATATTTTTTACATATCTATAATGAGCACAGCTGTGTCCTGGATGTCTTGGATTCAAAGATGATATCAGATGCATTCGCTGTGCTCAAGGTGTTTGTAATCTGGTAGAGGAATCAATATAATATTATTTATAAGTAGACTAAGACAACTGAGGTTTTACCTCTGAAATGCACAGAGTTCAAATTTTTATTTTGTGAGCAACTTCTATGCAGGAATGGCTTCTTTGTATCCCAGAGTTTCCTCTTTGGGGTCAGAGTCAGGATCTCCACTTCAGGCATATTTTATAGTGTTTAGCCCAATAACAATATTTCTGTTTGTAGGTCTGAAGGCATGTTTCAAGCAATACAAACTCTAAAAAGAAGTAGTCCAAACATGGACTTCAGGGAGGACAGGTAGACACTTTGAAAGAAATTATTAAATTTAAGATGTCCTTTTTATAAAGAATGTATTTTTTTTAATGGTGCTTGAAAGAAAGCTAGAATTATAATACATGGGGATCAGGAGAGGAACAAATCTATTCCAAACATCAGGGACGACAACAAGCATATGTACTTGGATGAAGAGGATAGGATATGAATGGAAAATAGTGAATTGTCCATTTATCCTAGAAAGTAGAGTGGGTGAAAGAAAGTAGTATTGAAAGTCTTCCCTCACCCTCCCCAGCCACACACCATTGATAGTTTCCTTTCTCCTTAAGCATCTTGGATTTATTCTGTATTTTTTTTGTTTGTTTTACACATACTTACATAGGTAAATTTCGTCTGTCTCAAAGGAATATAAGTTCCTTGATGATAAAGACTTTTTTATTTTTCTTTTTGCAACCCTAGGCTCTAGCACAATTCCTAACACATATTACATTTAACGGTGAATTGATAAGTCTGTAGATTTAGAATTGTCAAGTTTTAAATGCCAGACTAACGAGTGTGAAATTTTTATTAGGAAAACAATGAAATGCAATTGAAGGTTTTGTTGTTGTTTGCTTTTAGGGGAATAATTTTATCAGAAAAAAAAAAACCAGACTACTGATATACAACCTCTTGCCAAGTCATATATTCCCCCCTCTTTATTCTTACTCTTCTAATTGGTGCAGTCCCTTCAACACCTCCGACCTGTACTATTTCAGTAACTTTCTGTTTGACCTCCTTGTATTGAATCTCTCTCTTTTCCAGTCTATCTTCAAATTTCCAATAAAAATGATCTCCTTAAAATACAGGTCTGACCCTATTACTTCACCCCATTGAGTGAACTCCAGTGGCTTCCTATTTCCTCCTGGATCAAATACAAAATCTTTTTTTTTTCTTTAAAGCCCTTCATGGCCCACCTCCTTCCTATCTTTCCAGTCTTCCTGTACCTTACCGACTTTTCCAAATGGTATAATCTGTTGACAGTGTCCTCCCTCCTATAACTTGAACAAACACCCCAGCTCTGTGCATTTTCACTGATTATCCCCAATGCTTTGCATTCTCTCTTTCCTCAAGTCCACCACCTGGAAGCCCTGGCTTCTTTAGGTTTCACCTGATATCTCACCCTATGCAAGAAATCTTTCCTGATTCAGCCTTAAAGCTATAATCTTCCTTCTGGACTTATCTTCAATTTTTCCTGCATATAATTTGTATATGGCTGTTTACATTTTTTCTCCCTCATTAGAATGTAAGTTTGTTGAGGTCAGATTTTTTTTTCTTTCTTTTCTTTGTATTCCTGGAATTTGGCATAGTTCCTAGCACATAATAGCTATTTAAATTTGTTCGTTTATTTGTTGATTTTTTTTAACTTGCAGGCAGTCATGTAGGGATGCATTGGAGTAGGGAGAGTCTGAAATCAGAAAACCAGTTAGATTATTACAATTGCCTTAAGGAATTTGTAATATAATAGGGTGAATAACTCAGATATTCCAAACACTATAGCACAAAATAAAGCATAATATGAGTTTATAGAATGTAAAAATGTAACCAGTAAAAGAGGCTGTTCGTGCTTTCCAGCAGGACGTAGGGTCTTGACGTCTGGCAATATTTTCTGTTTGCATTTTCTGTGCCTGCTACGGTGACTTGAATGTGGTGATGACTTCATAAATGTTTGTTTTCGAATTTTTCATGCTTTCTCAAGAAGTGATATGCTCTGGAGGAATGTGCACACTCTAAGTGTTACTGGCAACCAACTGAGGTGATTTGAATATTCTCACTTATTTGCCTCATTGAGATTTGCTGAGATTTAAGAGAGAAAATTAAAAGAAAAAAAGAGGGTGTTTTCTCAACTCCTAAACAAAGAGAGAATGCTCACTTTGGTGGAGGATGGCACTTTTGTTTTTTGGAGGTGGAAAGGGAATAAAGATCTATAGTTCTAATATCTAAATCTGATGTTCATGATTAGGACTCTCCAGAAGATAGAGAGTAGAAGCATGTTTGTTTCACGTAAGCCTTGGAAAGTCCATTGGAGTTTTAGCAAAGTGGAATAATTTCACTGAGATGAGGGTCCAGACTTAGCCCGGCACTGTTGGGGCTGTGACATTGAGATCCATGTTTCCTGTCAAACAATAGAACTCTGGAATTCTTTCCCTTTATAAAGGATGAAAAACAGTACCCAAGACAGAGAAAGATTACTTCTTGGAAGGGTACTGGGATTGAGGGTGAGCTGAGAACCTAGAAATACAAGAAAAATCGAATCTCAAGCTTCATGCTTTGATTTATAGATGACTACAGGAAGAACCTGCTGGCCCCAGTAGAGTTAATTAAGAATTATAGAAGATGATGCTGCCCAAGACTCTTGTCCATGTCATGACTGTGAACACTAAGTGATCTAGACACTGTAACCGAGGTTCTAAACCTTTCTTTGTGTTATGGGCCCCTTTCACAGCTTCTCAGCCTATTCCTTATGTATAAAATGAGGGAGTTCAACAGATGATCTTGACAGTTTCTGCAAATTATAAATCCTATGAAATGCTTAATATCATAAGATTATGCCTTTAGACATTGAGATCATCTAGTCCAGCTTTTTCATTTTGCATATAAGGAAACCAAGGCTCATTAGATGATTCCCTGACTGACAGAGGCAGTAAATGATAGAAATTGAACAGAGGTTCATTATCTTCAAGCCCAAAACTAGAAGCAGCCAAGTGGTACAATGGAGAATATAAGCCTTAATGTTGAGAAGACTTGAGTTTAAATGTGACCTTAAAATTCTTTAGCTATGTGACCCTGGGGAAATCACTCAACCTCATTTTGCCTTAAGTTCCTCAGTTGTAAAATGGAGATAGTATAGTACCTACCTTTCAGGATTTGTGAGGACTAAATGAAATAATTGGAAAGTGCTTAGCTGGTACCCATCCAGCACATAGTAGGTGCTTAACAAAGGTTTCCTTCCTTCCTTCCTTCCTATTTCCTATTGTACCATGCTCTTTAAATATGCATTACTAATTCTAAAATAATCTGCTCATTTGCATCTCTGATTGCTGATAATATTTTGTGATTGAAAGAGGGTTTGGGAGCCATTGGCTGTCTTTCTACTACATTAGCTCTTAACTATCATTAAACTGGTCCATGACAGATGGCTTCAGCTTCCTCCTTTTTTCTTGCTAGCTATGTTTAATGTAGACTTCCATTTTGGCCCAATAGTGGAATAAAGTTCTATTTGCTGATTTTAAAGCCATGGACAGTTTGAATTACATCTTTAAAGGACATGATATATGTTGAAGTTGCAGCTGTATAGGAATCTTTTGATCTACTTTATAAGCATTAGAAGATGAAAAAGAAATATTAATATTGGCTTCTTTCAAAATTTGAGTGACTTGATCTATGGTGCAAAGAATAAAGAAAATAAGGATAGAAAAGTAGGTCTTTGTTCCTTTGAAATGAGAGAAGGAATAGCATCTCTCTCCCCCTCCCTGTCCTCACATCAATTATTTATTTACCAGAAACATATGGTGACCATTATTAGACAAAAGTTTCCTAATTCCAGAACAGATTATTTTGTATCCTTCAATAGGGGTGTGAATTACACAGCTTAATATAGTTCATGGGTGACTAAAACAAAGTGTGGGAATTTGATCCTTTTGCACATTTTCTATAATAATAATTAGAAAAATGCCTTACTAAGTAAGTGCTTATTATCCTAGCCCTTAAATAATGCATCATGTCATAAATTTGCAAAGACTGACAACTAGAAATATTTTTGATGGGGCCAAAACATCTGGAGTGGACTTCAAGTGTCAGGCTGCAGCACCACGATGGGCAGTCTAAACATGAATACTTGCACCAGGAGAGAGAAAGATCTGACACTAGACCCTGATGTTACTAGGCATGAATTTAAAGGGGCTGGGAGCTAGCATGGTTTTAGATGGGGAGGTTGCCTTGAGAAGAGTTCTTCCTTTCAAGTAAGTGCTCCATTGGAAACCACGCCCTCCCCCCATTTTTCTTTTCTTTTCAGTTGAAGGATTGCTGTTATAATGATTTAGGTACACTACAGATATATCTTATTATACAGAAAATCAATATAAAAATCTGCAAGGATTCTGTGGGTTAATTAGGAAGCTTCTTCAAAATGCAGTTTATCTGGAGACTTATTTTAGAGAAATTTGACCTCATGCAATAGAGAGCTTTACCACTGTCATCTATGTGCAAAGATTTCCCCTATACAGCTTTTTTAACTTGTGTTAATGTGATTGATTTGCTTTGCAGTCCAAATCAATGATACAAATATTGAGCATCTACTTTGTCCATATCACAATTATAATAATGCCAAATTTGCCAGAATTACAAAGATACATGGAATAATTTTGATCATCTTTGTAGGTCAATAAGACATATAGACTTAGATTGTCAATAATGTAAAACAGTATAGAAGGCAATGCCAGATGACCAGTAATCAAAGTTGATAATAACATGTAATCTAGGTTTAGAAGACAGGTTACTGTGTATTGTGGAGGTCAAGAAAACTTCAAAAAGGATGAAAGACTTGAATGGTCCCTTGGAGGATGTGTGGGGTTTTACTCGGCGGAATCAAAGGGATAGAACATTCAACATATGGAAGAATTCGACTTAATTTGTGAAGACAAAGAATACTAAGAATAAAGTGGCAGAATGAATATTTTTTTTTGTTTTTCATTGTTCAAGAAATCATTACCAGTTACTGAAATTTGGTTAATAAATAGAAAGATGAGTTAGTTGCAACTATGGTCCTATTGGCCTCTATTCAGGCTCTACTTTGAACTAAAATTCTGGAATGTGAAATATTGGTATTCTGTATAAATAGTACTTCTGTGAATGAAGTCTTAATCAGAATTTCTATTACCCATAATTCACTGGAATAGACTTGGAGAGTACAAACCAACCTCCATGTGGTCCTGAGGCATGGTAATATTTCCATCTTCTCTTCTAGGTTATGTTGAGCAACAAAGGTTGAAACATAAGCATACCTTTTAAAATATTTAACATTTCATTAAATTCAATGTAAGGTGGACCTTTTGAGATTATCTTCCATTTTCACTGGATTTATCTTTTTAAGACTTAAATTCTATTTTTTCGATCAATAAAAAGTTACCTTTTTGTCCTTCCATTTCTTTTGACCATTGAAAAACAACACAGACATATATTCTCTCTCTCTCTCCCTCCCTTTTTCCCTCCCTCCCTCCCTTCTTCCCTCCCTCTCTCCTCCTCCCTCCCTCTCTCTCTCCTTTATATGTGTGTGAGTGTATATATATGTATTATGTATGTACATGAGGAATTTGCTGCAAACATTTTCATCATTTGTTTCTCTTCTAATTCTGGCTGAATTTCTTTATCTGCAAAACTTTAAATATTGTCTGTAATCAAAATTGTTCATTTTACCTACTATGATCATCTTTATCTCTTGTTTGATCATGAGCTCTTCTCTTTCCATAGCAATCACATAAAATAGTTTCCTTATTCTTCTAATGTGCTTTTATCTGTTTTGATGGTACTCTTTATGTCTAAAATCATTACTTTATAGGGTGGTTTGGGATCTAGTATTGCTAGGCAACTTTCACTTCATTTTATTTTTTCATTAATTATATTATTGCAAGGAGCCAGAAAGAAATAGTTCACATATCATGGAGCCATTGTCAAGATCACACAAGATTTATCAACTACCATGTTAAAGGATAGAGGGCTTGGAATATGATATTCTGGAAGTCAAAGGAGTGAGGATTACAACAAAGAATAACATACCCAGCAATAACATATAATCCTTTGGAGGGAAAAGAATTTTTGGTGAAATAGAGAACTTCTAAGCATTCATGATGAAAAGACTAAAGCTGAATAGAAAATCTGACATTCAGACAGAAGCCTGAAGTATAAAAAAGAAAGAATGAAAGAGAAATCTTAAGAGACTTAATAAGGATAATGTTTATGTTCCTATATTGGAAGATGATACATATAATGCCCAAGAAGTTTATCACTGGTAGGATAGTTGGAAGTAGTCTGCATTGGCAGAGGGCACTCTGAGTGCAAATTCAAGTTTATATTTTTCATTTTCTTCTTTTTTCTTGCTTTTTTGAGTCATAGCTTATATGAAAATGTCTTGCACAATTTTACATGAATAATTACTATCACATTGCTTGCCTTCTCAATGGGTGGGTGGAGGGAGGCAGGAAATTTGGAACTCAAAAAATTTGTGAAAGTATGTTAAAATTATAAGTAAAAATATTTGCATTTTTATTCATTATTGATAGTGTTCTAGAGATTACTCTTTCTGTTTTTATTTTTCCTAGTGAAGGAATTAAAATCGTGTTTACATTAGAGAAGGGATTTGTTCTAAGTATACCCTTTCTTTTTTTTAAAACAGAAAATAGATTATTGATATTTGTTGTTCCTTAAATGTTTGGTGGAACTTTTGTAAATGCATCTGGTCCTGACTTTTGTCTTTTAGAGTTGTTTTATGCAAATATTTTTACTTGTAATTATTTACATAATTTCACAAATTTTTTGAGTTCCAAATTTTCTGCCTCCCTCTACACCTCTCCTTAGATCAACCACCTTGGAACAACTGAAAGCTTGCAGACCCCTAGAATTACCTCTAAAAACAGCTGCCCAAAAAATCTGAAGCTTAGAACACTTTCCCCTCTGCCTCAGGAGCAGAAGCAAACTTTAAAAATAAGTTAAATTCAAAAAATTAGCTGGAAAAAAAATGAGCAAACAACAAAGAAAGAACCTGACCATAGAAAGCTGTTATGGTTGCAGGCGTGATCAAAATGCAGACTCAGAAGAAGATAACAAAGTAAAAACTGCCACATCCAAAGCTTCCTTTGGTTTTCAGAATTTCTAATTTACTATTTTATTGGAGATTTTTAATTTGTTCTTTTTTCAATATTTTCTCCAGAGGTCTATCATATCTAATTTTCCTAAAATTCTGTTCCTTCTTTAATTTCTTTCGTGTTTATTTTGTAGTTAGAATTATCTAGTTTTGATAGGGAGGAGGTTAAGGACTCCCACTAGTATAGTTTTGTTGTCTATTTCTTCCTTTAACTCACTTAACTTCTACTCTAAGAATTTTGATGCTATACTACTTGGTGCATATATGTTTAGTAATGATATTAATTACTTCATTGTCTATGATACTTTTTAGCAAGATCCAGTTTCCTCCCTTATCTCTTTAATTAAATCTATTTTTGCTTTTGCTTTGTCTGAGATCAGGATTGCTATCTTGGCTTATTTTTTTTATGTCAGCTAAAGCTTAATATATTCTCCTCCAGCCTTTTACCTTACTCTGTGTGTATCTCTCTGCTTCATATGTGTTTCTTGTAAACAACATATTGTAGGATTCTGATTTTAAATCCACTCTGCTATCCAATTCCATTTTATGGGAAAATGCATTCCATTCATATTCACAGTTATGATTACTAACTGTGAATTTCCCTATATCTTATTTTCCCTGTTTTTATTTTTTTTCTCCTCTCACCCTGTTCCTCCTCACCATGTTTTCTTTCTGAAAACCACCTCTGTCCATCTGTCCTCCTTTCTATCAGTCCCCCACCCTTTTCTTTCCCTTTTCCCCTCCTACTTCTGCCCCTCTTTTTGCCTTTCCCTATAGGCTAAGATAAATTTCTGTACCCAAATGAGTGTATGTGTTATTCCCTCTTTGAGCCAAATCCAATGAGAGTAAGGTTCAAATAATGCTCACTCCACTCCTTTCTTTCTCTCTATTATGTCTTTTGTGCCTCTTCAGGTGATATAACTTAACATGTTTTGTCTCCTTCTTTCCTTTTCTCCCAGTACAATCCCTTTTTGACCTCTTATTTTTTTTTTTATTATATCATCACATCAAAGTCAACTTATAACCAAACCCTCTCTCTATGTATACTTTTAACTGCACTAATAGAGATATGCTTCTTGAGAGTTACAAGCATCATCTTCCTATGTAGGGATGTAAACAGTTTAACCTTATTTAATGACATGCTTTTGTTTTCTTTCCTGTTTACCTTTTTATCCTTCTCATGAATCTTTTATTTGAAGATCAAATTTTCTGTTTAGCTCTGGATTTTTCATCAGGAAAGTTTGTAAGTCCCCTATTTCATTGAATGTTCATCTTTTCCCCTGAAATATTATGCTCAATTTTGCTGGATAGTTGATTCTTGGTTGTAATCTAAGTTCCTTTGTCTTCCAGAATATCCTATTCCAAGCCCTCTCTTTGATCCTTTAACGTAAAAGCTGCTAATTCCTGTGTAATTCTGACTGTGGCTCCTTGATATTTGAATTATTTCATTCTGACTGCTTGCAGTATTTTCTCCTTGACCTTATAATTCTGGAATTTGGATACAATATTCCTTGAGATTTTCATTCTGGGATCTCATTCAGGAGGTGATTGAGGGATTCTTTCTATGACTATTTTACCCTCTGGTTCTAGGATATCAGGTAAGTTTGTCTCAATAGTTTCTTTCTTTCTTTGTTGGAGGGGAGAAAGTAAAGCAATTGAGGTGAAACAACTCGCCCAGGGTCACACAGCTATTAAGTGTCAGAGGCTGGATTTGAACTGGGGTCCTCTTGACTCCAGGGCTGGTGCTCTATTCACCGAGCCACCTAACTTCTCTGATAATTTCCTGAAAGATGCTGTCCATACCCTTTTTTAAAATTTTTTTATCGTGGCTTTCCAGTAGTCCACTAATTTGTAAAGTTCTTTCCTGGATCTGTTTTCAGGTCAGTTGTTCCTGGTGAGGTATTTTACATTTTCTTCTTTTTCTTTCTTTCTTTTTATTTTGTTTGATTCTTGATGTCTCATAGAGTCATTAGCTTCCCCTTGCTGAATTCTATTTTTTTAACAAATTATTTTCTTCAGTGAACTTTTGTACCTCTTTTCCATTTGACCAACTCTATTTTTAAAGGTCTTCAGTGGATTTTTTTTTTAATTTTCATTTGGCCAGTTCTATTTTTTAAGGAGTTGTTTTGTCTAGTCAATTTTTGTGCTTCCTTTTCCAAGCTTTTGACTCTTTTTTTTAGTAGTTGTCCTGCATAACTAATTTCTTTCCCCAATTTTTCTTCTACCCCTCTTACTTCATTTTCTTCCAAGAGGACCTTTTGAGCTTGAAACTAATTCATTTTCTCCTTTGAGGCTCTACATGTAAACATTTTGGCATTATCTCTTCTGAGTTTGTGTTTTGATCTTCCTTGTTGCCATGGTAGCTTTCTATGGACAAGGGTCTTTTTTTTTTTTTAATTTGAGCTCTGCTCCTGGGCCACCGAGGAAACTTTCCCAAGTTTCTTGTGCTGGGGTGGTGGGGCGAGGATGGGAGGGCAGGGTCCTGGTCACTAGCTTTCAGCTCCAGGGCCTCAGGTGCTTGCAGCTCTCCCATTGCACTTGGGTTGACCGGCCTAGTCATGCCAGGATTCCTGGCCTGGCAATTTGCCTTCTGCACTAAGGATAGAGACCTCATAGCTGGCCTGCCATACCACTAGCCTGCTGATCCAGGACTGAGGTGCTTAGGATATTGATCTTTGCTATGATTAAGAGCCTCCTGCTGGTTTGCCTAGCCATTATCTATGCTGGGCTGTGTACCCCTTTTACCTAAATGAAATAGACATTTCCTGAAATCCTTCTGAATTATCTTAAACTGGAAAATTGTTTCCCTCCCTCATTTTGTGGGTTTGGTCGCTCCAGAATCCAGTCAGAGGCTTGATTTAACATTGTTTCAGAGGGAAACTGGGGAGAGGCCAGGCAACTTCCTGGCTTCTCTGCATCATCGGCTCTGTTTCCAGTGTGTTTCTTAGAGACATGTGGAGGAGTTGTAGTTAGGAGGCTAGGATCTACTTTTTCCTGTTGTTTCACCATTGAGTCTCTATGTAAACAATATTTATTCTATGTGTACGTGGTTATTTGTATTGTTTCTCCCATGAGAAGATTAGCTCCTTCAAGTCAATAAGCATTCATTATATATCTAATAGGTGCAAGACATTCTGTTAAATGGTTAAGTTTTGGGAATACAGAAAGAGGCCCAAAACAAATGATTTCTGTCAAAGTCATGGTTCTGGGACCATGTTTGTGCTTTTCTTCATGTTCTCATCCCTTAGCATAGAACCTGTCATTTAGTAAGCACTTTCTAAATTCTTAGTAACTGGACTTTCTATTGACCCATTGACTATAAAGAACAATACTGATTGTAGAATTGGAAAAAAAAAAGATAATTGCAATAATGTCATATGGGTAGCATAAGTAGGGAGAGGTCATTCAATTCACCCTCCTGTTTTCACCCAAGAAATACATTTTTCTTGAGCCATACTAGATATCTACTTTTCATCTCCTGAGAAGGCAGTTTAGCAACCTTTTACTCTTGTTTTACTTTGGTAAGTAGACTTTTGCCAAAATGTTAATAATTTTGCCTCTGTGAAGAAAAGTTCAGTACTCTTTTTGAGGAAGATATATCTACTTCATAGAAATATTATAGCACAAATTCAACAAACTGTGCAATTGCTAACTATAGTTTAACAATTTGGATAGATATTTGGACAACCAAGAAAAACAAATCAGGGAAAATCTTGAGTATGGAAGGATTGTGTGTATACCAAAGAGAAGTCACATTTGGGCAATACTAAACATGACTAATAAAAGATAAAGTAAATAAATGACAATTGCGTGACTCTGGTCTTTCTGACTCCAAATCTGGCTCCCTAGTCATGATATCATCTATCTTGTCATTCATGCTTTTATTTGTCTTTGAACTTTCTAATCCTAAATGGTGATCAGCTCATCTCAGAGCTCTTGATCAATATTTTCAAATACATTTTGAGCATTGAGTTGGAGGTCCATTGGAGCATGTGTATGTTTGTGTGTGTGTGTGTGTGTGTGTATGTGTATGTGTGAAAATTATATACCAGAAGATAAATTAAAATTCAGTTTTGCCCTTTTTTACTTACTTCATTGTTGGCTGCAGCTGCTGCATGCCCATGAAGTGTTGGTTAAGATGGAGCCCATAACTACTTAAGACAAAGAATCTGTTCTTCAAAGATTATATAACATAAAAAAAAAGTGAAAATATTTGAACAGGGAAATTGGGACTAAAATGACAGTGAAAAGATGTTTGAATTTTGAGACAATTTACCTGGGTTCTAATTTCTATTCTGTCAGTTAACTACTTTTTCTACCTCAGGCTGAACCTTTTCGACCTTGGTTTTCTCATCTGGAAAATTCTCTTTCCACCATTTCTATTATCAGCCCTTCCATTATTTCTATTCTTCTATTATTTCTATTCTTCTATTATTTCTATTATCAGCCCTTCAACAAACTGTTTTTTTCAGCAAATGGGAAACTTCCCATGTTAAGGGTCTATCTGAACTATGTATCACATGGAAATGTACTGGAAAGATTATGAAACTTTAGAGTGTTCTGATAGCTCTTTAAAAGTTTATTGTTGCAAAAGACATGTGGTTTCTGAGCTGTAATATTAATTAAGGAACATTGTCTTTTTTGTTTGTTTGTTTGGTTGGTTTTTATGTATTGAGCTGGTGGTAGTGGTGATGGTAGTTGAGATAATGATATCAGTCATTGAAGTAGTAGTAGTAGTAGTAGTAGTAGTAGTAGTAGTAGTAGTAGTAGTAGTAGAAATATTAATAATTTATCAACAATGATACTCATTACCGTAGTGAAGAGGGAGCTACACAAAGTCAGAAAATAGTGCCTTCAAGTCTCTCCATTGACAGCTACTGACTTTGAGACCTTGTCAAGTCTCTTGTCAGTGCAACAATTTTCCAAGACTCCAAATTCCAGAGTAGTTAAAGATTTCCTCACTGGGAATTCCCTACACCTATAAAAATCTCCAAGTAATATTATCTAATCCAAATAATAATAACTGTTATTTGAATAGTGCCTTATTTCCGCTATGTCATGTCAACCCTTATAACATTCCTCTATCTTAAGCACTAGAGAAATTATTATCCTCATTTTATGAATCAAGAAACTAAGGTTCATATTGATTAAGTGACTTAGTGCTGTACAGCTAGTAAGTATTGAAGGGAGGATTTGAACCTAAGATCCCTTATTCCAAATTCGGCATTTCTATCTCTTAGCCTAATAATAGTCTCACTTCCCTTCTAGGATATAGCATATCAGGCAGTTCATTTTGGCCTCCATGCTACCTTCTGTCAACTAAGTAATATTCCAGAGAGGCATATGGTGGATGCAGGAGGAATCATTTCCTGTCTGACAGTAGCAAAAAAAGATCATGGACTTTCTGTGGTTTTCTGTGTGTGTGTGTGTGTGTACAATTACACAATGAATCAGCCATTGTCCCTTTTGCTGTCAATCAGTCATTTTTCAGTCATGTCCAACTCTTTATGGCCCACTTGAGGTTTTCTTAGTGTAGATAACTTGTTCAACAACTTAAAGGGAGAAAAAAGTCATTCCAGACCACCTCCCTTTCCGTTTCTTACAACTTGCTACAGAGATAAGAAAAATGCTCCAGATATAGCATTATTAGATTTCACCCAAACTTTTAACTCTTTTTTCTTGTTATCCTTGGAAGCAAGATGGGAATTTGAGGGATACACAATAACACAGAAAAAGGGATTTGAAATCAGTTGTGACCAAGAACTGTTAGTTATTAATGAGTAAATGGCAACTTAAAAGAGAGATCTCTAGTGAAACTGCTCAATAATGTTTTTGTCCCATGCTGTTGAAAAATTTATAGAAAACAAATTTGGATGAATCCATAGAAAGTTGCTTACCAAACTTGCATATGACAAAAAGGGGTGGCTTGCCACTTCCTTCTTCAGCTCATCTTACAGATAAGGAAGCTAAAGCAAACAGAGTTAAGTGACTTGCCCAGTGTCACACCCCTAATAAGGGTCTGAGGCCAGATTTGAACTCAGGAAGATAACTCTTTTTGACTTTAAGCTCAGCACTCTAGCCATTGCACCACCCAGCTTCTCCTTCCTCTCCCCTACATTTACTCAAACCTTACAGTATTCTTTTGGGACTTATTTCCCCATTCGAGTCTATACTACATAATCCTTTTAAACCGATTCACCCAAGGATAAAGAAGGGATGGAACCACAGAACGAATTTCCCTGAGGTCTGAAATCTTTTTAGGAATTTCTCTAGATTAGGGCCCCTTCTTGACTAACAGCTATTTCTATAAAATAATCCTAGAGGTTTCACGAATAAGATGGATATCTATTTGCCTGAAAAAGTTTAGGTCAAACATCACTAAAGGAAAAATGATAGACTCCTTGGAAGAATTTTTTCAAGTCGTATGTTTTAAGAATAATTTTTATATGAAATATGCACCAGTTTTTAAATAAAAGCAAATAGCACTAAAGCATACAGACCAAAGTAAAATTTCTCAACTTTTCCCCCTACATATATAATTGGTCACAAGCTTATAGCTGTTACTATGAGAGACACCATCTCACTGAAGTCCTCTGCTCCATACCTTGCCCTATCCTAAATTTTTAAATATATGTCACAGGTATAAAAGGTTGGTACTAGGTATAAGTGAGAAAGAAACCGACGTTCTCTTTTCTAGTTCTCTACAGGAAGTGATAGTGGAAAGAACACTGTATCTGATGTCAGATGACTTGGCTCTCCATCTCAGTTTAGCCACTTTCTAGCTATGTAAGCTTAATTGAGTCATTTAAAATTTCTGTGCCTCATCTTCTTCATTTGTAATTTAGAAAATATAAATCTATTATCATAGTCCCTGGAAGTGTGTGTGTGTGTGTGAGAGAGAGAGAGAGAGAGAGAGAGAGAGAGAGAGAGAGAGAGAGAGAAAGAAGAGAGGGAGAGAGAGGACAGAGAAGAAGAAGGAGGAGGAGGAAGAGGAGGAGGAGGAAGGGAAGCGGGAGGGGGAGG
>CM053623.1:57825320-57840638 GCA_028646595.1 Phalanger gymnotis | reverse complement strand
GGAAGACTATAAATATTATGCCAATTTAACAGAGGAAGAAATAATCACCTGAAAGTCAAGTCACCTATCCTCATTCTCATGGCTTGCAACTAGCAGAGGTAGGGTTGTAGAAATCAAATCTCATTGATAACAGCAGTGTAAGTAGAGAAGAGGAGAAAATTCAGAAATATTGTGGTAGAACTTAGAATAAATGTAGAGTTATTGATCACTGTATAGAGAAGCAAAGGAAGATTCTGAGTCAAAGATAACTCTGTCTTCAAGCCTAAGTCACAGTATCATATAATTGTAAGTCTAGAGCTCAAAGGGGCATTAGAGGTTATATGGACCAATCCACTCCATTTTTTTAATAGATGGGGAAAATGAGGACCAGGGAAATTAAATCATTTGCCCAAGATCGCATAGGTAATAAACTTCAGAGGTGAGAACTAAACCCAGGTCCTCCAAAGCCAGTTCTCTTTCTCCTGTGCCAATTGATTGATGCTGTCAACAGAAATAGGTAAGTTGGGAAGTGGAGCAGATGGGTAGAGGGATGATTTATTTGATTTTAGACTAAATGAGCTTAAGGTGCTTATGAGACATCCAATTAAACAATATGCAGTGTTTATGAAGTTACTTTATGTTTGTGTCTTTCTCAAAAGACTGTAACTAACCAAAATTATGAAATAGTTTTTTTTTTAATTAATGACATTTAGTCTCCTTTCCTTCTTCTGTTAGTGCTCATTAAAGTTTAAGCAAATACTGCCTTAAAACTTGAAACCTCTTCCCAATCACATTTGTATCTTTACAGGAAGAACAAAAATGTCTTAAGGTATCAAGGAAGAAAATTATAATGGATGAATTATGGTTGGTACAACTGAGAACATTAAGCATACCTCCGAACCCCCTCAAATGAGACCACTAAGTTGGCACCTTGCTCTACATAGAAGTCTGATCCTGTCATCTGCTTGACAACTGATGCAGAGAAATCAGGTTTGGTCCATTCCTTTCGTGAAATGAATAGTGCCTATATTACCTCCATTTTATATTTATAAGAATAGAGTTTCATAAGGACTCAGAAATTTGGCCATGATCACATATAGAATATGTAGGACTCAGTATTAGCCCTTTTGACTCAAATCCAGGTCTCCTAACTTGAATCACTGCACCATACTTTCTTTACTAAATCTTTGAGCTTTAATATTTGGATTTTATAAGTTAGATGAATCCCTATATGTGGTTACCAAACATCAAGGGAATGGTACCAACCCCTGTGCATATCCTTATGTAGATTATTCATTATTGGTTTATTTAAAGATGCACAACCTAATGACAGCAATGCTAAAGCCCCACTTGCTCCTTTTGTTTAGTCTTAAGTACAAAAGCACATAAACTCCAATGCTGGTGGGCTACCCAGGGCAATCTACAGTTCTAGCAGAGCTGCCCAACTCCTAGCTACATCTCAGGCATGCTGGAGCATGTCCAAAAATTGAGACCAAAGGGAAATGGGTGGCGGTAATACCCTGGTGAATCTTTGGCCTTAATAGCAAAAACTCGTAGCTAACCTCAATTAGATAGAGGGTTTGTAGATGTGGAAATTCCCTATATGCCTAAGCTATGTCTCTTCCTTAAACCCTAGGATAAGATTGATCCTAACTATGGGCTACACATCTCTTTTAAAAAAGCTCTATTTAGTTCTTATAGCCCCTTAGCATCTCTGGAACTAATATGAAGTGTGCTACCATGGGAGGGGGAAGGAGGAGGAGAGAAACTGTGTTTCTGAACAAATTCATAGAGTTTACATAGCACTAAGACAAGTACAGTAGGGGAAAAATCCCAAAGCTGACAGGGGGAAAAAGTGATATATGCAGCAATTACTGAGAAAATAAATAACTGAGCATCCAGAAAGCATGAAGTGAAAACAACCAGATTTCTTTACCATAAAATGTGTTGTTTATATAAAAATCAATTCAGAGCTATGTACTAAAAAAGCTAATAAGCTACTTTATTCTGATAACTGCAAATATTTTTAGCTTCCTCAATAAAATGTTAATGTGATGCAAATGATATCCCTCTAACCTTAAATAAATGTACCACTCTTGACTATAAATTAATAGAAATTGATCTAATTATGAGTTTAAAATTTTCATCTTAATTTTTACTGAACTTCTAAATTATATAAATATTAATTTCTAGAAATAAAAACAGAATTATTGGGTCAATGTCTTATCATAAACATTGCAAATTAATTATTAACTCCCTAACATCAGTGAATTTATTTTAAAACACTAAAAAATGAAGTTTTCCACATAAATTATTGTTAATTACATTGGTTTCATCTGTAACGCTGTATATTTCACTGTGTTTAATTAGTCCTTTTTAGGTGGGGACAATATATTCAATCCGGTTTTAGTTATAAACACATGCATTTATAATTCTTTATAAAAGGCTGGCCATGAAGGAAGCAAAATAAGCAGAAATTAAGAAATAGAAGGCATAGAACATAATGAGATGACCAAAATCTAGTAATTCTAATAGAGAACAAGTTGGAAGAAGACATATTTTTACCTTCCTTCATGTGCCCTTCATCCACTAGTCCGAATGTCTTATGTTGCTTTTGTACATAATCACATACAGATTTAAACACAGATACGGACAGAGATATCTGTATATTTCTTTGAATTATTAGACTAGAACCCTTTAGTTTTCCATCACTCTTATGACTCATAAAATCCATCTAAACACAGTACTACTTTCCAAATCTTTTAGAAAATAGGAAAAGGAAATTTTTACATATTGCTAATCAAGGAAACAAGTGGTAGCATGTGAAACTCTCTAATCCATCAGTCTTGATTTTATCTTGCTGCTTCAACCTATACACATTGCGAAGGAAGCTCAAAGACGCTATTTCCATCCATACTTCTACATGCTTTGGATTTGATCAACTGGTGGTATAGTACAAAATTAGCTGGCTTTGGATTCAGAGGATTTAGGTTCAAATCCTGGCTCTGCCATTTCTACCTATGTAACTCTGAGCAAGTAATTTAAGCTTCTGAGGTCTCAGTTTCCTCATCTCTAAACTGAGGGAGTTGGACTAGATTTTTGTAATGGTGAGCAGAGTGGGATTTTTGCTGTTTTTTTTTTTCTTTTGGAGTTCTAGTTCTTCTCAGCACTAAGGCAATCAAGTCCCTTTGACTGAGTCTTTCCTTTGATTGAATCAAGAGTCTTTGATGAACTGCTTAAGTCACAAGAAAGCCTAGGCCACATGAGTTTGAGTCACATGGTTGTGATTCCCTTTGACCCTGAAGTATACATACATACATACATACATACGTGTGTGTGTGTGTGTGTGTGTGTGTATGCACACTTACTCAGAGTACATATACTCTAAGGTTAGCATTTTGCTTCAAGGCTCACTCATTGGAAGACTGTTCATGTGATTTGGCCAGATGAGACTCTTGGTAGCCATTAAGGAGCCCCTCGGCTTTGAAAATCCAGACGTTGGTGTTTCTCTCTGGTAACTATTTATGTATTGCTATGAATTTTCTCTGAAGTTCAGGGTGCTGACTTTTTTCCCTGAACTAAGTGAATGATATATGTATGTTTAATTAAAGGGAGATAGTAAACCCTTTAAAGTTGCTTTCCTTGGAAAGGCAGATCGAAGACCCTGTGCTAGCAGCCCTCTTATGTGCTGGTGTTATTGACCTTACATCTCCACAGCAGCTGCAAGCAATACTATTGGTACAATTTTAAGTCCCTTACAAATTCCAAATGCATCATGGCTATATTTTGAATAACTGTATTTTGAATTTTCCTAAAGGTACTTACACAGTATGATGAAGAGAACAGTGGTGTTAGAGAACTGGGTTCAGCTTCTAGCTCTCTTACAACCTTTGTAACCTAGAACCAATCACTGAACTCCTTGGGGCCTCAGAATCAATAGAGTAGATGAAAGGAAAAGGAAAATTTAAAGAGGTTTCTAAAGTTTCCAACTTAACAGGAAGGAAACATGGTTTTGACTGACAGAGAGGACCTAACATCACGTGCCTGAGGAAGATTTTGTCTAGGTCATTTCTTTTATGTTGACAGTGATGATTCTGTTCTGAGTATTTTTAGGGAGGGTTGACAGCAGAGTAGTAAAGTAATACTGTTATACAAGAAAGTGTGAGATATGGATAAGGACTGAGAGTGAGCACTTAAGGCATGAAAGGCAGGTCTTCTCTATGTTTTCTATGAGCCTCCTTCTTTCCAAAGGGAAGATAGTCACTTGACTTTTAATCTCTTGTAGACCAAGGAAAATAAGTACCCCCTTACCACCAACTAACTCCTGTGACCTTAGGTGCCCCAAACATGTTGGGGACTCATGAGATTTCCCATGATCTTTCTTCTATTAGATTCTTTGATTCTAATATCTAGCTGAACTTGCTTTAGCGCTATATAAACTACATAAATTTGTTCAGAAACATATTTTCTCCCCTTTTCTCCTTCCATTAATGTGCTTCATGAGAGTGTTATAGTTGCTAAGTGGCTGCTTAGAGCCTCTAGCAAGAGAAGTTTGAAATATTTAAGGCCAATATAAGAGGCCAGAAAGAGGAAAGCAACTCAAGCCCTTTGGATAAAGGCTTCCTATCTGTGGAAGTTCTGCTCTGTCAACTGGATATGAAGGAAGAAAGCTAAAAAGTTCAGTTTTAATGTATTGTTTTACTAAATTCTGCCTCAGATATCATCTTATGGCACAATACCCAAGGAAACACAAGTTATAGGTGCGATTTTTCTGAGTATGAGTCAGATGAGAGTTCATCATCTGATTTCTTCTTAGTTTGAGAGATCATTATTGACAGTAGATTGAACACTACATGATAATTACTGATTTTTAATGTATTGCTTTGTTTTAGGTTCAGCAATGCATGAAGAATAAATTGTAGAGAAGTTGTAATCTGTGATGATGCATATATGCCTAAGTATTGAGAAAAATTGGACATATTGAATTTGAAGTGTCAATAAAGTCATCTTAAAGGGTGTTGGAGATCTGGACGAGGAACTGGACAAAGTTCCCTGTGAGAGAGGTTGGTAGATGAAAGAAATAAGGATAGGGAGAGAGTAGACAGTGAGAAGGAGAATGCAAAACAAAGGGCTAGAAAGAGTAAGGCAATTTTTACTTGTCTGGAAAGAGTCTTTGTAGCTGAGATGACCTAGTATACGTAAATTGAAAAAAACCCTGTATGTGAGGGCTATCTTCCTTTTCATACTCCTGGGAAGTTGAGTCTTGTCTTATTTTCATCTCCCCAGATTTAAGCAGTATGTTTGGCGATCATTTTTATACTTTGCTTTGAATAAAATTTCCATAAGTACACTTGACCCAGAGACCCCATTGCTTGGCATATATCCTCAGAGGCCAATGTGAAAAATGAAGTTCTCATACACACAAAAATATTTGTTATAACCCTTGATGCAGTAGCAAGGGACAGGAAATGAAGATGTTAATCATTTGGAGAATGGGTAAAAAAGTTATAGTATAGGAATCTAATAATACTAAACCGTAAGAAATTATGGCTATGAAGAATACAGAGAGGCATGGGAATAATTATATGGATTGATGCAACGTAAATTAAGAAGAACTAGGGAAATAATGTCCACAACGACAATGATGTACATGGAAAGAACAATGACAAAAAAAATTAAAAGTAAGAGTTGTAAAATTATAATGACCAAGGTGGTTCTTGGAGGAAAGAACCAGAGGAGGAAACTATTGGGTGTGAAACTCTGTTACTATTCATCCTTCATTTCAGAAAAGGATCAATGAAATCACAAGGATGACATCTTGACTTGTGGGTAAATTGAATTTAAGTGAGGCAGAGCTGCATAAAGTCAGCAGTCTTACTCATGCCCAGTCATCAGTCCAGTGGCAAGACAAAAGTCAAGACACATGGCAAGGCCTGAGAAGCAGTGGAAGACCTTGTCAGTTTTGATGTCTGACCAAGCTCTAAGTTCTCCACAGCACCAGCTTCAGCTGCCTTCATGACCAATAGAACAATTTGTTCTTATCTTCCCATGAGCAAACTACCATTACACAAGTGACCAAAACTATCCTAAACTTACTCTGTGGAGTGGACAATGGCTGTTAATTAGTGGATCTGTGTAATACATTAGGTACACACTATACAGTAGTAAATGACTGTAGTAATCTACTGTTTGATAAATCCACAGATCTAAGCTTTTGTGGCAAGAACTCAATATTTACAAAATCTGCTGGGAAACTTGAAAACAGTTTGGAAGAAACTAGGTATAGACCAAGATTTCACATTGTATACCAAGATAAAATCAAAATGGAAAGATAATTTAGACATAAAGGTGATATATTGTAGATAAATTAGGGGAGAATGGAAATTTTGATTGTCAAATCTATGGATAAGGGAAGAATTTATGACCAAACAAGAGAGAGAGAATCATGGGAAGTGAGATGGATAATTTCAAATACATTAAATTAAAAAGGTTTTGCACAAACAAAATTTACACAGCCAATATTAGAAGGAAAACAGAAAACTGGAGAAAAATTAACAGCATATTTCTCTAGTAAAAACCTTATTTCTTAAATAGAAGGAATGGATTCAAATTTATAAAAAAAAAGGCATTCTCCAATTGACAAATGGACAAAGAATGTGAACAGGCAGTTTTCAGAAGAACCTAAAGCTATCAATAGTCATATAAAAATGTTATAAATAATTGTTGATTATTTCCAAATTGAAACAACTCTGAGGTACCACTTTACATTTGGGGGAGGGGTGAGATTTTGTACCCTGTTCTTGCTACATTTTTTTTCAGAAAATCCCTTTTATAAAAGTTAAAAAAGTAAATCTTTTTTGTTTTTGTCTAGCAATCTCAAAGTTTAGTTTATAGTTAAAAGTTCAACATTTCCACCCCATCCCATTATTAATTTTTTTCAAGGAGTCTGACTAGGCTTTGCTTTCTGTTCTAAGGTACTCTTCCCCAGAATTCTTAGGCAAATTATGTGTATTGGGCAGACTGCCCACCCTGACATAATAGCTGCTTCCTAAAGTTATTTATTGTTTAGTTTATTATACTTTGTCTCATTATGAGAAGCTGTATATTATAGCCCAAATCACTTCCCACCCCATGACTCCAATCCTTTAACTACCAGTCACCAATATCTGAAGTACTGATTGTGCACCAAGGCTAATCTGTTAAAAGGAGCAATAAAATACATCAAAAAGGAGCTTTCACAAACTCAAACCTCTGATGAATTAGTACTTGGAAATATTCGAGAGAAGAGTATCAAATGAAATTTTGTAAAATTTTATCAATATATTTTGTTTTTTACATTGGCATATTTCACCTCATATTTCTCTCCTGCCCTCCCAAAGAACCATTCCACATACCAAAGAATAGTTTTTAAACAGAGCAATAAGAAGAGAAAGAAAAATACTAAACCCTTAGAAATTTACCTAAGAAAATTGATAAAAAAAGTTTGTTCTCATTCAACTATATGTCTTTATATCCTATTTTTAGCATAATCTTTTGAATTCATTTCATTAAAATCATCTACTTTTTGATTCATAGTTATTTCTGTCCTTTGTTTGGCTAAGAATGTATTTTCTACCAATAGCTATAGCAGATATGTCATCTACTTTTCTTTTAATGTCATCATCTTTCATATTCAGGTCTCATATCAATTTTAAATTCATTATGCAATATGGTATAACATGTTGGTCTAAGGCTAATTTCTGCAAATTTGATGTTGAATTTTTGCAGAATTTTTGTAAATTGGAAGTCTTTACTAATTAAAGTTGTATGGTTTATTGAACACTGGTTGATTGATTTTTGTCCTTTCTTATTCTCCTATGTCTAGTATGCTCATTAAACAACACTTTTTACGCCAGTCCCAAATTGTTTTAATACCCTATGTTTATAGTTTGACCTCTAGAAGTATTTGTCCTTTATTCCTACCTTTTACCCTATTATTTCCATTGATGATATAGATGTTTTTATTTTTATAAATTAAATTTCTTATTAGTTATTTCAGATCTTTAAACTATCCCTTTGACAGTTATCTAATTCAGCATTAAAAACATAAATTAACCTTGTTAGCACTGTAAAATTTATTATGTTAACATGACTCAGCCATAAGCATTGAATATTGCTTCATCTTTTCAAGGTACTCTTTCTTTAAGGAATTCTTTGTAAATGAATCTATGGAAGTTTTTGTGCACCTGAGAGAATTATCATCAAATATTTTATTCACTTTGTAGTTATTGTGAATAGGATTTCTTTTCATATTATTGCCTTTTGAATAGAAAGGCTATTGATTTTTTGAAGGCTTATTTCTTAGCCTGCAACTTTGCTGAAACTATTGTCTCAGTCGTTATCTTAGATGATTCTCTAGGATTTTCTGAGTAAACCATCATGTAATTAGAAAACAGGGATAGCTCTACTTTCTTTTTGTCATTTTTTCTTTAGTTTCTTTTTCTTTCTTTGTTTATTGCTATTTCTGTTATTTCTTAGAACCACAGCAAATAACTGCAGGGAGACTGAACATCTCTGCTTTACTCCTACATTTGTTGGGAAAGTATCTAATGCATCCTGATTGCATATGATGCTTTTGGTTTGGGGTAGATATTATTGATGATATTGAAAACAGACTCCTCTATCAGTTTCTTTGCCTTTTGGAATATCATATTCCAATTTCTCCTGTCATTTAATGTAGAAACTGCAATATCTTCTGTGATCCTGACTGTAGTTCTGCCATATTTGAATTGCTTCTTTCTGGCCGCTTATAGTATTTTCTCCTTGACCTGATAGTTCTGCAATTTGGCTATAATATTTCTTGGAGTTTTCAATTTGGGATCACTTTCAGGGGGTGGTCGATGGATTCTTTCGATGACTATTTTACCCTCTGGTTCTAGGACCTCACGCAGTTATTGTTGATGATTTCTTGGAAGATGTTATCCAGGCTCTTTTTTTTTATCATGGCTTTCTGGCAGACCAATAATTATTAGATTGCTTCTCCTGGATTTATTTTCCAGGTCAGTTGTTTTTCCAATCAGATACTTCACGTTTTCTTCTATTTTTTCATTCTTTAGACTTTGTTTGACTGATTCTTGATGTCTCATAGAGTCATTAGCTTCTATTTGCTCAATTCTAATGTTTAATGAATTGTTATCTTCATTTTGCTTCTAAGTCTGCTTTTCTATTTGGTTGATTTTACTTTTCAGGGCATCATTCTCTCTAATTAGATTCCAAATCTCCTTAGCCATTTCTCCAATTTTACTTTTTAAAGATTTGTACTCATGTATTGGCAATCAAGATGGCCTCTTAGAACTTAATCAACTAAGTGTCTTTGAAGAGTTTGGCCTTTATTTCCTTGAATAAATTAGGAGTCCTTGCCTCAAGGCAAAGTCTAGTTTACATGGGTTTGAGTGACATGTTTGTGACATCAGAGACTTTCAGACCATGTGGGTTTAAGTTGCATTTCTGTGACGCTTTTAGGTCACATGCATGACTCACCTTTGACCCTGAACAAGATATATAAACTCAGAGGTTGGCTTTCTCCTTTGGAGTTCTGAGCCACAGCAGGAGTGGTGTGTGTTTCTAAGCTAGCCATTGTTATAAGCTCCCTGGCTTTGAAGAAAACCCAGATGTTGATGCTTCTCTGGTAACTGTATATTATGATTTTGTCAGACAGAAATCTATCTGTTGATTCATGTTTATTTGCTCTCTTTGTATTTGCTCTAAAGCTCTGGGTGCTCTTTCCCAGGCTTGTTGTTCTGGGAATTGTGGGTCTAGTTACTGGTTTTGTATGGTATGGCCTCTGGTTTCAGGAGATGTGGGGGAGGGGTGGTCTCAGCCATTGTCTGTCCAGGTGTCTGCCACTTCCCCTGGCTGTGCAAAGGCACCTCTGGCTTCCTGGTGTTGACCCTTGCTGGACCCACTTCCCTGAGGCTCGAGAATTCCCACTGTTTGGCTACTGAAGCCCCACTTCTGGCTCCTCTATTTCAGGTTTTCTCCTGAGGAAATATTATTTGGGTGAGGAAGGGAGGGGTGAGAGCAGTTTTATTTTGTCATCATGTCTCCCGAAGTTCAAGAAGGGAAGTTTCAAACCTTTAGACTGTGGGCTGCAGGCCTCAGGAATAGTTGTTCTTATGGCCGCAAGGGCTGAGATGCTGCCTCCTGTAGCTCCAACAGCCTCCCATCCTGGGCTGGGAGACCTGGATCACCACCAGTTTTGTGTGCCTAGCCTGGATCACTGGCTGAGTTCCACAGCTGCTTCAGCTTTGGTGTAGTCTGGTGCAGCTCCGCAAACTGGGCTCAGGTTCTTTAATAACATAAATTATTCCTTTACATTGTCAAGAATTTTCTTCTGTATTTAAGTAACCATGCCCTTTTTGATGTTTTTATTTTTAATATGATAAATTATGTTTATTCTTTTCCTGAAGTTGAACCATCCTTGAATTCCTGGTATAAATATGACTTGTGCCAGTAAGGCAAAATGGGCTTAGTTTAATGGGTGCCCTTGAGGAGTTTGGCTTTTGTATACCTTGAGTAAAAGTACTTTCACCTGTTAAGTGCTAAGCCCCAGGCCCAAAGCCCTATCAGGTGTGAAACCTGTGTGGGTGTAGATTAATGACTTAAGAGGGGCCAATTCGGGAACCAGTGTTCTCTGGTCTCTGGTTGTTGAGGCGGGGCTTGAGAACGCCAGAGGCTTGGCTGCAAGGAGAGGCGACAAACTACAGCTGAAACCAAAGCAGAGCTGACCCGTGTGGGGACCCAGGAGTTCAAGGGAGGACTTGAGGCCAGTGAATATGATTTATGCCATCTTATTTTTCTGTAGCCTCCTGTTTACTCTTGTGAGGTGGGCTTATTGGGCCTGGAGGCTTGTGATCATGATATTGGAATGGGGAGGTTGGTTTGCTAATTTGTCACTTTGGGCCCTGAATAAATGTCTTGATGTCTTCTTCTTAGAGAATTCTATATACCTTGCGATTTCGAACCATTCAAATAAATATATGATCCTTTTTGAGATCATAAATTTGGCCTTCCTACTACACTTGATTATAATAAAAGTTTCTCGCATCATTTACCATAGTCTGTGTGGCAGGATTTCTTTTTAAATTTTTGAATCAACATTTATTTATGATATTGTTGTCTATCTCTCCTTTTTCAGTTATTCTTTCCTTGTTTAGTCTCATAAAAAGCTGTCTACTAGAGTGATTTCTTTTTTGATTTTTTTAGAATAATTTGTGCAGTATTGTATTAATTTTTCTTTAGAAGACTGATAAAATTCTCCAGTAAGTCTACTAGGATCAGGATATTAACTGTTCTTGTTAATTCATAAGGCCTATTACCTTTTTAGACTTGTTAATACCTTTGCCTATTGAAGCAGCTATAACTGCTTTACTTCTTTCTACAATTCTCATTTTGGGGAGATTTTGAGAATCAGTGAGAACTGAAAAAAATGTCTACTCTTCCACTTGGTTAGTCATGTGACCAAGGAATCGGGTCTATTATAAATCATGTCAGAGGCACAGACCTTTTTCCCCCTATATCAGTAAGAACAATTCAGTCTTAAACTGCACTGCTGCCAAAGTTTTATCTTATAAATAACTCTCATACAAATGTTATTGCTTACATTGGTATATTGATGGTTAGGATGAGGCTAGAAATTCTACAAATACTAAGGAATGTGCCTCTCATCTGAAAATAACCTAAAGATTATAGCAGTTTTTGCATTCCATAAACTTATTATCCATAAGACATCAAGCTAGCTTTATGACATCCTTTTCTAAACCATGCTGAAATACACAAGTAATGGTTTATATTTTACTTTCAACCCTTTAGTAACAAAGTTGTGACATATGTAAACAAATTGCCATTTACAAAGATTTTGCTTCTAAATTTTGAAATTTGGAATATGTGGGAGAGATTGAGCATCTCCCTAGTTCTTAAAATTAGTTCTTTGAACATAGGAAGGCAAGAAGAGGAAGAAGAAGAAGAGGAGGAGGAAGAAGAAGAAGAGGAAGAAGGAGAAGAGGGAGAAGAATAAGAAGAAGAAGAAGAGGAAGAGGATGAAGAAGAAGAGGAAGAGGATGAAGAAGAAGAACAGCAACAACAACAAAAGCCCTTTGATGAATAGAATGCCACTCCTGACACTGAAAAACCCAAGTAAGCTAACCACAATATGATTAATTAGAATTTAACCTTTACTGAGCACTTTTAGGGACACCAAGAAGAATCTGTTTGTTGTTTTGGGGATTTTGTTTTGGTGTTGTTTCCTGTCTGTGGAAATGTATGCTGTATGAATCATGCCTCCTTTTCAGGGTGGCTCCAAAAACTTCACCCCAATGAAAATTAAGAAAGGTCAGTCGATGAACCTAATCTTGACATATGCTAATCTCTCTAATAATTACTGACCTCAGAATTCAGATTGAGTTGAAATGAACTTTATGAATAAGCAATTCAAGAAATACAAGCAAAAGAAAAAAGATATATAGAGTTCATAAATTAAAGAAGGCAATTTGTCCAAAGGACAGAGGCCACATTTTCACAGTGTCTATGAGGAGGTTGAAATTCCAAACCATCTTGTTATGAGAAGTATTCATTTCCTTTATTTTTAAAATAGCAGATTTTGATTATGAGAGAATTCCCTTAAATCCACTATTCAGGAGTTCAGGAATGATGTTCTTAAACTCATTAGCCTATGCCTTGTCAAGACTAGCATAAAGGAAAATATATTGTCACAATTCACATTTAAAAACTTCTGTCTGGACCAAATCATAATGAATTGAATATAATTTGGCATGTGAGATCTGCAGCTGTTCAAAAGCCCTGAACACTGAAAACTCTTCAATGCCTCCATTTCCACCTGAAACTAATTGTAATTTTTATGGGGTAGAATTAATTGGCAGTCTGGTTAAAACTGAATTTAGAGTTTTCTCTTCATTCAAAATGAAACCTCCCTATCTTTTCACACCTAATATAAAGGAAGAATTTTATGAAACTTCTGAATTACAAAATAATTGGTGAACCAACAGTTTCTTATTACCAGATTTATATCATAGAGCATATGTCATAAAATGTTTACATTTCAGCCTCCTTGGGATTTTGTTTTTGTTGTTATTGTGACATATTTTTTAATGCAACCTCTTTGCCCTGATCCCATATGCGGAATATCAAAATGCTCATACTGTGTACACCCAGTGTTATTGTGACTTAGATCCTTTACATTATATTGAGGGAAGTTTTATTTTAAAAAAAATCAGTTTCACAACCAATGTTGTTTTTGGAGCCAAGGAGCCAGATGCTCTTTCGGTTTCTTAATTAAAGTTAGGCGTACACCCACAAATCTTTATCATATTTCCTTGAACAAACACAGAGGTTTTCTATTTTGATATTTAAATGTATTAAATACTTAAATATTATGCCTTCACCTTTATTAGTTTTAACTATCAAATTGTTTTCAGTATATTTTATCTTTAGATCTTGATTTTATATTCCCCCTACCCCAACCCCAGCCCCATATTTCCTAACCTACATAAGTGTTTTCTGCCACCTCGGCTATTGTAGGCAAGTTATTTAAAGTTAAGCTCATTTCTTTTCTGTCGAGCAATATGTTGTTTAGCACTTGAAACATTTTCTCTCATTTCCTATTAGGAGAATCTCACTTATCATGACTCACATTTACTTTTTAGATTGGCTCTGAAATCTCTACTTCCCTAAGAAGTGAGAAAGGTAGAGGGATGGTCCCATTCTTGTCCACGATTATCTCCATAATTATGTTATTTGGAAACATGAATTTAACACTGGTATGAATTATAGTGCATTCCTCCATAAAGTGGAGCCTTGAGGGCTACTGACAATTTAGATCAGACTTTTCTTTCTAAATCTAGTGAAGACTTTAGGGAATCAGAACGTAGCATTGAGATTCATGGCTCTGCTTAAAACTTTTGTTGGTTTTCTAATTCTTCAGGGTCAAATTGAAATTCCTTAAGCTGGCATTCACACACCACCATGAACTGAACACAATCATACCCCACACAAGCAATCTAGTACAATGTAAATATCAATGCGTATGGAGTCAGAGACCTAAGTCCAAATCCTACCTTTTCTATTTAACCACCTTTGTGACTGTGGCCAAGTCATTTAACTACTCTAGACCTCGGTTTCCTTATCTATACAAGGAGAAGAGGGGGAGGTGAATCTTTTAAGCTGTGAACTCCCCTGCATGGAGTCTCCAATCTAGCAAAAGAAATCTAATGCAGTCCCCTACCTAGTGGCAGGAAAGACCTGGGTTCACAGCCCACATCTGGAATAGATTGACAAGTCACTCAAATATCCTCTGCCTCAGGTTCTCGAGTTACAAAATTGTACTTACAGTGCCTACTTTACAAGAGTATTAAAGAAATTAAATGAGATTGTTTAAGTGAAGTACTTTGTAAACCTTAAAGTGAAATATAACTATTAATATTCAAGTGCCACCTCTTCCAAAAAGATGGTGTGTATATACATATATGTGTATGCATGTATGCATATGTTTATATGTATACACATAATTATGTATGTATATACACATATATAAATGTGCACATATATGTGAGCATATGTATATGTAATTATACACATGGACACATAAATATATATATGTATATGTATACATATATATATATATATGTATGTATGTATGTATGTATAACAAGCACTTCTCATAGCATCCTAGGCTGTGAAGGCTCTAAGATTTCATTTTCTTTCTATTGGATTTCCATAAAATACATACCTAGAGAAAATCCTTATTCATGGTTTCCCAAATAAAAATAAAATTAGTGAAATAGATATGAGTCAAGGAGACACCCAAAACATGTGTCCTCCAGCTTATTCTCTGCATTTTGGCCCAACATAATTAAAATACATTTTCGTGTACTACTTATAAGATTTTTTTTGTTTGAATATTATGGTGTCAGAATGCTCAACTTCCCTGCCACATGCAGATGTGTAGCTGTAAATGTGAGCCAATGGAAAGTTATTCTGTACCATTTATTCATATTTCTATTTACAGGCTTAACAAAAAGATCTCCCCTATCATGGAAATGTAATATAACTGGGGTGAACATCTACCCACTACCTGCCAACCAATTGTAGAAGATGTTAAGAAATCTGCATCTTCCATAATTAATATATGGATACTTAAATAAGGAAACATTTCATTATCCATGGAATCACCTAAATTCTCCATTCAATCTGAAGAATTGGTAGAAATCCCTTCTGATAGAATTTTCAGCACTAAAATCATTGCAATTTTATGCAGAGATAGAAACCATTCTGACAGTGTTCAGA
>CM053623.1:57786888-57824820 GCA_028646595.1 Phalanger gymnotis | reverse complement strand
CTCCCCATTCCGACATCTTGACAAAAAGACCCCAGGCCCAGAAAGCCCGCCTCACAAGAGTAACCAGGAGGCCACAGAAAAACAAGATAGTATTTAGCCAAATCATTTTTACTGGCCTCAAGTCTTTGCTTGCACTCCTGGGTCTGTACATGGGTCAGCTCTGCTTCCACAGCTTCCACTTCCGCTGTAGTTGTCTCTTGGCTCACCTTTCCTCGCAGCCGAGCTTCTGGCGTTCTCAAGCCCGGCCTCAATGACCAGAGAGACCAGAGACCATTGGTTCCCAAGTTGGCCCCTCTTAAGTCATCAATCTACATCCACACAGGTTTCACACCTGATAGGGCTTTGGGCGTGGGACTTAGCACTTAACAGCTGAAAGTACTTTCACTCAAAGTAAACAAAAGCCATGCTAAGGAGACAATTTTGCTTAACAACACAGGAGTTCCTTATAAAGATATAGGTTACAGCCCATTCATATGTTCCTCTCCTGTCACATTCCTACCTATGGTCTTTCAAAAGTTCCCCTTGGAGCTCACTCCAAAATGCTGAAGTCTATCCTTTCTTTCTCCAGACATTGTGATGGTGTCAGTAGAGTATTCTGGTACTCTCTGTTCTTTCTCGTTCTTGCATATCTTCTAGTCCTCGCATACATTTAATTCCTTAATATTGTCATTTATTCCAATTCTTCTTTATAATTCCTCTTTTAATATTTTGAAAACTGCTTATACACAGCATGCACCTCTCCATTTGTGCAACTTTTATTGTTTCAATTGAAATTTTATTCTATATCTTCTTGACTCATCCTATTGACAGTAACACTATCAGAATCTTTAGTATTAAAACAATGGACCTTTGATTTTATGATATGCTTGGGCATCTATAAAGGAGCTTTTCTATTTCCTGAAGGCAATCTAGCCCACCAACTACCCATTAAGCTGTGAGTCTGACTCTTTGTTCATCTCTACTATCTCTAGTCTGCATCCCAATAAACCAACACTATATGGTGTCCATCAAAATATACTTGGTCTTTCCCATACAGAAAACTAGCTCACTTCCTAAAGACTATGCAATATTTTTGTAATGACCACACTGACCATTTTTCAGTTGAATCAATCTCTACATAATAAGTGATATCGTTCATAATCTATTTATATTGCTAAGACCAACAAAAGTATTCATGATCAATTTAATGCAATAAGAATTGATTGATTCTCTACTTATGAAAGACATTGTGTTTGGTATTACAATACTGTGATGAGAAACAACTTGGTGACATAGATGCAGTATTGAGCTTAGCATCAGAAAGACATTGGTTCAAGTTCAACCTCTAACACCTACTAGCTATGAATCATTGGGAAAGTTACCTAACTTTGAGCTTCAACCAATTCCCAAAGTACTTATCTACTAAATCCCTGGACAGAGAGAGTTTCCAAAGCTGAATGTCACTATGTTGGGAAAATCACAGATGTGTAAAAATATGGCTCTTGAGCTCACTCAGACTACAAAATTCAAAACCAGTGATCTGCCAAACCCCCTCTTCAGAATGTGTCTGCCCACAATCCACATTGCCTTTTCTTAATTTTCTTTTGCCCCTTGTGAGTATGTGACTCATCACTGGATCAACCTATGAAAGTTAAGAAGAATAATTAATTATATCTGGAATTTAGCTCAGAAAAATTTGCATTGCTTGACAATAATGGAATATTATTTAACAGTGTCTCTGTTTTTTTTTTAATAGATCCCTTGGTAGAAACAAAATATTTCTCAAGAGAAGAATTACAAACACTTAATAAAGAAAACACACAGGTGGAATAGTGGATAGAATGCTGAGTCTGGAGTCATTAAGACTCATGTAGTTGTATGACCCTAGGAAAGTCACCTAACCCTGTTTACTACTATTTCCTAATCTGTAAAATGAGCTGGAGAAAGAAATGGCAAACCATTCCAGCATCTCTGCCAAGAAAATCCCAAATGACATCACGAAGAGTGAGACATGACTGAACAAACAAACAAGGTGCTAAATTTGGAATTAGAGGACCTAAGTAAGTTCAAACCTCAACTTTGCCACTTACTCCTTGTACCTCTCTGGGCAAATCATTTAACTTTCTGGAGCTTCATGTTCCCAGCTATAAAATGAAAGGGACCAGATGACCTCTAGATTACTTTTTAGCTCTAATACTGTAATTCAATGAGTAATCATAAGAAATATTGCTCCAAATGACTGCTGCTAAATGATTTGCAGATCTGAATAACTGTGACGTTTTACTTTGTATCCAACAAATTGGCAAAGATGATAAAATATGGGACGAGTAAATGTTGGAAGGACTATGAAAATACCATCACACTAAGATAATGTTGATAGAACTATCAATTGATCCAACCCTTTTGAAAAACAATTTGGAATTAAGCTGAGAACATGCTAAAACTTCTATGTCATTTGGTCCCGAAATTGTATGACTAGGCAGGGCATATCATAAGTAGGCCAGAGGGAGCAAGGAAGACCTCAAATGCACCAAAATATTCATAGCAACAATTTTTTGGTAATATCAAAAATTGGAATCATAATAGATATGTACAAATTATGAAATGACTAAATAAGGTGATCTATGAATATAATGGAGTAATTACTATGTTATAAGAAATAATATGAGGATTTCAGAAAAATATGGTTAAATTTAAAAGAATGACTAGAGAATAAGGTGGGAAGAACGAGCAAACTATATACAGAATCATTTCAGTAATATAAATGGAAAGAAACAAAAAACAAAAAGAATGAAAATTAACACTACAACTACAATGACGAAACTTGGGCTCAAGAAGAAATGAAGAAATATGTATATACATATATATATGCATACGTGTGTATATATATACATGTATGTATATATAAGTGTATATGTATGTATATGTATGTATATGTATGTGTATGCATACATATATATGTGTATATATATACTTCCCTTTTTTTTTTAAAAAAAGAGATGGGGAACTATGAATGTAGAACAGTACATGAACCTTCAGAATGAGTTAATTTATTAGTTTAGCTGAGTTAATCTCTATCAGTCTCTCTGTCTCTGTCTTTGTCTCTTTCTCTAATTCTTTGTAACCAAAGATTTCCTTTAAAGCACACCTCATTAATCACATCTACATGAGGTATTTCCTTATTTCCCCAGCTATTAGGGATTTCCACAAAAAACTATTGATATTTAGTTGATTAGTCATATCTGACTCTTTTTGATACCATTTATAATTTTCTTAGCAAAGATACTGAGGTGGTTTGCCCTTTCCTCCTCCAGTTCATTTTACAGATGAGGAAACTGAGGCAAACAAGGTTAAGAGACTTTCCCTGGGCCACATTGCTAGTAAATGTCCCAGGCTGGATTTGAACTCACGTCCTCCCAGCTTCAGGGCTGACATTCTATCCAGTGTGCCACCTAGGTGCCCCACCAAATTAATTTGCATTTATTTTATATGTACTTCGTATATGGTTACATAAATATACATACATATATATATATTTATATATACATATATATATATAGATGCATGTACATACATATACGCACATTACTTTCCCTTCTTTCCCTGAATATTGAGTATAAGTATGCAAGCATTTTGAAGGTGGAGAGTTTTAAAGTTTTTGCTTTCTGTCCCCAGAGTCTGACACACAGTAAGTGTTTAATGCATATTCAAGTAATGATTGAGGGCCTGGCTCAATAAGTAGGATATTTGGAAAGTACAGTGATTTAAAGCCAAAAGATATTATTCACAATTAAAAGAAATGAAATAATAGACTCAAACAACAAGTAGTCACCTAAATGATGTTGTGGATAGAGGGCTGGACTTAGTAAAATCTACCAAAAAAACTTTCAAATCCTTCCTCAGAGATTTGCTATTCGTGTGAGCCTAGACAAGTCAGTTGATCGGCTTTAACCTCTCTTTGCCTCATTGCCACAGTCTGTAAATGGATATAACAATAGCAACTATCTTCCATTTTTCTTGTGAGGATGAAATGAAATAATATTTGCAAAATGCTTTGCAAACAACCTTAAAACATTATAGAAATGTGACAGCGATGTTGATGATGATGATGATGATGATGATGATGATGATGATGATGATGATGATGGAGGTTTTGTAGCCAGGCATCTTGAGATTTCCCCTTTACATCAAATGAGTTTTTGAAAATTGAAACCCTTCCAGGCAGAGCCAACATAGCAGAATAAAAGCAGGGACTTACTTGAGCTATCCTCCAAATCACTCCAAATGCCTGTGAAAAATGACTCTACTCAAATTCTAAAGCACATGAACACACAAAATGACAGAGTGGAACAAATTTCCAAGCCAAGACAACCTGGAAGGTCAGCAGGACAGGTCTAATCATACTGGGCTAGGAGCAGTGCACAGTCCAGCACCACTATAGATGAGGCTGGAGCAGACCTCAGGAGACTGAATCACCGTCAGTTGTGGTGGTTTCCAGACTTCCCAACCCACAAATGCCAAAGACAACATAGTTGGTCAGCGGGAAAACTCTGTCAGACCAGTGTGGGAGAGGAGCACAGTCTGGCCCCAGCCCCAGGGTGGTGGAGGTAGAGGCAGCACTGGATGCTTCTGGAGCTCCAGGCCCACAGACAGTGGGGGGAATCAAGTGGCTGATCCGAGGGGGATTGCAGGGATCACTTTGCTGGTGCTGAGGGAGAATTTTCTTGTTTTACTCTGCTTGGATCTAGGTCACAGTCCTGGGTGGCAGTCCTGGGTTACGACAAGTACTGGCATAGCAGAGCTTGTGGCAGCTGTAGAGAGGGAATCCTCCTCACAGTTCTAAGGCAGAAAAGAGTGCTTGAAGTCATTCACATAGCACAGGCCAGGAGAGGAATAAACACCTCTCCTTTTGGTAATACCACCTTAGAAGAGTTGAAAATTTGTAGCTGCCTAGGATTATCTCTGAAAACAGCTGCACAAAACCCCTGAAGCTTGGGACAGAACACTCTTGACTCTGGAAGCAGAGTCCTCTCTTGACAAAGAGCTCAAAAGTCAAGTAATTGGCTGGGCAAATGAGCAAACAGCATAAAAAATCTCAGACTATAGAATCTTACTTTGGTGACAAAGAAGATCAAAACACATAACCAGAAAAAGACAAGAAAGTCAAAGCTCCTACATCCAAAGCCTCCAAGAAAAATATGAATTGGTTGCTGGCCATAGAAGAGTTCAAAAAGGATTTTGAAAATCAAGTAAGAGAAGTAGAGGAAAAATTGAGAAGACAAATGAGAGTGATGCTAGAAAATCATGAAAAAATGACACATCTGTTTGTTAAAGGAGACCCGAAAAATACCAAAGAAAATAACAGCTTAAAAAATAGACTAACCCAAATGGCAAAAGAGGTCCAAAAAGCCAATGAGACAAATGCCTTAAAAAGCAGAATTGTCCAAACGGAAAAAGAGGACCAAAAACTCACTGAAGAAAATAATTCCTTAAAAATTAGAAAGGAGCAAATGGAAACTAATGGCTTTATGGGAAACCAAGAAATTCTAAAACAGAACCAAAAGGATGAAAAAAAATAGAAGACAATGTGAAATATTTCATTGGAAAAACAACTGACCTGGAGAATAGATCCAGATGAGATAATTTAAAATTTATTAGACTACCTGAAAGCCGTGATAAAAAAAAAAAAAAGAGAGCCTAGGCATCATCTTTCAAGAAATTATCAAGGAAAACTGCCCTGATATTTTAGAACCAGAGGATAAAATAGAAATTGAAAGAACCCACTGATAATCTCTTGATAAAGATCCCAAAGGAAAACTCCTAGGAATATTGTAGCCAAATTCCAGAGCTCCCAGGTCAAGGAGAAAATATTGCAAGCAGCCAGAAAGAAACAATTTGAGTATTGTGGAAACACAATTAGGATAACACAAGATCTAGCAACTTCTACATTAAGGGATCAAAGGGCTTGGAGTATGATATTCTGAAGGTCAAAGGAGTGAGGAATAAAACCAAGAATCACCTACCCAGCAAAACTGAGTATTATACTTCAGGGAAAAACAAAAGGATATTTAATGAAGTAGAGGACTTTCAAGCATTCTTGATGAAAATACTAGGGCTGAAAAGAAAATTTGACTTTCAAATACAAGAATCAAGAGAAACATGAAAAAGTAAGCCAGAAAGTAAAGAAGTGAAGTCACAAAGGACTTACTAAATTTGAACTGGTTTACATTCTTACATGGAAAGATGATATTTTAATTCATGAGACCGTTCTCAGTAATTGGGTATTTGAAGGGAATATATATGGATGTACATATATATATATATATATATATATATATATATATATATATATATATATATACACACACACACATATATATGTATCTATGATATACGTATATATGTGTGTGTATATATGTATATATTTGCATGTATGTATATATAATATATATGTACACATACAGAGGGCACAGGGTGAGTTGAACTTGAAGGGATGTTATCTAAAAAATAAAAGTAAGGGGTCAGAGGGGTACATATTGGAAGAATGGAAAGGGAGAGATAGAATGAGGAAAATTATCTCACATAAAAGGGGTAAGAAAAAAGCCGTTACAATGGAGGATAAGCGGGAGGGAGAAGAAAGGGAATGAATGAACCTTACTCTCATCGGACTTGGCTTAAGGAGGGAATAACATAGACACTCAATCAGATTTTACCCTGCAGGAAAAGTAGGGGGGAAAGGGATAAGAAGGAGAGATTATAGAAGGGAGGGCACATGGGTGGGGGGTAGTCAGAAGAAAACCTTTTTTAAAAGAGACAGGGTCAAAGGAGAAAATAGTATAAATAGGGGACAGCATACGATGGAGGGAAATATAGTTAGTCTTTCACAACGTGACTATTACGGAAGTGTTTTGCATAGCTACACGTATATAACTTATATTGAATTTCTTGCCTTCTCAAGGAGGGTGAGTGGGGAGAGAAGAAAGGAGAGAATCCAGAACTCAAAGTTTTAAACACAAATATTAAAAATTGTTTTTACATGCAATTGGGAAATAAGATATACAAGCAATGGGGTATAGAAATCTATCTTGCCTTACAAGAAAGTAAATGGGAAGAGGATGGGGTGGGGGGGAATAGGGTGATAGAAGAGATGGTAGACCAAGGGAAGGGGTCATCAGAATGCATGTTGTCTTGGAGTGGAAGGGGAGAGAAAGGGAGAAAATTTGGAACTCAAAATCTTGTGGAAATGAACTTTAGAAAGTAAAAATAAATTAATTAATAAGAAGCAAACAAACAAAAATCAAAACTCTACCAAGGAAATTTCTATATTGCCATAATCCCCTTTCCGGAGGGATTTTGTTAAAATATTGACTATGTGAAGTGGCATTTAAAAGCAGTCAAACTTCTTAAAGAAACCATGTGTTCAAAATTTTATGTTTTTTTTTTCTTGAGATAAACATATGGATTCTTAACAGACAGTTTTGAAATTGAGACTGTTTTTTGAGCTAGGGTTTCCCAGTTTATAAAGTCCTCTCCAAGGGGACTTTTGTATTTCTTTCATTAAATCCCTCTAGTGACATTTTTAATAAACTGAAAGTCATTTGCCAAACATCAGTTTCCTCTCACAAGAGTTCTTCTCCTTTGCTAAAAGCCCTAACCACCCCAAGGAACAGCCTAGATGCTAAAAATAATTTAGCTTTATAGATTTGTTTATCAATCATGGAAATAGTGGTAGAATAATTCAGAGGTGAAATTTTGTGCTCTCCACTACAATTATGAATGGATAAGGGAAGTGAAGAGGGATGCAGTAGAAACAATAGTGAATTTGGCAGTTACAGGACCTGAATTCAAACCCCACTGTTACTTCCTACCTGTGTGATTTGGGGAAAATCACCTAGCCTCTCTGCCCCTCAGTTTCCTTATTTGTAAAAGAAGTCATTTAACACTGTCATCTCTAAGGTTACTTCCAGTTGTAAATCTATGAACCCCTCCACCCGCTTAGAAAAATAAAGCATCAGTGACTAGAGGTGATAAATGCAAAGTCCAATTAGCACTTAATTGATCTTGACTTGGTGTCTGACATTTTCTTTTGTTCTCTCTCCAAGAACCTTCCCTGAGTGCCGGAAATGAATTATGCTCGTAGGATGTGGGCCAAGTCAATCTATGTTGCTGTGGATGGAATGTAGAATATTAGGAAAAAACAGAGCTGCAGTCTTTGTATGTCAACTGGAACAAATGAAAGTATATCTTCTATGGGAAAATGTATTATACCAAAAGGTAGGGCTTGAAAGGTGGTACATATAAAGTAGCCAAAAGCAGCAGTACATTTTTGGAAACATAAAGACATGAAAACAGAGGATCTCAGCAATATTTTACAATAGACTTAGGAGATAGTGGCTGTATGCATTTCATGTTTGGAAACAAAGACTTTATACCTTAATGAATGCATACAGCCATTGCCATTTTATGGAAATCCTTCTGTAGATGGCATTGAGTAAGTAGTGTTTTCATTACATAAATTATGTACACACCATTTCCTGACTCACTCTAATACTGTTAAGGCATGCATTCAGCACTTCTACAATATCATGAACAGAAAAATGTCTGGAATGAGGAGGTGATCATAGGCATGGCTACTATTTACAAAAAAAGATTTTAGGAATCAAGTGGCAAACAAACAAACAAAAAAGCACATCTACCATCCAGGAGATTTGCATGAGAACCAGTTATTTGTATCAAACACCTTCTGCAAATTATATGGTGACATCTGGGTCTTTTGGCATACTACCAGGTGCATTGCTCTCTGGTTCGGAAAAAAGAAAAGAAAAAGAAATATTGAGTAATGAGTAACCAAAGAAAAAGAAAGACTCACCATCTAAACACCCATAACAAGAATTATCATGTTATACAGCACATTAAAATGAAAAACATCTGTATAATACTATTGTGAATATTTGTGAAACAAGGAAATTGGTATTGCACTGAGATAAAGTTCTGAGTCCAATTAGTCATTGGGATGACAGGGAGCTACTTTTGTGCTCAAACTTTAATGAATAAATGTCCATTTTGAACCCTATAATGTGGATTATGAGTCAATACCACTTGATTTATGAAATCCTCTTGTCTTAAAATAACAATGATAATAATAATTTAATATTTATGTCATGCCTTATTGTTAACGAAACCTTGAAAGGCAAACAAAGATGACACCAAGATGGAATGTTAGTCAAATTACTAAGGAAGAATTTAGCAAAAATCAATACACAATTATACAGGGGAAAGTTTAAAGGACAAAAGAGATACAAGGTCAATAGGCAAAAATTTTTCAAATTATGAAAGGAAATATGAAAATCTAATAAATTTTATTCTTGATGCCTGCCAAATGTGTATATGTGCATACATCACTCTATACATGCATGCTTGTTGACAAAGATAAATGCCTATATCTACAAGTCTGTCTATATGTACATATATATATATATGCACACATACGCACATACACACACACACACATACATATATCTTTTTCTCTATCTAGAGACAAAGACAGAGACTGAGAAACAGAAATGAGAAGATGATTAGTTGTGATAGGCAGAAACTTTTCCCCTTCCCTTGAAAACGTTCAAATTAAATAAAATAATCAAAGCAAGAAAGACCTGTGGAGGAAGAACTTAATGTTAGATTAAAACTAGCAAAGAAGGAAGCCAGGTTTCTGTAAGTTAAACCTTCCTTTTTTACTCCATATATAAAACTTTCCTTGTGATCCTTTAATGCAGTTCTCATGAGTTATTTTGTATTCTAGTTATTTCTGAATGTCATATCCTGCCATTAAGCTAAATATTATTTTTATGCATTTTTCACCGAAACTATTTTACATCAGCAATGGACAGTGTTTTAAAAGTTGGTTTGCATTCTTCCAACACCCTATTTTCTGACATGGTAAATATGGTGTATTGTGAGAATGAATGTGTAGTCAGTGACTTTTGTAAAGGTAGCTGGTGACCATTTTTAGCAGTGGACTTTCAAAAGTGCATAAAGGGGCATTTGCCAGTTTTTATGCCACTAAAAATTAGCATTTTTCACTTAGGGGTAGTTTATCAGCTCCTGTCTTGTGCAATGAATCTGTTCTTAATGGTCACAATCTTAGGTGTTTTAACTTTTATCCAACATAATTGATATGTCATTTCTGCCGTTGTTACAATCTAAGAGAAAGTGTGTCTTATTTTAGAGGGTGCTTCCCAGTAAATCTAGTTATTTTATCAGTCATGAGAACAGATCCCTCTTTTCAGTGTCCATTGATGAGGTCATAACGCAAATAATTGATGTTTACCTTCCCACAGACCAATGCCAAAGTAGTGTTTGAGGCAGCAAAGAGCACGAAGCTCCATGGCTTTTTCCATCCCCTGGATATGGGCCTTTGTAAAGATCAATTACACTCAAAAAAGTGTTATTCCTGATATTTCAAAGTTTTCAAGTCTTTCTAAAACAAATACAGCCCCCCATTCATCTGTATTTCTTTCAATGTCTCCCCCAATTACTTTCATAGGTTATTTCCTCTGTGCAAATTTAAATGATGGGGAGTTTTTAGTTCAATTCAACAGTCAATACAGTGAGAATTAGTCTGCATCTAATCAATTTCTACCAGGAACATGTTGGAAGCAATAATGCTGTAAATTTGAGCTTAATGGATTTTCACAGGATTGCCTGTTTTCCATAATTCCTTTTTTTCTTCATTTATTGCCCCCACCCAAGAAAAGCCCTGAAAAGAATCAATAAACTTTAAAAAAAAAAACAAGACTTTTAATCTTTGAATATGGAAGAGACAAAGGCTGAAGAAAAGAGACACCATTGACTGAAAAGGAATTGAGATTCTAGAGTGCATCATCCTTTTTTTCCCCCTTCACTTTTCCAATAGTCAACCTTGAAGAGAATTGATTACACTGCTACATTTTTTTTTCTGTGATACTGTTTTTATGCGGTAGAAAGTGCTTTCTAATCACTATTCCATCCCTCTGTCCTCCCCCCCAAAAAAATACTACCTTATCTTTTAGATAATTGATCCAGTTAAAAAAATAGAGCTTAGGAAAACAAGGAAAAGAAAATGAATCCAGATAAACATTTTAAAAAAATGTTTTCTACTCATGGAAGAAAAAAGTTTGGCTTTGGAATTTTATCACAGGCTAGAATATCTTTAAACTCTGGGGTGCCAGAGCAGCTCTTTAGCTATATTCACTAACCTCACCTTATAGAATGTAAACATAATCCATAGTATCCTGTCCAGGATTTATATGTGCATTTGTGTGTATTCTCTGGTGATCATTACCTTTCTCATTCTAGCATGTTGCTTCTAGAAAGGCGAAAGTGATGATAATAATGACAAATGGCATTTATATAGCACTTTTATACTGTTTACTTTTGCAACAGATCTGTAATTTTAATAATATAGGGAGCTCCCAGCAAGGAACTTTGTCCACCAATGCTAAAGCATGCTTCATCTGCAACTAAAAGTCTTAGAATGTCATCCAGAGTACTGAGAGTTTGTTACTTGCACAAGGTCAAATAGTGATTACATGTCAGAGGTTAGATTGGAACCCCGTACTTTCTGAATCTGAGGCCAGCTCTCTATACATTACCCAATGGTGTCAAATTCAAAAAGAAACAGAGACACTAAGTGATATTCTAAGGATTTCTGCTAGTAGCATATTGACTTAGAAAACTCTACATTAAAATTGTCTGTGTTCTACTGTAGTTTTCTTTATTTTGTTAAATATTTCCAGTTACATTTTAATCTGGTTCTGGCCACACACACAGAAGTTCTATGGGCCAAAATTTTGTTTTTGATACCCGTGCTCCCTGTGCTCTATACCCCGCTGCAGCACAGTCCTTTAGATACATTATCTAATTTAACCTCAGGGAAATGCCACAAAGAAGGTACTGAAGACATGGGTGGGGGTGTGGGAGTGTTGTTTTCTGACCAATTGACACTTGCCACTCTTCAATCAGTACGGTCACAGAAAGAAGTAAGTAGAAGATAAAGTTGAAATCACTCCTGAAGGAGAGGAGATATAAAATCTGACTCAAGGGACAAAGCAATTTCAAGGACCATGACCCCTTGCATCAGTGAAGAGAACCAGCTCTGAGTCAATCAAGGATTCAAGGAAAAACTAGACTTGTCAATTGAGGGTGAAGCTCCAAAGAAGAGTTATGATAGATCCAGGGTTCCCCTACCCTCATATCCTTTACCAAAAACTGGCATGCTGAATGGATAGTTTTCCATATGAAGATAAGGGAGGTTGGATTTAGCTAAGTGCCACTGTATCATTTTGACTTTTGACTATCTTTGCTGTTATAAGACAAAGTGAAACTCCTCTTAAGTGTTTATTGACTTGTGTGCATCATTTTGATCCAACGTTAAACCTGAACAAGGTATTAGTTTTAAGCCTGCCCCTTATATTTGACACAGTTGGCAATTGAGATGAAATGAGATGCCCTCATGACTCATATCTTGGTCGAATTGGGGGGAGCAACTATAATGCAAAAATAAATGCAGAGGTGAGGTTTTAGGGTGGTAGGACACTACCAAATTAAAAGTCCATTCTAATTGTGTATGGAGAATATTCTCTGTGGATTCCTCTAAGGCAAAAAAAAAAAAAACAAACAAACAAACTGGTGAGTAGTGAAAGTGGCTGCTCTGGAGGGTAGGGGAAGTTCTTGTCACCAAAGTCTTTGGCATTGTCAAGTAGTCCAATAGCAAAAACCAATATGATTTTATCAGTGGAAATGCCATTAAGAAGAGGCATTACCATCTGCTTTGGCACTGTACCCTAAGTACAAAGAGATCTTTCCATCTAACTGGTAGCCAAAGTCTTCCAATATAATGTCTCCCCTCATTCCAATCTGAGCTCTTTGAGAGCAAGAACTGCCTTCCTTTGCTATTTGTATCCCAGAACTTAGCATATAGTACACATTTAAATATGCTTTATTCATTCATTCATTGTTGTTGTTGACTGCTCTGCACAAATTGAACTGCCAACATAAGATTGAGAGTAAACCAGGCCAGTGCATTCAGCACCTAGAGACATAGCTCTCTTCTTTCAGGGATGGTGCAATAAAACTAGTGGCTACTGATGGAGCTGATGGCTGATAGAAAAAAAGCAACTTCTCTGGTAAAGTCAAGGACTGACAATCAGCAGCCAAGTACCCTCCCACCCCCACCCCATGGCCTCTGTCCTAGAGGCTGAGGTTCCTGCTGAGACTAGAGTCATGGGACAGAATGATAGAGAAAATGAAGTAGAGACTTAGGAACTCTCACAAGTGGCAAGAAAGCTGCTTGGTTATTTTACCATCCCTTCCCTGAGGGAGCCAGGGGTGGGCAGACATTCTCTGCTAAGGAGGCAGCAGGTAGCCGAATAGGTGAGGTGTTGCAGGATAAGTTCTCACAAAGATTTTAGGAGGTTTTGGAGCAATGGTTCCTCAGGGCATGGTCCACTGGAGCCAGAGATGAGCTGCTTTCTTCAGCTAACTTACATAGATTGAGAAGCTCTATGAACATATATTACAGAGTCAATTAAATGTACTAGGACCTCCTGAGGAGGAATGCTGGGACAAAGATGGGAGTTATTCATAACTGACTCCAAAAAGATGAATTCCCATTGCAGCCCCAATTGGTATTTGTAAGAGAAAGGGCAAAGTTCCAAAAAGAAATGGGTTTTATAGATGGAGGTTACGTGAGTCCTCATTGTGCTGCCACACCCTATTCCCAGCCTTCCTCAGTGGCTTAGATGCTACCTTCTGGGTGGAGTCCTGTTAGAATGGTTTCAGACTTTAGTCATGGAATTAATCCAAAGAAAAACCAGGTTCTACCTGCTGAGTCAAGTTTTGGTGAATATAACAGTTGGGGCACACCCAGAAGATTCTAGGCACAAGGCAGACTAAGCTACTGGCACTTGCTTCCCTACGATCTAAGAAGAAAGCTCCAAGACACTAGAATCTTTAGATGTTGGTGAAACTACAGTCTTCATCCTGAGGTTCCACACTCACCAAGGTACCCTTAAGTCTTCTCGTTTCAAACAGGGACCAGAATAGTCTACAGCCTTGGAAGATAAAAAGCAGGTTTTCCAACAGTCTATCATCTTGGCTTCATTCATTCATGCATTCATTCATTATGACAAAGGCCATTTTTCTGGAAGTCTCTGTCCATAAAAACCAGGTTGAATGGAGTTTTCAGCAGGCATAAAAACAAAGGTAGAATAAAGAACTGTCAGGCTTCTAGAGTTCCAAGTTCTCCAAAGATACCACACGCTATAGGGGGCAAAATGTTTGATCACCTATTACTAGGCCCTGGTTGATATTAAACAAATAATAGCCATACAACCACCCTTTGGTCAGATTGGCCCATTGTGTGTTGAGTAATGGAAGATAATACTTTAATAAAAGTTAGAAGACCCTCTAACAAAATGTGTAGAGCACAGGAAGCTTCTGTTGCAAAAGGTAAATGGTAAGTTGAAAAAAAAATCATACTTTCCCCATTTGCTGTGGTGTTGATGCCCTTCACAAATAGGTAGTGAATGTGGCACGTCCTCCTGAGGGCTATAGTCCAGACCTTGCTTCCTCATCTGGCTATAAGGACCTGGCTCCTGAGAAAAGCCATCCTGACTATTTTACTGAGGGTTCCATCTCTTACCACATATACAACTTAATTTCAGCAGCCATTAATCTCATAACAGGGAATACCCAAGGCAAAGAAGATCCTGGATAGTCCTTCCAGTAGGATGAGTTCCAGATTACAAGGGTAGCACATGTTTAATGGATGGAACAGAATAGACCTTCATCTCCAATAATTCTTGGAAGGTGACTTTGGATTTAGCTAAGTTATCTAGACTATTAAAAGTTGTCCTTGAGATCAGGACCTAAGGAGGAATTTTGACAGTGCTTCCCACTGCATACAGTTGTTTGGTGGGAAGGGGGGACATCAGCACTTATCAGAGATGTCATAATGTTAAACAACCTAGTTGGAACCATTATAAGAACAGCAGAGTTTGGGGAATGGGTCCATTGTCAATGAAAACATTGGGGTGGAAGGGGTGGCAGTAGTATATTGTGCTAATCACAGAACCCTATAATTCTCTTGACTAAGGACAAGGGAGCTATTCCTACCCAAATATACTCCTTGTCATGGTTGAACCCAGGTGTTCCTCAACCTTTCCCCAACTAGCAAAATGGCACTCTACCACCTCAAGAAGAGAATTTTGCTCTCACTAAGAAATGTCTACATTGTCATGCACCTGACTACCCAGGTTAGGGAATCTAACCTTGCCGAAGGCATGTCTGTGACAAATCAGTGTCACCCTGAAAAGAGAAAAAGCTCTCCATCTCGTTAGTATCTGGAATCTAGTCTCCAAAAAGACCTATATGATAAGAATGGGTTATTTTTAGATATAGTTATGGCTGACCCTCTTGGACATTTCTTTTTCTAGCACAGAGTTGTTTTGGTATCAATGTTCTTGCCCCCTCAGAAGTCTTGATATTCCTAGGAGAAATACCCAGGTCCCCCTCAGTTGTTAGAGTTCCTTTCCTTTGGGATGATTTAGACAATTTCCCTGAAAGGGATGAGGGCAAGGAGTGGTATTATTGGGGGGCCTCTTGCTTTCTAACAGCATGGGGGAGGCTAAACCTATTGCTTCATAATTATATTGGATGTATATTTTCTTTTTTCAAATGATATTTTATTATTTTCCCCAATTAAATGTAAAAACATTTTTAACGTTTTAAATTTGAAATTCTATCGCTCTCTCCCTCCTCTCGCCTCTTTCTGAGACAGTTAGCAATACAACATAGGTTATACATGTGCAATCATGTAAAAAATTCTAAATTAGTCACTTTGTGCAAGAAGACTCAAACAAAAAAGAAAAAAAAAGTGAAAATAGTATGCTTCGGTCTGTATTCAGACAGTGTCAGTTCTTTCTCTGGAGGCAGATTGAATGTTTCAACATGAGTCATTTGGGATTAACTTAGATCACTGTATTGCTGAGAATAGCTAAGTCATTCACATATGATCATCATACAATATTACTATTACTATGTATAATGTTTTCCCGGTTTCGTTCACTTTGATTCGTATCAATTCATTTAAGTCTTTCTGGGATTTTCTGAAATCATCCTGCTTGTCATTTCTCATAACATAATAGCATTCCATTACAATCATATGCCACAACTTGTTCAGCCTTTCCTCAATTGATGGGCATCCTTTCAATTTTTTTATTTTTAGCCACCACAAAAAGAGCTTCTTTACATATTTTTATGCAAATAGGTTCTTTCTGACTTTTAAAAATCTCTTTTGGATACAGACCTCACAGTGGCATTGCTTGTTTTGATGTGAACAGTTTTATAGTCCTTCGGGAATAGTTCCAAACTGATCTCTAGCATGGTTGGATCAGTTCACAACTCTACCCACAATGCAAGAGTGTCCCAGTTTTCCTGCAATGGATGCATATTTTCTTGGAAAGGAGGGGATCGCTTAGTTGATTTGGTGGTAATTCCACACCCCAAAAATTAAGGTGTGGAAGAGTCCTTAGTTAATATTTGTAGAGGAAGGGTGTAGCCCCTCCACTAAGACTTTTAAATGGGGACATATTTTGTATTTTTCCCCTAATGTGACTCTCAGGGTTTTGGTAGATGAACTAAGGAAACCTGGGGGGGGGGGGTGACAATGTTGGGAGAATTTGAATATCAATGTAAAAGCCAATACAAGTTACACATGCAGAAGGCCTATGACCCTCAGTTACTTTACTGCTACAGATGACCCTACTGCATGGTAAATTGCTAACTGAAACTGATGACGTCATCTCAACTGTGACCTGGATATTCCGGGAACTGCTCTGGTTCCTTGACTCATTCTCACTTCTACGTATTTGGTAAACCTACTATGAATGGCAAAGGTGTAGAATTACCCAACTCATGGGCTATATCATTGAGATCTGAGACTTGGACCTTCTGAAGTAGGGAGAAAAAATTTTGGATTGATGATTTTTGTCCTCTGTATTTTTTTCTTTTAATTTTTGGTGAGTTTCAAATGGTAGATTTTTTTCCTTCTCTTTTCTATTTCTTTTTGCAATTGATACTTCCTATGCCAGGATGATTGTCTAGCAACAGTCCTGAAAACACTTAAATGGTGCATGGTCTTCCCTAAGATCTTTGAGACCATGGCACCATGAGGGTGGTATGTGGTAGTACTAGGATGTTCCCCCCAATACTTCCTGCAGTAGAGATTAGTTTTCTCTAATTTCCCATAACAGCAGTTAGTTTTACTTAAAAGGCCACAAACTTGTGCCTGAGACTTGATTGATCCCTGCCTCCCTTGACTGTAACTCCTTGGTTACCTAAGGATATAAAAAACCCCACCACATGGAGTCAGGACCTCTCAAAACTAATGGATTTCTGAAGACCATGAGAGTCACCATGTTCTTCAGTATATCCTGTCCTGATGAGGAGACATGTTTCTAGATGAATAAGAGGAGGGTTATTTCTAGAGAAGCTAGGTATCTTTTTGTCCTTCTTGTTTATCCTTGTGGTATTAGGGCAAAGTAAACTAATATGTATTAATGGTTCAGTGACTTGTGAATGCCTCATTTTGTCCCAACATTGAACCCGATAAAGATTTTCATGTTAAGTCCATTCTTCACAAGACTCTTTGTGGAAAGAAAGCAAACTGAAGTCTTGCAATACCAAAAAAAAGTGTGTTTTCTTGATCATAAGCATTGCACACTTTTGTGGGCAATACTGTTGTATTTGAAATTTGTGCCTACTCTTCCCACAGAATCTGTGTATGTTTGTGAGAATGAGCCTGTTTGCTTCCTCAATGATACCAAGATTGTCCCAATATTGTCACCCACTCAGTGTTCCTTATCTCACTCACCAAAACCCGGAGATCCATTTTGATGGCTGAAATTATTCATTAATCCACACATTCATTTAGGTATATATGTATGTATATATGTACATATGTATGCATATGTGTGCATGTATTTGTTTTATTATTGTTCATGGTATACCCTTTTGTTAAATGTCTCGGTTTTGTGCCAATTACATATACTGGCTGACAGTTAAGGAGAAGATCACTCCCGAGCTAAATGAGAGCAGGCTGAACCCACAGATTACCCCAAAACGCGAGGCATTTGGAAGTTCTCATGAATCCTGCATGAGATATGACCTAGTGCAACCCAACTGAAATGTAGAGTTGGGAGGAGGGGGAAGGAAATGGTTCCAGGAGGGGTTGATACAAAAATTGTTTTCCCTTTAAAAAAATGAATGTCAGAGCTTAGAAAGGTTAAGTTACTTGCCCACATTAATCTAAATACTAATTGGCAGAATTAGAATTTAAACCCTGGTTTTCCTAATTTAAAGTACCATACCATCTTATTTGGCCAACAGGACTGTGGAAGTAAATAACTTTAGGGTTTTTGCACACATAGAAACATATAAATACGTATATATATATATATACATATATATATATATACACACATACATAATACATATATATATATATATACATGTTATATGTGAAAGGTAGTGTGGCCCAGTAGATAGTACGCTGACCTTGGAGTCAGGAAGAACAGCTTTTAAAACCTGCCTATGATACATACTGGATGTGTAAACAGAGACAAATAGTTTACACTCTAGGAATCCCGAGTCACTCTCTAAGATTTTACATTAAAATTGACTCACTCATGTGCATTGGCACAAGGAGTTTTCACAAAGACCATTTACCACATTCACAAAATCTCATATGTGTATCCCGCCCCCCCCATCCCAGATCTGTGATTTCACTGGTGCAAAACATTTACGCCCATAGTTCTATGAAGATCTGCGAAGTTAAATGACTGCTTGTGTCCGTATAGACATTCCAAGAGAGATTTGAGACTTGAACCCCAGTCATGTTGACTTTGAGGCTGGCCCTTTATCTAGTACTTTGCTGTTCATGAATACATACTTACAAAGACAAACACATACATACATATATGTATATGCGTATATACGTATATATATGTAGCTACTATGGGAAATGCCTCATATCTAGCTATCTATTGATAGCTTGCCTCCAATACATACTAGCTGGGTGATACTGGGCAAGTCACATAACCTCTAAGTGCTTTCGGCAATTAAGTCTAAGAGTTACAGACAAGGTGCTCACCTTTTCTGATATACATGGGACTGAGACTGGACCTGAGATTTTTATGTATTTGTTTTGTGTTAGGAGCCAGGAGAGTGGGAGAAACTAGTGGGAGACCCTTGCTGTATCCTCATCCAGATCACATCCCCTAACCATCGATGACTCTCTGGATTCTGTCCAGGGCCCTCTTTCTCTTCTCCCTCTAAACTACTTTGGTTGGTGATCTTATCAGTTCCCAGGGATTGATTCTCATCTCTATGCTGATGATTCGTAAATCTACTTGTCCTGCCTCAACCTCTCTGCTCATATCTCATATCTCCAATCTCATATCTCCAACTGTCTTTCAGGTACCTCTAACTGGATGTCCAGTAGCCATCGTCACCTAAGCATGTCCAAATCAAGACTCTATTTTTCCTCATTAAATCTCTCCACCTTTTTATTTTCCCTATAGCTGTAAAAGAGAGCTCCATTTTCCTACTGCCTCAAGCTCACAGCCTCAGAGTAATCCTGAGTGCCTCACTATCTCTACCCCTCATATACAAGCTATTGATTTTACTTTTATTACATCTTTCTAAAATGCTCCCTTGTCTCCTCTGCCACTGGAACTACGCTAGTGCACATGCTCATTACTCATTCTTGGGACCGTTGCAATAGCCTGTTAGAGGGTCTGCCTGCTTCACTATAATCTATTCTCCATTTAACCACTAAAGTAAGTTTCCTAAAGCTTAGGTCTAACCATGTCACCCCTCTACTCAGTAAACTCCTGTGGCTCCTCTTGCCTCCAGAATCAAATACAAGATGTTCTGTTTGACATTCAAAGCCTTTTATAGCTTACCTATTTCCTACCTTTCCAATCTTCTTCTACCTTACTCCCTGATATGTACTATTCAATCCAGTGACACTGGCCCCCTGGCTGTTCCACGAACAATACACTCCATCTCTCTGCTCTGATCATTTTCTCTGGCTGTCCCCCACGCCGGGAATGCCCTCTCTCCTCAACTCTGCCTGCCGAACTCCCTGGCTTCCTTTAAGTCCCACTTATTCCCATCTTTTATAGGAAACCCTTCTCAGCTCCTCTTAATTCTAATAGTTTCACTCTCTTAATTATTCCCTGCTTATCCTGCACAGAGATACATTTAAAATACTACAGGTTTGGTTCCAATGCATATAAAAGTTATGTTTCCACTAAGCTATAGTCTATTAAGTGGGCAAGAATACTATGCCATACACACACACACACATTTGTGTGTATGTATATATATGTATACATATATATATATATACATACCTTAATTAGAATATGCTTTATTGATTGAAGTGCTAACCATCATTTTAGCCTTTAACAAGTCATAATCTTTTTGTTTGTGGAGGGTTTTGCCTCAGTGTCGATGGTTCTTGATTGAACAATGTGCTGGCTGCTGAAGGTTTGGGTGGCTGTGGTGATTTCTTAAAATAAGACAGCAATGAAGTTTGCCACATTGATTGACTCTTCCTTTCATGAAAGATTTCTCTGTAGCATGCAGAACTGTTTGATAGCATTTTAAACCACAGTAGAACTCCTTTACAAATTGGAGTCAATCCTCTCAAAATCTGCCACTATTTTATCTGCTAAGTTTACACAGTATTCTTCACTATTGTGTCTCAGAGAATAGGGAGGCCTGAGGAGAGGGAGAAAGATGAGGAGGCTGGTTGGTGGAGCAATCAGAATACATACAAGATTTACCAATTAAGTTCTCCACATTATAGGAGCAGGGTTTGCGGCGCCCCAAAACAATAAGGATAGATCACTAATCACAGATCACCATAACTAATAATAATAATAATTATAATTTAGATATAGTAATGATAATAATGAATAAGTTTGAAATATTGCAAGAATTATCAAAATGTGATGCAGAGACAAAATATAAGTGTGTGTTGTTGGAAATAAATGGCACTGATATACTTGCTCAGTGCAGGGTTACCACAAACCTTCAATTTAATAAAAAAAAAATCTGTGAAGCACAATAAAGAAAAGCACAATAAAACAAGATATGTCTATATATAGCTTGCTTTGTATATTTTTGTTTGCATATTTTCTCCTTTACTCTATTGAAAGCTCCTGAATATACAAGTTTTTACCTCTTTTTGTATCCTCAGTGCTTAGCACAGTGCCTGGCACATATAGGATATTTAATCAATATTGATTGATTGATTGATTGATACGTATATACACACAATGAGAAAAGAGGAAAATGCCTTTATATGTCTGGGAAAAAGAATATTAACGATAATTTTTTAAAAGTCTTAGAGTTGATTCAAGAGTTGTTAAAAAAAATCAAATTATCTTATGACTAAGCTACTATTCATCTTCACAAAAATGGGAGAAATGTCCCATATAAGGCCATGTAATTCAGGTCTCCTATGAAACTAAGCAGAGCAAAATGACTGAAAGCCATTTCCAGCTCAGATGTGTGTATGCATGTGTGCGTATGTACATATGTGTATGCTTGTGCATGTGCGCGAGTGAGTGTGACTCTGTGTGTGTGTGTGTGTGTGTGTGTGTGCCAATGCAGAGCGTTTTTTTTTCCTTTCTTTTTTGTGAGGAGGTGGCAGGGCTGGAGGGATTAAAAGGCTTAGGAAGAAAGGAGATAAGATTCCACCTAATTGGCCAAAAGCCTATTTTATATTCAACTACAACTTCATAAAGTGGCCCTGCGTCAGTAAAGCAGAAAACATTTTGAGGTGGTCACATTTCACTCCTTAATGGACCTCATCTGGGATGCCAGACATACTTTACTATGTACTTGGGAGCTTTCCAGGAGAATGATTTAGGCCAGCTTGGCTTCAGATGAAATTCTGCAGTTGCTCAATTCAACTGCTAGGTGAATTTCAAATAAACACAGTCCATTTGAGTAGTAATTAGACATTCTGTTATTTCATTTTTGCAGTTTCTAATTGCACCCTAAACTTATTGAGGCCTTTTAATTCCAACTTTTGTATTTGTCCTTCATTGAATCTTCCACAAAGCTGCACAGAACATGAAATGTAAAGCCAAGAAAAGCTTGCTTGAATTTCTTATCATCACAAAATCATATTAGTTTCACCAAAAAAGTGCTCTAATTTTCTTACCTGATTAGAGTTTTCTATAAACACTGTTTGTGTATGTATGTGTGTGTGTGTGCGTGTGAGAGAGAGAGAGAGAGAGAGAGAGAGAGAGAGAGAGAGAGAGAGAAAGAGAGACAGAGAGAGAGAGAGAATAAGTATTAGTGAAACCAATGGGAACTTTTTAGTGTGGAAAGAAATGATCAATGATATCCTATGCATTGATAATCTGCTTGAGCACACATAGTTTTCTTACTACATACATCAATGAAATCACATCTAGTAAAAAATAAATTTTATTCATAGATGTATACAAATGTACGGATACATATATACATGTATATAGATATATGAATGGATCTCCTTTTTCTCTTTCACACACACACACACACACACACACACACACACACACTAAAACCAAATCTCCAGGTTGAATGGAAATAATGTTCCTTTGGAGTTATTTATGTCCAAAGCAACTTTCCTACACTATTCTTAAGACCAGAAGCTCCAGCTAAGGGTGGAGGGGTGCAGAAAGTCATTATGTAGATTTACTATGACATTTTGGATGAATTCATTTGGATAATGTTTAATGAAGCATAATTGGTTTTGGAGTGTGTTCCATAGAGTAAGTTTTCCTTTCCTTGTGTAGCAATCCCTTTGAGACACCCCCAACTGACACATGCAGGTGCTGTTGCCCAAGGAACATATATTCTCTGGTTTAAGGTTGCTTTTGTTTTGCAATCATAAAGTTTTAAGTCTTGAGTTCACATGATTGGCTCAAAACAAAGCCTTAACTAAAAAAGTGTTGCAAGAATAGTAGTTGAAAAAAAATCCTATATTCTACCCACATTCCTCCCCATAAACCTAGGTCATATAAATGCATACAGTAACATTAGGAGTTAACATGTGCATAGCATACGTTAGTAGATAGACACAAACAAAAGAAATGCACAGGGCTAAAGACACCGTAGAAACTTGCTTAAGTTTCTCTTCTACTGAATTCACTGCTCCACAGATTGAAACATGTCTCCTAAGCAGCTCATTCCACTGGGTTCCCAGAGCCCTCTCCTCTCCAAAGTTCAGGTTGACTCCTTCCTATTAAGAAAGTTAGATGCCACTATTAGCAGGGTGAGGGAAGAAGATAGAAATCCTCTTCCCAACCTATTGCATTTTAGAAGAGGCACAAAAGAAAAAGAGAAAAGTGACTTTCTCTCAAGTGGCGTTCTTCCTCCCTTGTTAGTTTTCTTTTTGACAGCCAGAGATGACTTGAGGTCTCTGCAGAGCTTGCTAGTCTGATTTTTAAAGGCCACCAGGGATGTGAATGATCCTTCTGCTAGCCAATCACTATCTGTCCTATAATTCCATTAAGTTTTTGGAGGCCATTCTTCACACTTCTAAAGGCATAAAGAAGTGAAAACACTTCTTTCCACTTCCTTTACAAGTTGGGAATGGACTATTCTCAGTTTCACACCCTTTAAAATCTGTGAATAGGTCACTCAGAGTGTGAGGCAATCAAAGTTTCATGCCCTTTACAAGATGTGAATTCAACCACTCACAGAGTGAAAGGGGCAAATACTTAGCCCTAGATAGCCTTTATTGCCAGGGAGACTCAATTTATCAGGAATCCCTTGATCAGTGCCTCAGTTGAGTTTCAGACTGTTCATGGCCTCCTTTGGGGTTTTATTGGCAGAGATACTGCAGTGGTTTGCCATTTCCTTCCCCTGCTCATTTTACAGATATGGAAATTGAGGAAAACAGGGTTAAGTGGCTTAAGGGTTAACCCCAGATCACACAACCAGTAATTGTCTGAGGCCAGTTTTGAAGTCAGGAAGAGTAGTCTTCCTGACTCCAGGCCTGGTGCTCTATCCACTGCCCTACCTAATTGCCCCAAATGTCTCATCATTCCATAATCTCCTTCCCCAAGAACACTTGGAAAAGATCCGTGCAGTTTTAAATTTGGTTCCCCAAGATAAGAATTTACCTAATGACCACAAAAATGTAAATTCAAACATCAAAAGACATCAGAACTCTCATCAATGCAATTATTAATCTTGTTTTCAGAGACCTCAAAGTGAAGCATACCTTATTATTCTCAATAAGAGATAGTATACCATAGGTGCAACTAAGGAATTCATTGTTGGATGTGACAGTGCTTTGCAAAATGCAACTAGGCCTTGGATGTACCATTGAGAAAGGCCAGGACAAACCACCTCCTGCCTCTTTTCTAGGCTCCCATATTAATTTGAGGACATAAAAAGGCTCACAAGGAAGGGAGATGGATCACCAACCTCAAAATGCCTTGGGGGTACTTCCCTCAATTCAGAGCAAGATGGCAGATTGGGCCATTGGGGGATGTGCTTATACATATATATGTATATATATACACATATATACACACACACATATGTTTGTGTATATGTTTATATATACATACACACACACACACACACACACATATATATGAAATGGACCTTGAACTTTTTAATCAGATGCCTTCATCTGCAGATCTTATTGTTACTTTTGCCCAAATGTTTAACCTAGTCCCACTCTGACTACTCTACTCATCCCTCCTGAACTCTCCAGCCTGCCAAAAAACTCAACTATACTTCTCATTCCTGTTCCCCTCAACCCTATCTCCTTAATGCTCCATTCCAGATATGCCTTCCTCTTCAACTGTGCTCTCTGTAATATCTGCTCCAAAATGAATAAAATTCCTTTCATCTCAAAACTTCTTTCTCACTCCTTCCACCTGACACTCACTGAGAGATGCCTCCCTCTTATAACACCCTTATTAGAGCTAGGTCATACTTTCAATTTTATTCCCCAATTCCTTAATTATATGGGAGTGAATTAAAAATCTCATCAATCCTCATTTCTGCTTCCAGACTCTTTCTCTACCCACATTATTTAGACTCTTCTTTTGAGGTTCTATCCAAATTTCTCACCCAATCTAGATCCCAGGCATGATATACTGACTCCCAGGATATTCTCTTTTCTTTCCTAATAAGTATACTACCTGACTCATCATATTCCTTTACTCATTGTAGGGTACTTCAGCAATATATGTTGATACTCCCTTTCTTTATTCTTCAATCAATTCAACTCACAGTTCCTACTATTGCACTCCAGTTTGGCATATGGAAGGGATGGTCATGATCCTGACATCATTCACAAGGGTCTTACTTCCCTATTCAAGAATTCCGACTTTTTATTTTTCTCCCTCCATCTTTATGCCTATCTCTCCCTAATCGTACTTTTTATTGACCTCTGATTCCTCCATTCTTCATTACTATAGCAGACCATCACCCCTCTTCTCCTCTCTTTCAAAAGTTGATCCCTGGATCTACCAGTTCAAAGCTACATCATCTACTACTCTTGAATACTTTGCTCCCTTGTCCTATCACCAATCGTGACTTGCCAAAACTCAGCCTTAGATTACTCTTATCCTCTAATTCCTTTGATCTTAGTCGTATATTGTTGAACGGAGCTGGAGGAAATTAAAAAAAAATGCTGACTTCAAGCTTCCCAGGACTTTCACCAAGAGCTCCATTTTCTAAGAGGCCCCTTTTGTCTAGGGCTCCTAATGTCCCATCCTTCAGGTATTGTCCACCACTCTCTGTTTCTTTGCTTCAGTCATGCGATAATATTTTGCCTGCCAATGCCAACTTGTTTATATGTGCCACTGATCCAGTTGCCTTCTGTCTTCTTTGGTAAATTGTTCACACCATAATCTCCACATGCACACTTTTTAATCTTCAACCTCTTTCTTTTTCACTGGTTCTTTCTTTGCTTCCTCCAAATATTTACAAGTCTCTCCCATTCTTAAAATGTATGTTACCTGACAGATCTTCTATATCTTTCATCTCCTTCTTATCTAAACTCCTTACCACCTAACAATTGTGACATCCAATTCCTCTCCTCTCATGTTCATCTACATCCCTCTCCCCTGTAGCCCCGGCTTTATGAATTAACTGAAACTGCTCTTTCCAAAGTTGCTAGTGAATTCCTAATTGCCAAATTTATTATCTTCTTGGTGCTCATTCTTCTTGTCCTCTCAGAAATATTAGATGCTATTGATTACCTCCTTCTGGATACTCTTTCTTCTCTGGACTCTTTGTGATGCTGTTTCTCTTGGTTCTCCTATATTTCTCACCACTATTTTTAGTCTCTTTTGTTAGATCCTCATCTGTGTCATTCTCACCAACTCTGAGTATCGCTTGTAGCTCCATCCTAGGCCCTCTTCTCTTTGGCAATATTATCACCACCCCCTGCCCCTTGGACCCCTTCCTCCTAGTGATTAGAGAAGGTAGAGAGCAGATATTGGGAACCTCAACTCTTATCCTCCCCATTTAAGGAGGGATCTCTAAGAATTTACCTCATCATTTACCATCCAGATATTTTCACAGGCTTCATGATCACCAAAAACCGATCATTCTGCAAGATGAAATTAACTCTGAAACTCTTACCTCTTCAGTTCATTTCCAACTCCAATACTCTCTCCACTTACAGGTAACTTTCCTTTTCATTCACCCCTTCCATCTCCCTCATTAGTTTTCTAGTTTCTTTTTCTGCATTGTTTTCTTTATTAAATTGTGAGCTGCTTGAGGGTAGGGATTCTCTTTTGCCTTTTTTTTTTTTTGCATTCCTATCACTTAGCAGAGTGCCTCACTCATAGTTTATAATTAAATGTTTGTTAGCTGACTATCTATTTATCCAGTCCTAGTTTCTCCCCTGAGCTCCAGTCTTGCATTATAAACTGCTTGTTGGGTATTTCACACTAGATTTACTCTAGGTATCTCAAGTATAACACGTCTAAAAGAGAACTCATCACCTCATCCCCCCAAATCCTCCCTTCTTCCAAACTTTTTCATCACTGTTTAGTGTACCACCATCCTTGCAGGCAAAAAGACTCACAATATGGATCTCATGCTAAAACCTTCTTTGACATTTACCCCACATATGCAATCAATCTTAAATCTTGTAATTTCTTTCTATTTAAAATCTCTTTTATATTCCCTCTTCTCTCCATACCCATATCTACTACATTAGTTCAGACATTTATCACATCTTCCCTAGACTATTATAATGACCTAATTGGTCTATTTGCCCCAAGTCTCTCCTTCCTCTAAATATATCCTCCAAACTACTTCAAGGGTGATTTTCTTAAAGTGTGGATTTCGCAATATCACCTCCCTACTCACCACATTCCAGTGTCTCCTATCATCTCCAAGATCCAGTTCAAAGTCATTTCTCTTGAATTCAAAACTCTTCATAGTTTGGCCCCTTCCATCCTTTCTACTCTTCTCATGCACCCCTCTCCATGCCTATACTGGGCTACTTGCTGTTCCTTGAAAACAGCTCTCCATCTCCATCTCCCAGTTCTGTGTCTTCGCATTCCGTTTCACCTATATGAAATGCCTCTGTCTAAATCTTTGACTCAGAATCCCTAGATCCTTGGAAGACCAAGCTAAAGGACCACCTCCTGCAAGGGACCTCTCATGGTCTCCATTCTCCTCTCCCTCAGATGCTGGTGGCATCGTGTTGAACATTATCTTCTATCTACTCTGTATGTATTTTGTGGGTTCTGATTTATATAAGCTTTCTTTTCCCCTCGTAGAATATGAGTTGCTTAAAGGTAGGATTTGTTTTCAATTTTTTTTCTCAAGGAGTTAAGATAGTGCTTGGTAAATAGTAAGCATTTAATAAATGCTATTAACAAATTTAATAAATGGTGATTGATTTTGATTTCTTTCACTTACCTAGATTTCGTTAAATTAGAGGATTTTGTTGGTTGAGCACTGAGTGGGACCTGGCATCATTGGGAACAGTCAGTATTCTCAAACAAAAAGACATCAATAAGATCTTTATTTCAAAATAAAGCCATAACATTGCGACAAAAAAGGTAATCTAGGTCTGCTTTTGAGTTCCCTGCTAAGCCTAGAATAAAATACTTGTCAACTTTCACAGCACCAGTCAGAGTCAACTCAGTAGAAAACAATAGTTGAATTATTTACATTTTATAAACAACTAGTGTTGGTTGTTATAGATCACCAAGACAGTTATTCAGGTGCTATAGGGACAAAGGCTTACGTTGCCATGATAAGTCTTCTCATGAAGCAATTTAGCCACTATTTTTTGGGACTAGACCTGTGATTTGTTTAGTTTAGGGAGTTAGCTTCCATTTAGAAAACTGTTCTTACCAGTGCCAATCAGAGCCTGATCTTCTACGTATATATTTGGAGAGCTGTCTAGGAGTAGTTAGAGAATAAGTGACTTGTTCAGAGTCACACAGCCATTATGCGTCAGAGGCAGGCCTTCCTGATTCTGAAGCTGACTCCCTGTCTACTATGCCATGTTGCTACTCAGTGTAATGTGGGACTGACCAATGAGTCTCCACTTTTAGGAACCTGTACAGTGTAATCTGTCTGATGTAATGCTTTTCCTGCTGGGAGCATGGCATTATTGATCAGTATCCCCTTAAATTAACATCAAAAATGCTAGCAGCTAAAAGCGACTGTCCCCCCTTTCCTTCCTTACTCTGTCCTTCTTTTGCCTTCTCCTTTTCTTACCTTTCCCTTCTATATTTTATTCCTATTGCATCACATATGAAAGTGAAATTCTATAATTTGGATAATTTTTTTAAATGTACAGTTTCCTTTAGGATACATTCTTCCCCAGTATGCTTTCTGGAAGCACAGTGGTATTTGTATTTCTAGCATCCTGTCGGTGATCTGCCTAATTGAGGACTGAGAAAACACAGGAGTTTTCTTTCACAGAAAAACAGTGATGTCTGGTTGCTACTTAGCCATCTCAGAGAGCTCAATGAAACTCTGTATTATTCCTGTTGAACAGCAAACATACGTACGCCATGGCAGCTTGTAAAAATAATCTGTCTTGCATATTGTAGTTATCTAACTCTCTGAATGGAGCAAAAGAGTGCTAAGTCGTGAGCATTGAATGCGAACTTAAATGTCTGCTGTGCATTTGGGTGATAGTTATTGGGCAATACAGAAAAGCTAGAGAGCTTTTTTTTTTTCCTCTCAGCTTCTAGTATGCTTTGGAGAGCTCATAGGTGTTTCATAAAAAGAAGAAAAGGGGTCAGTAACATAAACTAAAATCTGCCTGAACCAAATAACCTGAATTATATTGCAGCTAGCAATCTAATGCAGAATGGAGCATGCTGTGAAAATGATGTGATTTGCATATCATTTTAAAAAATCAAGTCCTGAACTGTGTTTCTTGACTACATTAAGATACTTAAAACCCAGTAGCCATAATGGCAATCTTAGCACTTTACTTCAAAGGGGGGAGAAGGAGGTATTTAAATCTGTCATCATATTCATAGTGTAATTTCATTTGAAAGACAGTCCTTTCTTAACAATACTTGCCCAGTAAAGTACCCACTATCGTCATTCAGACTCTCAGGAAATGCAAATAGGCTGAGACAAAGCCTGTGGTGGTAAGTGTATCAGAAGCCAGGATCCTCAAGAAAGGAAGAACAGTTTGGTTAGAGAAAACAGAAAGGAAGGAACCTGATAAGTAATCTCCTGAATTGCCTTCCTGTAAATCTTCAATTTAAATTAAGAAAATCAAAAATTGCATGGCCTTCCCAAAAATATTTTTTAAAAATATTAAAAACATAAAAAACATGTAAAAACACATAAAAACCTATAAAATTAGACATAATGAATACTGTTCGCATTATTTCTATTAGAGTAATTTTTTTGAAAACAGCAAGTGATTTTTCACACTACGGTTTCTCTGGTGATAGTATTATAAAAATGACAACCACAATAATAATAACCGACATTTCTATAACATTGGAAAGAGAACAAAGCACTCCTTTGTCTCTCCCAGTAACTACATGAGGTAGATGCTTCAGACACTAATATCTGCATTTTACAGATGAGAAAATGGAGGTTCAGAAAGATCATCACTTATCCAAGGTCATACAGCTAGAACTCCTAAAAAATTTACTGTGATCTGTGATCTGCTGTATTCCATACAACAAAGAAGATTGCTCTCAATGGACACCGGCCCATTCTGCATGGCTGTGATCCATGTTTTCCCATAAGTTCGTCATACGGGTTCAAACAACACGCTGCAGGCCTTGCTTGTTTTGTCCTGACATCACAGGTTTACTAATGGATTGCACATTCTGTCCATAAGTTATACTCTCCTCTTTCCAAGTAACAGGTTAATTTTGTTTTTTTTTTTCCCAATCAGACATCTCTCTGATAGCATGTTTTCCTCTACTTGCCTCTTATAACTGCTTGTTTTCAATATGTTGTAATCTCTTGATGCCCATCACGGGCCTTTCCATTGTCTTCTGGGTGATTTCATATTCATTTCTTTGGAGACGGCAATGTGCTAAGTCTAAGACCCACCAGAAGAATGATGGTATTGAAAAGATGGAGCATCATTTCATAAAGAAGTTGAAACAGAGTTGTACCCAAAATTAAATAGAAAAAAGAAGTATGTGTTAGAATGGGGTTTCAACCCACAGTTTAAGAAACACTGAAGGGGTTGCGAGTGGAAAAAGTTTAAGAAGCTGTGGGCTAGATCAACTTTGAGAAATTGCAAAATTCTCTTAATGACTGCAAACTTGTACCTGAAACAAAGGCCCATATGTTTAAGAAATAAATGAGCAAAAATTTTAAAAAAAAGAAAACTTTTATTATGATACCGTAAGAACACTTACTATGTGCCAGATGCTGTAGTTCCAAGTTTTAGTTATATACATTTAAGTCACCAAGATGTTCCCTGCCCTCAAGTACCTTACATTTTAAAGGTAAAGGGGAGAGATAACATGGAAAAGAGAAGGTTGGGGGTTAGGGACCCCTTTTTTGCTCATGTATGTATCCCTATGGTGTCCACCTGGCACTCAACTCTCACCTGTGGCTCAAAGAAAGGGGTGAAGGTGGTTCAGGGTTAGGAGTGGAGTGTTGTGGTTTGTAAATGGCCAGGAAATGATGTGGAAGCCTACTGCTAGACAATATAAGGTGAAAACTCTATTGTCAGAGCTGAAAGGCCCAGGTGCAAATCCAGGATCCAGTGGGACAATGAAGAAAAGGATGAATGGTTTGTAATGCTAAGTTAGTGTTTAGTTGGGGGATGAGGTAGGCAATCGATATGCAATATTCAACCTGAGGGGTAAATGTGAGAAGGTGAGGCGGAAGGAACCATGCTGACTGTGTAGAAAACACCTCTGATGATTTTTCATCTCCAGCTGACAGGTAGCATGTCACACTGGCTTTCTGAGTCACTTCAAATGCCCAATCCTAAAGCAGCAGGAGGAAGGTGGGCACTTGAAGCACGATGCTTACATATACTCACTCATTTTTATATTGTAAAAAAAAACTTACTTGTTATTGTTATTTTATATAATTATGAAGTTGTTATTCCTACATATTGGATAAGTTAGAATGAATAATTAAATCCATTCCAGAATTATATGTAGCTTCTAAGTTGGAGACATTTTTTTTTTAAAACTTGCTATGTTTTACTTCATTTTACATTAAAGAAGATAGTTAATGGGGGAAAATAACTAAAGCATCTGAGATACAAAGAAAATTAATTTAAGTAAATTAATACTTTCTTTACTGTTCAGTATGCCCTTTCCCTGCAGCCCTCTCCTCTGATTTGTAAGTTCCTAGACCAGACCATTATTTTCATGCACAACATACACTCTCCTTTTTGGCTCCACTCCTCACTCTGGACTTTCCTACTTCCCCTTCAGCAGCCTTGTCCGGCCATTTCCTACTCTCCTGTGTGGATTCTCTCTCCTCTTCAATGTAAGTACCTGGGAGTTAAGGACTTTCTTTTTTACTTACGCATCTAACCCTATGGTGTCCCCCTGGCACTCAACTCTCACCTATGACTCGAAGCTGTGGCATGTGCAGCAGATGGGCCAAACCAAGTTGAGCATAACCTACAGGACTCAAGCTCACGTTTACCCCAAGCATGTGAAGATGTACCCCAGCAGAATGGACAGATGAGAACAATTTGTTCCAACAGCCATGAAGGCCACTGAAGCAGAAACCGTGCAGTGCTTAGAGGTGGGTCAGATTTTGAATATATCGAGATCATTCAATTCACCCTAGGCCATTGCCAATCATTGTGGCTTTTGTCTTTACCACTGGACTTTGATGATAGTGAGAATGACAAATTTGTGCAACTCTGCCTCACTTAAATGCAAGCCATTTACAGTCAAGACATCACCTCGTCATGTCACTGGTCCTCTTCTAAAATAAAGAACAACAATGTATTCCTAGTGCTTGGCACGGTGCCTGGTTCACAGTCTACACTTAAGAAATACTCTGTCTCTCTATCATTATAGTTGTAATGGTCCAGTCATGGCTGCTTCCGGTGAACTTGGCATTTTTGGTGTAGTCATCTCTCCCTTTCATTTATTAGTTCAAACAGTAGTTTTTGGTCAATAAGAACAATCCTATAAGATGCTGGAGACAGAACTTCATCCAATCACTACTTGTTAACTCACCCCCTCTTCCCTTCCTTTTCCCATCTGTCTGTCATTCCATCCTCTTCTAGCCTCTTCCAGTTCTCATTCCAAACACAAACGCACACACACACACACACACACACACACACACACTCATATACAAGTTCATAATTTCATTACTTTTGTATCTGGAACAATGTGTACCTAAAGAATTATATAGACTACAACACAAAAGATTTTTTTCCAATACCAAATGTCACCTGAGATTCAGTTATAATGATGGTATGGGATTTTAAAAGTTATTCCAAATTAGTGTGCAAGTTTGCTGTTGGTGCATTTTCATGACATGGCAGTCTGGTAGTTTTGGGGGGGGTACAGTATTTTATTAAGTATTTGTGGTACTTCCCCATAAAATATAAGCTCCTTGAGAGTAGAAATGGTTTTGTTCTTTACATTTACGCTGAGCACAGTACCTAACACAAAGTAGGTATATAATAAAATCTCTGGTGAGTGAATGGTAACAGTGTGAAGTAAATCGGCTATAGCAGTGACTTTGGGCCTTCTTAGATAAAGATGACTTCTTTCCTAGACACATGGTCTCCAGACAAAGTCTGTCTTTGTTGTGATGCCATTTTAAAAATGTGAAAAATGCTTCTGCTGCAGTGATTTATAACCAACTCGAAGAGGTCTGTGGAGATGATGTCTTTCAGCCATTGAAGCAGTGATTCACCCTTTCAGGGAAGGTAGCAAAAACTAATGAAAAAGAACTTAATAGGGGAAGGCCAATGGTTTCTAAATAAGGAACTTTTATTTGACTTAACTGATTTAGTTGAAATAGTCCTACATCAAGGAACATATTTTAATTTATCAGGCTATTTTGTAGAAGGGAAGCAATGAGCTTTTGTTTAAACATTTAGGATAATCATTTACTTTGTAATCAAATCATTGCCTTAAAGCATCTTTCCAAAAACCATTGTGTTTTACCTATTTAAAAAGATGCCAAAATTTGGGAAGAAATTTTGAATCCTCTCAAGAATTTACAATAAGTAGATCTACTTTGTTCCCTCCATGTCTGGACCTGTGATTCCTTCAGGAATATGAAGTGGAGTCTGGATGAGGAAATTACTTTTACTTATGTAGATCAACAATTAACTTGGCATCCAAAGTCACATGACTAGTTTGTATCAGAATCAGGACTTCACTGTAGTTCATTCAAGCTTGGAAGCCAGCTCCTTGTCCATTAAGCCATGATGACTTTCAATATGATCTTAGCTTTGTTTGTTTTTTTTTTAATTTTTGTTCCTTTGTGTTTATTACAGCACAGATATTTATTTGTGGGTCGTTAAATGAAAACAGTCTATGGCATATCTAAACATATCTTACAGCCATTCAGAATCATGAGCCATAAACTACCATAGTGTGATACTGGAGGTTTTAGAACCTCTCAATCATATCCATGCGTCCAGCATTGCTCATCTTTGTATGAAATAACCACAGCAATAATTATTTGGGGAGGAGTTCAGTATCCCTCAGTTTCTCAGTGCCGTGGAACAAGTCCATGATGAATGATGAAGTAGCATCAGTGAAGCAATATTAAAAGGAAGGAAGTGTCCTGAGAGCAAGAGGAACACATTTTGGCTGGGTTGTATCATTTTAATAAGAGCAGCATGTGTTTTTCTGGAGAGTCATCAAAATCAGAAGTAGAGACAGCAGTATTTAATGGCAAAATTGCCCTTGGACAAATTTAATGCTGCAACTGTGTGACTCAGTCCTCCAGTGGTCTCTTCACAACAGTAGGCTTTATGCAACTCTTCCAGCTACAGAATTCCTCTTTTGTTGGGGCTGCTGTATTTTGTGTCAAAGGGTTTTTCGTATTAACTGCCTTCTGTGATATCAGTGGTATTTCCCAGTAGAGCATGATTTTCAATTTCCTCAGAAAACATCTAAGTCTGCTACACTCAGAGCATGGATCTTTTTCAAGAAAAGTTTACAGCCTGCGTAACACAGCTGATGACTTTTGCAACTTACAAATGTTAGTACTTATGAAAGATTTGGTCAGGAAAACTGTTCTCTGCAATTTGAAGGCATCCCTGGAAGGACTGTGCTGGTTTTTTATCTTTATATTTTCTAGAACTAAGCACAGTGCCTCACATATAATAGGAATTTAGCAAATATTTGCAGAAATAAAGTAATGAGTAGTGAATATTTGTAGAATAAATTAATGACAACTGCAAACACATTTGAGGAAAGTAGAGGTTATTAGAGGAAATTAGGATATTCTGGAGGATGGTCTAATCTTTGAGGTTGTTAATGAGGAGGGCAAGCTATGTCCTTTTACAACAATTTACTTGAGGTGTAGCTCTCTGAGATATGGATATATTGAGCTGGAAGGAACATAGGCTGAAGTTTGTATGTGTAGGCACTTTTTGTCTGTCTGTCTGTCTCTCTGTCTGTCTGTCTATCATCTATTTTTTTTGCCAGAGCTAAATCTCTGTATGGCTGGAGTAAAAAACTACATTGAAAAGGCAATTAGAGGGAGGAACCTCTAAAATTTGTCTGTATTTGCAGAGGAGATAAAAGGATAAACAGTCATCAACCAAATCAATCTTTTTAAAAAAAATCAATATTGTGGATGGGATAAAGGGTTAACCTGGGAAGTACCTGTTTTGAAGACCATAAGGGAATATCTGAGGCTTAGCTAAGGGGGGTCCACTATGAGTTAGTTAGGGAAGCAATGAGGGTAGCTGGGAGGATTTTCGTGCCCAGAGGATGACTTCATTGACCAGCAGGCTTCATGATCAAATCTGTCTAAGCATGGAGACAGGATAGAAAATGAACACCAGCTTCTTAGGTATCATATCAATCCAATGAATGGCAGTTCAGGGGGTAGGGATTATATATGGGATAAGAGGTTACGCTGGTTATCAGTTATTTCAAAAACTATCAGAGCATAGTTGATGCCATGCTGAAGAGCATCCACCATGGGTTAGCTATAGGACTACTGTACAATTGAAAGTAGCACAGTACCCATGTTGTTATGGTTCAGTCATTTTTCTGTCATGTCTGACCCTTCATGGCTCCATTTGGGGTTTTCTAGGCAAAGATACTGGAGTGATTTGCCATTTTCTTCTCCAGCTCATTTTACAGATGAGGAAATGAGATGAACAGGGTTAAGTGACTTGCCCAGGGTCACAGCTAGTAAGGGTCTGGGGCCAGATTTGAATTCAGGAAGATGAGTTTTCTGGACTCCAGGTGAGGCACTTTGAGATAATAATATTGACATGTTGCTGTATCTGGCCAAGTCTGAGGGCAGAGATAGTAGGAAAACTAGTTTTTTAGCTAAATTTTAGCATCTGATTGGTCTGGGTTATTCATTTCTGCCTTTTCATGGAGAAAGCCTGTGGTTAAGTGTTTGGATTTCAAAAGGCTTTCCTAATGGGGGATGGAGCTAGAGTGCTTTCTTAAGATAGTTGTAGGTATACCATACGGTATATTCTCTATACTTCTAATATAGGAGTTCTTAACCTAGGACCTCTGAACTAGATAGATATTTAGAGGCAAAGAGATAAACACACATTCATGTATGTATATATGTGTATATATGCATGTGTATACATACAAACCTATATGCATGTTGTGCATATGTACACATGTGTATTATGTATAGTGTGTGTCTTTCTATAGATATCTATATTTCAGTATAATTGGTTTTCCTTATAATCCTACGTATTTTATTTTATTCAGTGAAAAGCTTTTTTCCCCTTAGAATGGGTTCATAAGCTTCACCAGACTGCCCGAAGGTTCATGACGTGAAAATAAAAGTTACAAACCTCTTCTCTAGAAGAGTGAGCCCCAAAGAATAGCAGTCTTAAGTAGTCAGAATTTTCCTGAATATGAGAAAGAAGAACTTGGATGTCCACAATAGAATGCTCCTCAGTGTCAGCCAGTGGGCTTCCTTATCACTGGATCAGAGGGTCAGAGATTTAAACAGGACTTTAGAAGCCACTTAGTCAAATCCTTTACTTTACAGATAAGGAAACTGAGGTTTAGAAAGGATAAGTCACTTGGCCAAAGTTACACAAGCAGTAAACGTCAGAGGTCAGGTGACATTCATGGATCAAGGATTTCTCTATCACCTCTAAGACACTGCAACTCTAAGATTGACCATGCTAGCCAAGGCTATCTGTCCATGCACTCTCTATCCTTTATTTTTCATGAATAGGTAATAGGTACCAAAGGTGGGGAACCTGCAGCCTCAAGGCCACATGTGGACTTCTAGCTCCTTAGGTGTGGCCCTTTGACTGAGTCCAAGTTTTACAGAACAAATTATTTTATTAAGGGGATTTGTTCTGTGAAGCACACACATTGCCAGCTCTGGTTGAGTCATTTTTACGCTTGGCTAGAGTGAAACACCATGCTAAAGAGAAAAAGGGAGGGGGCACTGCTAAACTTTGTCTCTTCATGCAAAGGAAAGAAATGAGCTAATTAGTATGTAGAGGGTTAAATTTCACCCACATCACCCCAACTCAATATTACCAACAATGACAACAGCAATAATAAGTTGCAGAAATGCTTCTGCACACAAAGATTCCTAGCTCAACAACTCACAGAATCCATGAAGATTAACTTCTTTAAGTTAAATATTTTCATTTCATGGATTTTCCTGTAAGTCCCCGGTTTCCCTGCTCAGGCTTTGCAACTTGCAAATACCTAAGAAATGAATCAACAGATTTCGTTTGTTCTGAACATTCATTTCCTTCCCTGTAGAACACAGTGTTCTTTTCCCTAGCTGTACACAATGTACTATGGCTCTCTGTTCACATACAGTATCACATTCACATTAATATGTAAAGTAGCCCATTGTTCCTCTGCCATTATTGGCTGTGAGACTACATATCTCCAGAGCAACCAGAGAGTACTACAGGAAATTCACAAGTGTTTCTCATGGAAAATATTTTTCTAGAAGTTGGTGTATATGTGTGGGTTTTTTTCTTTTCTTTTTTTTTTTTTTTAATGTGAGAACAGTAAATTACCCTGGTCTTTGTATATTAGTTAAAACAATAAAATCCTTGTATTTTATGAAGAAGGAAAGAGTTACTCAGTATAGTATCCATATAAAATAGATTAGGGATATTTTCTCCACCACGATAAGAGAATAATTTGATTTCATTTTATCCTCATGGATATATATGTTTCCAAGGATAATAAGATATTTCCATGGAAAGCCACATCTTCCAAA
>CM053623.1:57757582-57786388 GCA_028646595.1 Phalanger gymnotis | reverse complement strand
TGATATAAAAAGTTAGCCAACAGTTGGAAGGAAACAGCAGGGGGAAATTAAATACCTGGAAATCAGATATGGAATTAACTCTTTTTTTTAATCAATATTACAAACATGGCAGACATCTTTCAATATTATCAGAACCCAATACAATCGTCTTCAGGATGATTAATATGCATGTTTTTGTTTTTGCTCTTTCTTATTGGTATTTACCTTTTCTACTGAATTGTTTATAGAGGTATTTGTTTTCCTGAGATAGGAAAGCTCTTACTGTTTTCTTATAGATTCAAAGCAGTTGTTTCCTGTTTTCCTTGCTCTGAGGCCAAGTTGTGGCCCACAATAAAATAGTTGTTGATATTTTTCAGAATTTTCCAGGATTCTGATGCCCAAACTTGTCCATCATCCCATTCCATCATTCTACCCTCTTCTTCTAGTCATTCTATCTATCTGTCACTTGGAAGGGCAGAAAGAACAATTAAAACACAAACATAGAGAAATTTTTGCTATTAACAGAATATCCCATTTATATATAAAAATTCTTATTACTCCAAGCTTAGTAACATATTTGGTTAATAATACTAATTATATTTATTGTAATAAACAACTATTTATTGAATGCCCAAGCAATGGAGTCTCTATCAACTCACTGGGTAGAAGAAATGAACCAAATGCAAAAGAAATAAATAATGGGAAAAGACATATTGGAATGACCTAAGTTGTCACCCTGACTTTGGCATACAATCTCTATCAGAATTGATGGCTTGTTGGGGAAATTAAGGTTGTTTAACCACTCCCAACCCTTTCTTTTTAGATCTGTTTTTTGTAATGTCCTTGGTATGGTCTCAGAGTTCCTTTCAACTCTACAGTACCACCCTCCTTCCAAAGTCTTCTGCTTCTTTGATAGGTTATATGCTCATCTGCTGCCTCTATCATTTAAAATTGTAGCTATTTCTTCAGTAGGTATGTAAGAAGAGGGTTATTTTTCTTTGGAATTGGTATCTTTCTGAGAGTAAGTCGAAATGGAAAAAAGGGGTTCCTTGGGGCAAGGTTTACAGGGCAGCAACAGAAACTACTAAGGAAAAATCTCAAAATGATATTTGGGAATTATGATTCCATGAGCAACACAGACGATAGAAAGACAAGATACTTATGGGTATCAGGAAGCAGAGAATGTATCTAGAATAAAAAGAAAGAGAAGGTTGATAATGAAGAGAGTGAAAAAAACTATCTCTGGAAAGGTACACAAAAATGAAACAACAACAACAAAAACCAACTAATGAAGTTGAAATGGAAGAGAGAAAAAGGGAATCTAATTGACCAAGAGGAAAAATAGGGGAAGAATTAAGTAACCATATAAAAGCAGGAAAGAAAAAAAAATAATAGCACAAGCCCAAGGGAAATGTGCAACAAAATAGGAGGGGATCAGAGGAGAGAGACAGTCAGCCAGTGGAAACAGAGCCACCTTAAATTAAAAGAAAAAAAAAGTAAAGTAACTAAAACAATATAATCTTGGGCTTACAGCAGAAGAGGGAAAAATTATAACTTGGAAAAAACAATAATAGAGACAAATGGAGGAAAATATAAATCTAACATTCATAACTTTAAATGTGAATAGATTAAATGATCCAATAAAATGAAAGTGACAAAGTTATTGAGAAAACAAAACTCTACAATCTGTTGCTTACAAGAATCATTTTTTTAAAAAGACATACAAGATAAAACTGAAGGGATAGAAAAAAAATTCTCTGCATCAAGACAATTTTTAAAAAGCAGCAGTAGCAATCATGCTATCTGAGAAAGTGAAAACAAAGATCCAAAAACTTTTAAAAAGGCAAAGAAACTATGTTATGGTAAAAGGAACTAAAGTCAATAGTCAAAAATCCAACATCTGTAATAAATTTATACATTCCAAAGGCCTTAGCATAGAAATACATAAAGGAAATATTTACTTAGCTAAAAAAAGAAAAGACAACAACACAATAACGACAAGATACTTCAATATTCCTTTTTCAGTTGTACACAGATCAATCAGAGAGAAAAAGGAAGATAATTCCATATTTCATATTCCATAAATACTTTGGAACTAGAGTTAAAAGACTTACAGCATCTTACAGACGATATAGCAAAAGAAAATAAGTGTTTCTTACCACCACAAGAAACTTTTATAAAAACTGGCAATATATTAGAACACAGGGCCATTGCAAATGAAAAATAGTAGAAATGATTATTATATTCTTTATAGATGCTATATCAATCAGACTAGTCCCTGTTTTAGGAAGACCACAAACATACAAACAAACAAACACAGACCCAAATGAGCGTTTAACAAATAATGAGTGGGTTAAAGAACAAGTTATGGAAACAATAATTATATGAAAAAATAGTATTTATTAAACAACATACCAAAATATCTTTGATGCTGCCAAAGTAGTCCTGAGGAGGAAAATCATAACAATACAAACATACAGTAACAAAATGGACAAAGAGATGTTTAGTGAATGGAATTTGTATTTTTTAAAATAGAAAGCCAACAAATAAGCCTAATATAAATACACAACAGAAGATATTAAACATTAGAAGACATCTAAATTAGGGAGAAAAAAAGCCAAAATGATAAAACTAAAGGTTTTTTTTAAAGTAACTAATAAAATTGCCAAACTTTTAGTGAATATTGTTAAAGAGAAAGGGTAAAAAATCAAATCAACAAAAAGTAAAGAGTAATGTAAAATTTTGATAATTCCAGAAGAAATGAAAAGAATAACCAAAATATATTATGCCCATATATGTAATAACAAAATTGAGAACATAAAAGAAATAGAGCATTACTTTCAAAAATCATAAAATACCAAAACCGTCATAATGTCAAATAGAGGTTTTAAATAACCCAGTCTCTGAAAAAGAAATAGATATAGATGTGAAAGAACCATCAAAGATGGGGTTGGGTAGGGGAAATCCTCCTGATCCTACTGGAGTTACAGAAGATTTCTAGGAAAGTATTGTTTTAAAAATTAATTTATTTATTTTTAGTTTTCAACATTCACCTTTATAAGATTTTGAGCTCCCAACTTTTCCCTACTTACTCCATTCCTTCTTCCCAAGATGGCATCCAATATAGGCAACACGTGTGTGATCATAATAAAAATTTCCACAGTAGTCATGCTGTGAAAGAAGAATCAGACCAAAGGAGAAAAACCATGAGAAAGAAAAAAAAAAAGCAAAAAAGAAAGAGAAAATAGTATGTTTTGATGTGCATTCAGACCTCATAGTTTTCTCTGGATGTGGATAGAATTTTCCATAAGGAGTTGTGGAATTGTCTTAGATCATTGCATTGCTCAGAAGAACTAAGTCTAACAAAGTTGGTCATTGCACAATGTTGCTGTTACTTTGTACAGTGTTCACCTGGTTCTGTTTACTTTGCTCAGCCTCAGTTCATTCAAGTCTTTCCAGATTTTTCTGAAGTCCACATGCTCATAATTTCTTATGGAAGAATAGTATTCCAATACATTCATATACCACAACTAGTTCAATTGATGGGCATCCACCCAATTTCCAATTCTTCACCACCACAGAAGGAGCTGCCATAAATATTTTTGTACATGTAGGTCTTTTTCCCTTTTTTATGATCTCTTTGGAATACAGACCTAGTTGTGGTACTGCTGGATCAAAAGGTATACCCAGTTTTACAGCCCTTTGTACATAGTTCCAAATTGTTCTTCTGAATGGTTGAATCAGTTTACAAGTCCACCAACAAAGCCTTAGTATCCAAATTTCCCATGTCTTTTCTATCTAAATTCTGTACCCATTTTGACCTTATCTTGGCATATGGTGTAAGATGTTGGTTTATGCCTAGTTTCTGCCATACTGTTTTCTAGTTTTCCTAACAGTTTTTGTCAAATAGAGAATTCTTATCCCAGAAGCTGGAGTCTTTGGGCTTGTCAAATGGTAGATTATTATAGTCATCGACTACTGTGTCTTGTGTACCTAACCTATTCCCCTGATCTACCACTCTATTTCTTAGTCAGTACCAAGTAGTTTTTTTTTTCTTTTTAAAAAATTTCTTTTTTTTTATTTTTAATTTAAAACACTCAGTTCCACAAGTTTTTGAGCTCCAAATTTTCTCCCCACCCCCAAGACAGCATGTAATCCAATATAGGTTCTACATATACCTTCGCATTAAATTTATTTTAACAGTAGTCAAGTTATAAAGAAGAATCATAATCAATGGAATGAACCATGAGAAAGAAGGAAAAATCCCCCTCCCCCCCCCCAAAAAAAAAAGAAAAAAAGAAGAGAGAGCAAATAGTTTGCTTCAGTCTGCATTCAGACTCCCTAATTCTTTCTCTGGATGTGGATAGTTTTTGTTTTTGTTTTTTCCATTATGAGTCTTTTAGAGCTGTCTTAGAACCTTGCATTGCTGAGAAGAGCCAAGTACATCAAAGTTAATCATCACAGATACTGTGTGTCTGTAATCATGTATAATGTTCTCCTGGTTCTCCTCCCCTCACTCAGCATCAGATCATGTAAATCTTTCCAGGTTATTATGAAGTCTGACTACTTCACATTTCTTATAGCACAGTAGTATTCCATTATAATCGTGTACTACAACTTGTTCAGCCAATCCCCAATTGATGGGCATCTCCTTGATTTCCAATTTTTCGCCACCACAAAAAGAGCTGCTATAAATATTTCTGTACATATGGGTCCTTTTCCCACTAGTATGATCTCTTTGGGTTACAGAGTAGTGAGTAGCTTTGATGATTGATGCTTTATAATGCAGTCTTAGATCCGGTACTGGCTAGGCCACCTTCCCTTGCATTTCTTTTCATTAATTCCCTTCATATTTTGGATCTTTTCTTCTCCTAAATGACTTTTGTTATCATTTTTTTCTACCTCTATAAAATGATTTTTTGGTAGTTTGATTGGTATGGCACTGAATAAGTAGATTAGTTTAGGAAGAATTGTCATTTTTATTATATTAACTTGAGCTACCTATGAGAAACTGGTATTTTTCCAGGTATTTATATTTCGCTTTATGCGAAAAGTTTTTTGTAATTGTTTTCATATAATTCCTATTTCATATTTCATATAATAGTTAGTCTTTCACAACATGACTATTATGGAAGTGTTTTGAATGCCTAAATAAGTATAATCTACATTGAATTGCTTGCCTTCTCAATGAGCATGGGTGGGGAGGGAGCGAGAGAGAGAATTTGGAACTTAAAATTTTAAAAACGAATGTTAAAACTTGTTTTTTAATATGTAACTGGAAAATAAGATACACAGGCAATGGGATATAGAAATATTTTACTCTACAGAAAGATAGAAGGGGAAGGGGATAAGAGAGGGGTGGGGTGATAGAAGGGAAAGCATATTGGGGAATGGGATAATCAGAAACAAAACACTTTTGAGGAGGGACAGGATGGAAGGGGACAGAAAATAGAATAAATAAGGGGAAGGGGGAAGAGGATAGAGGGAAATACAGGTAGCAATAGTAACTATGAAAAAAATATTTGGGAGCAAAAAAAAAAAAGCAGGCAGACTTCAGAAAAATAAAGTGGAAAGACTTACATGAACTGATGCTGAGCGAGGTGAGCAGAACCAGGAGAACGTTGTACACAATAACGGCCACATTGTGTGATGATTAACTTTTATAGACTTGGTTCTTCTTAGCAATGCAAGGATCTAAGACAACTCTAAAAGACTCATGAAGGAAAATGCTGGCCACAGAGTCTGAATGTAGATCGAAGCAAACTATTGGCTCTCTTTTTTTGTTTTTGTTTTTGTTGTTTCGTTTTGTTTCCTCTTTCTCATGGTTCCTCTCATTGGCTCTAATTCTTGTTTTACAACATGACTAATGTGAAAAATACATTTAATACGATTGTATACATAGATCCTATATCAGATTGCATGACATGTTGGGGAGGGAGGAGGGGAAGGAATGAGAGGGAGAATATTTAAAACTCAAAACATTATGGAAGTGAATATTGATAACTAAAAATAAATAAATTGAGCCATTTTGCTCCGGCAACGGGCACCTAGGGCCCAGAGGTTGAGATGCCATGCTGCCCACGCTGCGCCTGGCAAGCATGCAGCCCAGCCCCTGGGGAGGCAATGGCCCCTTGAGGAGGAGGCTGCTCGCCGCACTCTGTCCAATGTCAATGAACTGCGCTGCCGACAGTTGCTGGAGGCCACCACGGCCAGATACCGCCATCAGGAGGCCTCAGCAGCTGTGCTGGTGCCCCTGTGCTCCGTGCACGGAGAACCATCCCTTCTCTACACGCTCCGCTCCAGCCGCCTCATAGGGAAGCACAAAGGGGGCGTCAGTTTCCCAGGGGGCAAGTGTGACCCGCAGGACCGGGATATTGTTGACACAGCTCTCCAGGAGACAAGGGAAGAGCTAGACCTGCCCATCCAGGAGGAGAGTATGTGGGGCATCATGAAGCCAGTGAATGATAGGAAAAACACCATCATTGTCCTAGTCATTGCCCAAGTGGGGGCACTGGAGTCTCTGGACCTCACACCTAACCCACAGGAGGTGGATGACGTCTTCACTATGCCACTGGCACACCTGCTTCAGCCCCGGAACCAGGGCCACACCCACTTTTGCCATCAGGGCCGCTACAGCTACACATTGCCCATCTTCCTGCATGGCCCTTACCGCATCTGGGGCCTCACGGCCATCTTCACGGAGCTCACACTGGAGATGCTGGTGAGAGGGACTTACTACCGCATAACCCATCTTGCCGGGCAGCAGAGGGGAGGAGAGACCAGGACATAGAGGGCAGAAAGTTCGGCTGGGAGCAAGGCCACTGAGAACTTTGCCTCTTCTTTTTTTGCCTTCGTACCTAACTGAGGGACCAAGCCAGCTGGGGAATCCAGTGCAATGGGGGCTCTTTGTCCTTCTAAGTCAGCCATAAGCCAGATTTTCATACCAGCAGGAGGAAGCCAGAGGTGCTGTCTCTGCACCAAAAGAAGCTGTGGTGGGAGGTGGGCAGAGCCTTCCCTTAGAAGGGTTGGGGAGAGCTCCTCTCTCTGATCTCTTGGGTTGGATGGCCCAACCTCACTGTCTCTGTGTTTGCAATTCCTGGAACACAAGACCCATCTCCTGACTCCATGACTTTGTATGGACTATCCTTGGTGGTATGCTCCCCATCAGAATGTCAGCTTCTTGAGGGCAGGGCCTGTTTTTATGCCTTACTTTTTATCTCAATGCATAGCACAGTGAGTTGGACATTTGTTGACTGACTGACTCTGGAGACCTATCCCTCCATCTAGAAAACAACCAACTTAACTCCACCTCAGTTCAGTGTAATAAAGGCTGTCTTCTTGGATCTGAAAATAAATAAATAAATATTAAAAAAAGAAATAAAGAACAACTTAAATAACTGAAGAAATCTTCAGTGCCCATGGCTAAGCCCTGCCAATATAAAAAAATGACAATACTACTAAAGTTAATTTATACTTTTAATGCTATACCAGTAAGATATCAAGGGTATACTACATGGAATTTAATAAAACATATAGAAAATTCATTTAGAAAGACAAAGACTTAGAATATCAAATGAAATTATGAAAAGTAGCAAGAAATAGCACTTCTAGATCCAAAAATATTTTATAAAGGAGTATTCATCACAACTATCTGGTTTTTGTTAATATAGCTATCAATGGATCAGAGGAGATAAAGAAGAATCTAAGACAATATAACTCACCCCATTTTTGATAAAGTGAAAAAAATTACATAAAAAATTCCTTATGTGATTTAAAAAACTGTTGGAAAAACTGGAAAATGTTCTAGCACAAATTAGGCTTAGGTCAGCACCTTATGCAATATTCCACAATATGTTCTAAATGCATATGTGATCTTATAAGTAATGAACATACTAAAAAAATGGAAGAGAAACAAATCATATTAGTCTCTCATCTATGGGATCTATGTATGTATATGCACATGTATGCATATACACACATATGTACATATATGTATATATTTTATATTTTGTTATGCAAAACATTTCCATTTTAGTAATGTTGCAAAAACATTTCATAGAGGCTGTACTTGCAGCTCTTTTGATATCATTGTCTTCTGAGTTTGTGTCTTACGCCTCCCTGTCCCCATGGTTACTTCTTGTGGTGAGGTTCTTTTTGTTGTTGTTGTTGTTATTTCATCATTTTTTCCAGCCTATTTCTTGACTTTGAACTTTATATTAAATTTGGGCTCTGTTCCCAGGGTGTGGATATGGGTGCACCAGCCCAGGCCACAAGCTTTTTTGCTCTGTTTTCAAAGCTAGCTCTAGGGGTTTGGAGTATGATCTGGGGAGAGGTATGATCACTCTTTCCCTAGTCTATGCCCTGATCCTTACCCAGAAAGGCCCCTTGCTTCCTTGGGACCAAAAGTAATACTGCTTCTCAAGGGCCATGCTCTCTTGGTACCAAAAGCAATATTGTTCCTCTGGGCCCCTGATCCCTTGGGACTGTAGGTCCTCCTCTCCATCCTGAAACTGACCCAGAAGTGGGTGTGGACAATGGAGTTTCCAAACATTATTTGTCCTTAGCCCAGAGCTAGCACAGGAGTACTCTGTAATCTCCTTCTGACCAGTTGCCAGATCCCCTTACCACCTCTGAAACTGTTGCTACTGATGTTGCCATTGCTACTTCCAAGGCCTACAGTTGTTGTTGCTGCCACATGGGCTCTAGGCGAGCCCTCACCCAAGTGTCATAGACCTCTCCTTCTATTCTCCTAAGTTATCTCAGGCTGGAAAAAAATGTCTTACGTGACCTTTTGTTGGCTCTGCTGCTTCAGATGTCATTTTGAGTCATTATTTTAAAATTGTTTGGAGAGGCATTTTCCTCTACTCCACCATTTTGACTCAGTGCAGGAGATGTATTCTTAACCAAAGAAGAAATAGAGGTCATTATACAAGGTAAAATATATAGTTTTGATAACATGAAACTGAAAAGCAGATCAAATCAATGCAGCTAGATTATGAAGGGAAGTGGTTGAATGGGAAAACAACCTTCATATCACATTTCCCTGATAGGGAAACCCAATATGCATGAGGGGAATCTTAACAGGGAAACATGATACAAAGATTGTTTCCCCATTCAGCCACTTCCCTTCTTATCCTAGATGCATTTTATATATAGTTTATATTTCTTGGATACCTAACTCTTAGCAGCCTTACAGAGTCAGCTACCCTCAAACACCTTGCTTCCTCATCCTAGAATTGCTTACCATAGTCAGATTTATTATAGTCTTGAATTTCTCTGCATCATTTTTTTCTTCTTCTTTGATATCTTGATAATTGATAATGGAGGAATTCACCCACTATTACTATATCTGCTAAAAATTTATATTATATAGCCTCAACTTGATCTGCCTCTCCCTCCAAAGAATCTTTCACACAGCTGCCACATTAATATTTCAGATGTAGAAGTTAGAGCACATGTCACTTCCAGCTCAAAAAAGCTTGCATGGGTTCCTATTGTTTCTAGAATTTAAAAGCAAGAATAAGGCTCTGGAGAGGGGAGTGAAGGGGACTACATAAGGCCTTTTCTTATTCCCCAGTTGTTAGTGTTCATCTTCCTCCCCTCTTACTACTTTATGTGCTTTGTATATATTTCGTATCACTTGTATATAGACATGCACTGTTCTTAATGGTAGGAAAGCTTGCGACCAGGAACTGTTTCATTTATTGCTTTATATCACCAGATACTAGCACAATCTGGCACCTAGTGTGAATGAATGAATGAAAAATGAAGTGAATCTTATGTGAGAGGCAGTGTATTAAACACTGGAGATAAATATATATATATATATTCTAAAAAATAAATGGATAATCCCTGCCCTCAAGGAGATTATGTTATAATAGAGGTAGAAAATAAAGGCATGAGGCTGGTGTACAGGAGAAGAAGTGACTGGGTAGTCATAGTCAAAGAAGTGGGGAACTGATCTGTATAGTAGTCAATTGACATGCCTTCTTCAGGAACAATAATAGCATTGTAAAATCTGTTTGATTACTGACCTTGGACTGAAAGATGGAAAGTGAGGATAGCAGAGATTGCTTCTTGGCCAGACTGGATGACTTCATAGGATGTGAACCATGATCTAGTCTCAAGTACTAAAGCCATAAATATTTTAGTCTAGAAGAGTTTGTAATCACTCACTCACCAATCAAGATTACTTGACTTGGGAGCAGAATTTCCAAAGCTAAGTGGGTTACTTCTTCCAGGTGCTTGGCTCTTTTTTTTAAATGGTGGTCTAATCCGAGGTGCTATTTCAAGTGGGTAAAAGACAATGACAAGTTAAATGGCAAGATTGCCACTATGTCTGGATGGATGGACTGTGAAACATGGTCTGAGACTAGCTAAATATATTGGATCGCATGAGTTAAACAGACTAGGAGTTAATAAATGTTTATCTAATTGCCTAGAATCCAGAATGAACTGTTTGAATGCATGAAAGAAAAAGATAACAGGTTAAATATAAAAACCAGCTAACTCAGTTTTACAGGAACATGAAATTCAAGAAGAGAGTCTATGTCAAACAGGACTAAAAATACAGGTCAGAAGCAGATTGGGAATACTAGCCCAAGGAGTTTGTAATTTCTCTATTAAATATGTGGGAGTCACTGAAAGTAGAGAAACTTGATGTTATAAGAGCATACAGAGTTTTATACTGACGTGATTGTTTGGTTGGTCATAGAATATGGGATCCAAAAGCCAGAGGTCTTAAGGAACTGGTGGAGATCCAGTATAATTGGGCTATGTAAACTATCAACCTATAACCATTTCTAAGTTCACTGTATTCATTCAAATATCAGTTCTTATGTCCCTGTGGTAGTGCCCAGCCCTATGCTAGGTACCCAGTTCCCAATATATTTGAAATTCTTTGCAATATAAAATGCCAAGGAACTCCAGAAATATAAAACTGCCATGGGCAGGGTTTTAAAGAAAGAAGTGGTAACAGGCCCAATGAGTATAGAATTACAATAAAACTTCAGGGAAGATTCACCTCTGAACCATCCAGTGGACTCTTCTTGTCACAGTGGGAAATTCTGTTTTATATTCTATTCTCATGCCACACACAGAATCCCTGTTGAGATCAATGAAATACCACCACAGAAAATTACAGTTTTACCCTATGGATGACAAGTTCATTGAATGGAGCAAATGGAAAAAAAAAAGCCTGCTTTCCTCTGCATGTCCTGTATACAGGTATTACCCTACCACATTTTGATGAAGAACATGAAAATGAGACATATTTTGAAGGGAAATCAACTTTGACTAAACATTAATGTTTAGGATTAATATAATGGATGTATTATTTTTTGTATGACAAATGTTTATATGATGTAAAAGATAGAGGAAAAATGGAGATGTGGCCTTGAAAATGAAATGAGACTTCTAACATGCCACTCAGCTTTCTGAGAGGTAGGACCAATCTGTCATTTTCTATTAAAGGCTTGACAAAGTCAGGAAAGGGATATTTTTTGAATGGTAGGGCCAAATTGAGTCAGAGACGGCATGACTTTGAATTTCCTTAGAGAGTTTTTTTTTAGAGGCAAAAAGTGTGCTAGTGAAGGCAGCTAACAAAACATAGACAGTTCAATTGGGTATGAACTGTGCATGCATGGTTTTGACAATGGAAAGCTTTGGATAAGTCTGAGAAATTGGTGGTACTAGATTAAGAAAACATATGGATTCATTAGGTACTTAAAAATATATTCTTTTTTCCTTTTATAGGATAATAAAATACGGCTTTAGGAAGGGTTCTTGGAGGCCATTTAACTAATACTTCCTATTGCAGGGCAAGAGGCATTGTTGAATAATTGATAGAGAGCTGAACTCAAGGAGACCTGAGTTCAAGTCTTGCCATTGACAAATAGTGGCTTGTGACCCTGGGCAAGTCTTTTAAACTCCCAGTGCCTCAGACAACTAAGATAAGAAGTTGCTCAGTGCAATGTTAGAGAATATTCCTCACTTGAATTTCCCTCCATAGATCTAGGTAAAAAATAAATCTCATTAAAAGTTAAAGTCTAGTTAAAAAGTAAACGGAATTTCAAAGCACAAGGTGTCCAAAGATGAAAAGTGTCATAGTTCTTGCTTACAAAGACAACATCTAGTGAGGGAACATGAATGAATGAATGAATGTGATATACATATGTGCACATACACACACATATTTGTGTGTGTATGTATGTATATATACATGTATTATATGTGTATATATGTACATATAACATATGTATATATATTACATGTGTGTACATATTCTCACATTCATGTATCATCAGTAGAAACAGAGGATGGTAGTGTCATGGTAACATATAATAGTGAAGAGAACACTAGACAAAGAGTCAGGGGATCTGTATTTGAGTTCCAGCTCTGACATACATATTTGCATACACACACACACACACACACATATATATATGTATATATGTATATATGTATATCTCCTCTTTAGCATAATGATGAAGAGACAACAGAGATAGATACTCTCTAAGAAAACCTGAGTAGTGAAAAATCTTGGTCACATGTAAGCTCTTAGAAACACATTATATTTTTCCTTTTTTGTGTACCCAGTAGCTAACACAGAACCCCTATCATAGTAGTAGCTTAATGAATACATATTAAATAGATGTCTTTAAGAACCTATGATCAGTAATTAATTGACCATTTGTCTGCAGTGTCCTAGATGGGATTCATAATTATGGTAGGACTAGACTTGATAACTTCTGAAATACCTTACAATTCTAAAAGCATATGATGTTAAGTTGAGCTTCATATAAAAGTCTGGGCTTTGAAGTCAAAGAATGGTTTCAGAGATCAGGCAGAGATGAGGATGGAATATGTTTCAAACACAAGGGCTGGCCTCTCATAATGCACTGACGTAAGAGCACAGAATAATGACAAGAAAAGGATAGTAGTCCTTTTTAACTGTAACATACTATAGATTACATAAATGGAGATAGGGTGGAAAGGTAAATTGGATCCAGATTATGGACGGTTGTAAGTGCTAGTACAGTGAGTAGGTACATATATCTGTATCTACGTATTAATCTATCTCTATATCTGTGTCTATCTCTATATCTATCTCTACAGAGACAGATATAGAGATAGACACAGATACAGAGATAGATTTATGGATATAGATCTATATGTATACATATGTGTGTATATATACATGTATTTGTATATGTGGGTAGACATATACACATATGTGTATGTATATATACATGTATATACACATACATACATACATGCATGCATATATTTATTTATTTTCCCCATAGATAATAGGGAACCATTGAAAACTCTTGAGTAGGATAATGAGCTAGTCAGATCTGACCCTAAGGAAGATGTTTTTGCCAGCAATATAAAGGAATGATTAGACAAGGTCTAATGAAGTTCCAATTGAAGGCAGGGGATCTATTTGAGATACTGTAGGTTTTCAGATAGAAAATAATATCCTTAATTAGAGAAATAGCTATGAAAAATATTGTAGAGGTAAAATTGAAAGGAATGAAGAACAGATTTGGTATGGGGCCTAAGAGAAAAAATAATCTTATTTTTTTTTCTAATCTGTGTGGTATGACTAGAATCAAGAAAGGTAGGTGAATAACCAGATTTATGGTGAAGGTGAGTTTAGTTCTTGACACTGAATTTGACATGCCAGAGAGATATTTGGTTAGAGATGTGCAGTAGATGTTTAGAAAATGAGACAAAAATTTAGGAGCAGTCTTATAGCTTTACACCTGTCTATGTATCTAGCTGTCTAGGGAGCAAAAGGGAGAGGGAAAGATATATTTGAGAATCATTCTGCCCATATAGAGAAGACTGCTGAATCCATTGAGGTCAATGAACTTTCCTAGAAAAAAAAGGGGGCAAGGAAAGGATTTATGAGATACTTACATTTAGGGAGATGGAAGAAGATAATACATTAAGTGAAGTCAATCGAGAACAAATCATGCTAGCATGGAAAACAAAAGATGTTAGTGTCATGGTAGCATGAAACAGTCAAAAGAGTACTAGACTAGAGTCAAAACACCTGAGCGTGAGTTTCTGCTTGACCCTAATTGCATAATCCTTATATAAATCATGTTTTTTTTCCTCCTCACTAGACTTTAGTTTCCTTATTTGCAAAATAAGACTAGACTTGTTTTAAATTATCGAGTAGATTATTTTTAAAGTCCATTGCTATTCAAACAGTCTATGCATCTATGGAAGTCCAGGGAGAAGAGAATGTCAAGAAAGAGACACTCAAAGGCATTGTCATATGCCAAATACACAGAAAAGTTAAGAGGAAAAATATGGATGAAGGGCCATTTGCTATAGCACTTAAGATATTATTGGTAATTTTGAAGACAACGTTTTCAGTATAATGGTGGGAAGGCTAAGTGGTTTGTAGAAGTTTGAAGAATGAGTAGTTATTGAAGAAGTGTTTTAGTAGGAAAAATACTGAATTTAAATTAGGAGGACCTGTCTCAATTTTTGTTCTGTTCCTCACTAATTTTGTGATCTTGGACAAAATATTTAACTTCTCTACTCCTAAATTGTTTTTGTTGTTGTTGGTGGTGGTGGTTGTTTTTATTTGTAAAATAAGGTGGTTGAACTAGATGCCTTCTAAGGTCCTAACCTGTCTAAATCTATGCTCCTGAGTGAAAGAATTAAGTGTAGACAATTCTTTCTCCAGGTTTCACAGTGAATTGTGGAAATTAGATAATTGGATTGTAGCTTATAGACATGTTGGGGTCAAAGAAAGATTTTTGTTTGTTTTGTTTTGGATAGAGAAGACATGTATGTAGGTATCTGGGAAGTAAAAATAATTGAGTTGAGAGGAGGAGGAGGTAGAGAGGGAAGGAAGGAAGGACAGGGAGAGACAGACAAACAGACAAAAAAACTGAAATTGCAACCCGAAGCTTACCGTTCTGGGGCCTAATATACAAAACTTATAATCACTATCCCAAGGGTATCGTATAAAACTGATTAATACCTATTTAAATAGGATAAGGGTCCAAATGAATTATTTCTCACAAAGAAATCAAAGCTACGTATAGTCATGTGAAAAAATTCTCTAAAACACTGTTGCTTAGAGAAACGTAAATTAAAACAATTCTTAGGTTTTACCTTATACCTATCAGAGAGTCTAATATGACAGAAAAGGAAAATGGCAAATGTTGAAGGGGATGTGGAAAAAAATGGGACACTAATGAACTATTGGTGGACTTGCAAACTGATCTAACAATTCTGGAGAGCAATTTGGAACTGTACTCAAAGAGATATAAAACTGTGCACATACTCTGACCCAGTAATAGCAATACTGTATCCCAAAGAGATAAAAAAAATAGGAAAAGGACTCATATAAAGAAAAAATATTTTAGCTGCTCTTCTTGTGGTAGCAAAAAATTGGAAATTGAAGGGATGCACATCAATTAAGGAATAGTAGAACAAGTCCTGATATATGATTGTTATCAAATAGTATTATACTAAAAGAAATGATGAGCAGGATGGTTTCAGAAAAACTTGGGAAGATTTATATGAACTCAGGCAAAGTGAAGTGATCAGAACCAGGACAATACTTTGAACAGCAACTTCTGTATTACACAATAGTCAACTGAAAATGACTTGGCCATTCCGATCAATACAATGATTCAAGATAATTCCAAAGGACTTATGATGAATAATGCTATCTACCTCCAGAGAGTGAACTAATGGAATCTGAATGCAGATCAAAGCATACTTTTTTCACTTTCTTTTTTTGGACTTATGTTTTTTTGTGTATGTGTGTGTGTGGTAACATTGCTAACATGGAAATATGTTTTGCATGATTTCACATGTATAATTGATACTACATTTCTTACCTTATTTATGGTTGTGGAGGGGCGGGAAGGTTAGAGAATTTGGGACTCTTTTTTTTTATCAATGTTAAAAATAAATAAATAATAATTTTAGAAAAAATCACACATATTGAAGTTACCAAGAATAATAGCAACAGTTGTGTTGGAGAAACACCAAGTCCCAAAACACTGAGAAAAATGGAGAAAAGTCTTGATGTGAGCAGGTAATAACAACTGGGCTTTTTCAGGACAGTGTAAATTAGATGGCAAAAACTTCAAAAGGGTGATTTTTGATTGATGGTGGCAGAGTGAAGGTCTAGAAGTAGTAGGGGAGATCAAGGGATATTCACATTCTTCCTCTTGTCCCTGTCATATTTTTGACTCCTATTCAGCTTGCAGGCCTCTATAATAACTAAAGACCTCTTCCTAGTGTATTATTTTTTATAGCCATGTTTCCCCTATCTTATTCTTGTGAAGCTGATTTTTTCGAACCAGCTGTAAGTCTTGAAATTTATCTATAATAAATTCCATCTCTTAAGTCTAAGCCCATTCATTGTAACCTGTCAAGAACTTTATAAATTCTTACTCTTTCATCTTAAGTGTTAGTTATTGGTTTTGGCTATGTGTCTTCTCCCAGCTTGGTAACTTTTACGTGTATGTTTTCATTCAAGGAACTGATTAAATTGTAGTATATACACAGATAAAAAAGAAAGATCCCTAAGGTACTATCTTAGAGACTTTCATTCAAGCTGACATTGATTGGTCTTGGTGTCCAGGCATTCAACAAGTTTGTAATCCACTTAAAATAATGATCTATCTGTTTTCTGTCTAGTGCCCATGTATTATATGTGAAAATTTATAGAAATATTTAAGTAAATAATACTTGTAGTATTCCTCTGTACCCTCTACCAGGGTTGGGGGAGCAAAACAAAATTTTTTTTTTTTTTTTTCTCTTTTCGAAAGGGACTGGGCCTTCCTGTCTCACTGAGATTGAAAATACAACAGCAGCTAAGGGCCTCAAACCCACTGCTAATCAGCATTGAAGATTGATGCTGCTGTGCTTTTGACTTGGGCTTGTTCAACACTCTTTAGGCCCCAGTCAGTGAGGTCCCCAGAGTGATACCAGATTTAATGTGGATGCCTGCCTCACTGAAGCTCAGAACTCTAGAACTCAGGTAATCCACTAGTCTTGGAGATACAAAAGCAAGGCATACAGGTTTATGTCACCACACCAACATAAAATGAGATTATTCTTCCATGACTTCTTAGAGTAATGCTGGCACATAGTGGTTACCACTTACCTTTGTAGATGTTTGCAAATGATTATGGTGCTTTACAAATGTTTTCTTTCTTTATTTTTTTGTGGGGTTTCTTTGTCTCCTTCCGTAGATGGTTCTCCTTGAGAATAGTCATATGTCTTCTGTTTGTTACATATCCTCACAATAAAAGCCCACACAGTAGTATACGTTTTCACAGAAAATACTTAATGAAGCCTTATGGCTTTAATAGAGGAGCATGGATTCTTAGAAATTTATCCAATCATTTGGATAAATCCAATCCAATAAAACCAATCCAATCATTCCCAATCATGGGAATTTTCTCAGTTTCCTTTGTAGAGTTAGTTAAACTCTCCTTTGAATGTGTGTGGGAGTTTATGGGGTTAGGAGGAAAGGGAGGTCAGGAAGAGAAGAACAGAAAGTATGATGTTTCCAAGTGACCTCCCATAGAGAAATACTAAAATAACATTAATGTTAAATCTCCTCGGGACAAAAAATGACAGTGGGGTGGGGTATGGAGTTACAAAAGAGGCGCTGGGCCCTTCATCTTCTTTCTCTGGACAAGGCAGTAAGCCATCTTGTCTGCCTTTGATGTATCACATATTGCCAGGATGGGGGTACTAAAGAACAAAGCCACAGTGGCCAATGTGTTTAGTTTGAATTTAACAAAATGTGTCTTTGTTGGTACTTTTCTTCTCAAGCAGCAGGATTATGGAAAATAACAGGCTTAAATATGTTTCCAAGAGCTACTAAAAATATCTCCTTTGTCATCATTCTTTCTGAATCTAAGCAGTCAGCCACAATAAAAATTAAGAGCTGTGCCAAAGCATGGCTGGACTCTCCCAACAGGTGAACAGCTGAGCACAGTCATCTCCTTTTTGAGCTGGTGTTCCTGTGCTCTGTATAAAAGACAGGGGACACCATCAAAAGACTCATATTTTGCAGTGAAAGCTTTGTCCCTGCCCCCTCTTGCAGCCCCAGGAAACACAATAATATCACATTTTCCTCCCTGCTTAAGTCTTTTTCCTACTTGTCTGCATGTCAGAGGCAAAAATAAGAGCAATTTAAACAATTTCCTTAGGCAACAGATCGATAGAATTAGCGAATTCTAAATGTTAATGCATTCCTTTCCTAGCAGCCAGGGATGACACTCTGATACTTGGAGGCTTCATTTCTCTCTTCCTTTTTTTCCTGGCTCAGACATATCAAAAGATGGAAAACAACCCTAACATGTAATTTATCTTCTATTACAACTTTAAAAATAAAATCTGAAGGGAAACTTTATTAATGGAGCAGGGTCTTGGAAAATCAATCTCTGCTTAGGTTTATGGCAACCCACATCTTCCATACAGAATATCCAGTGGTGCATTTTATTTGGTCCTTTGAAAAGAATAAGGTGGGGGTGGAGGGTGGGGAGTGGGGGTGGTCAGGTGATCCCAACTGAAAGGAAGCCTTTGGGGTTTGAATTCTAAAAAGATTGTAGTTAGGACATTTATATAAACACCTAATAATGCAGTAAATATGGGCCTACCACTTGCATACTAATACACTAGGAGAAGAAATGTAGTGAATGGAAAATGGTTAAAAAAAGAATTTTCAGAAACTAAGCTATATACTTTTAGTCAACATAATGATCCTCACTTCCCTCTACCTCCATCTATATTATTTTTAAAATGTATAAAGCAACCTTACACATGCCTTAAAATTACACAAACCCACATGCAGATAAATATGTGGATTTATATGCACACCCAGAATATGGTAAAAACCAACAAACTAAACAACCCTATCCACTTTAAATCCCAAAAGCCATTAGAGGGGCCTTTTCTAGGGCTTCCCAGGAAGTGACTCCATGGGTTTTAAGGAGCATAAGACTGACAGTTCTTTCACACAGTTACTGTGATGAAGTCATAGTATCCCAGACGTGCCTCGGCCAAAGTATTTTTCCTTTCTGCCTTAGAAGCCATGTAGTGAGTATATAGTGATTTTCTGGAGGAGATTTGTCTGACCCCATGAGGTATGAAGAAAGTAAAAAAGTCTCTTGACTTCTTAGTGAACTAGAAATAAAAAAAAAAATAGTAGCACTGTTAGTTTAGAAGGAATGTAGAGGGGCAGGGTCGAAGTATACGACTACTCCGGTTTCTTCAGGCTGTGGAAATGAGAAATGGAATCATCACCATCTGAATGGTGTTAAGGATATACAGGCATGTCTCAAAGATATTGTCGATTTTGTTCCACAACACTACAATCAAGAGAATATCTCAATAAAGTAAGTCACCTGAATTTTTTGGTTTTCCAGTGCATATAAAAAGTTATGTTTACACTTCACTACAATCTATTAAGTGTGTGGTAGCATTATGTCTAAAAAGGTGCACACACCTTAATTAAAGACAAATACTTTATTTCTCAACAATGCTAACCATCATCTAAGCTTTCGGCAAGTTGTAATCCTTTTGCTGGTGTAAGATTTAACTTTGATGTTGATGCCTGCTGTGATCAGGGTGATAGTTACTGAAGATAATGGTGGCTTTGGCAAGATTTTAAAATAAATCGACAATGACATTTGTAACATCGATTTACTTTTCCTTTAATTTGAACACTTAGAGGCCATTGTAGGATTATTAATTTTCCTAATTTCAAATATTGTTCTATCTCAGTGTAACAATAATGCTGCTTGCCACTGCTGAGGCTGTGTAAGACCAATAACACTAGTACACAGGAGGGCGGTTAGCACAGAGTCTTTTATCTGCTTTTCTAAGGAAAGCAATTTTAAAGGGTTTACAATCTCTCTTTAATCAAAAATATGTATATCATTCACTTAGTTTAGGGGAAAAAGTCAGCACCCTGAACTTCAGTGCAAATACAAACAGAAATTACAAACAGAAAATAAAACAGATAAAATAACACAAATCAGGAGACAGGCTTTTAGCTGTTTATCCAACATAGGGGGTTTCAAAGCCAGGGGTTCTGCTTCAATGGCTCCCCAGATCTTGTCACCAACACTTTTTCAATGAGTGTGGCCCCAAAGGCAAAACTGCCAACCTCAGATCTTATATACACGTCTCAGGGTCAAAGGGCATAACAACCATGTGACTCAAACCCATTTGAACCAGGCCTTCCCTTGAAGTAAGCAGGTCACCAAAGACCCTTGATTCAATCAAAGATTCTTTAGTGCTGAGAAGCACTCAAAAGACAACAAAAAGTCCACTTTGCTTGCCATTATATTTGAAAGGCAAGAGTCACCAAAAGTACTCGATTACCTCAGAATTCTAAAAGAGAAAACATTAAAAAAAAGTCCCAGCTTTATTGCCAGAACACTCAGGGAATATGGAGGCCTGAAGAGACGGTGAGAGATGAGGGAATGGCCTATTGGTGGAACAGTCAGAATTGATATTCATCAATTAAATTGATGACTTTATATGGGCACAGTTCATGGTGCCCCAAAATAATTATAATAATAACATCAAAGATTAATGATCACAGATCACCATAACAGATATAATAATATTGGAAACGTTTCAAATATTGTAAGAATTACCAAAATGTGAACACATGCTGATGAAAAAATGTTGACAATACACATGCTTGAGTCAGGGTTGCTAAAAATCTTCAATTTGTGAAAACAAAGCAAAACAACATAGTATCTGTGAAGTGCAATAAAACTAGGTATGCCTTTATTTCTGTCAAAGCTAGGTTTTAGTTAAGTCAAAGAGATAGGAGGGACAGGAATAAAAGTTCCTACATATATGGGCCCATATTTAAAGGGAAATAAAGTTCACAAAAGGTTACATAGTGAAAGAGATTACTAGAAGGATGAGCAGGAGTAGAGTGGATCAGGCATAATCAGGGCCAAGCTAAATGGCAGTTGGTGAGGGTGCAGGGAAAGATTGTAGAAGTGATATGTTTTTAGGGTGATAATTTGAATTAAATTTTAAATGAACGTTTTTGTTTCTTTGTTTCACAAATAATACCAGCTGACATAACTGTGTCTCTGGGTTAAACAAACTGACCGAATATCATATCTTGATCAGACTTCTCTGATTCCTCTTTTACTTTCACCTTGGCTGGAGAAGAGGCAGCAGCTGGAGCCACTGCCTCAGTGACAGCATCTGTAAACACAGAAGGGTGAGCAAAGAAGGCCTTTGCCCTTTCAGCAAGTGGCAAGGTATACTTAGTCTCCACAGCCATAGCCAAGACTTAATCTGTACCCATTGTGTGTGGTACTGATACAACAGTTGGGTAATCATTCTGTAGAAAGACATTTGCAATGCTACAGATACAAAAGTGAAGGTGCAAAGTCTGCTTCATGATATCCAGCCCTTCAAGGTTTTAGATGATGCCATTGCTAAATACCCGCTCAATGATCAACCCAAAGGAAAATAGATATTGAGTATATTCATTAATGTCACTTCACTGGCACCTACTTTGTCTCCAGTCTGCCCGTTGCTCAAGATTCCTTTGGGGCACCTGGAAATCTTGGTGGCGATATCCGAAGCCTGGACCCAAACCAGTCTTCTGAGCTAGTAGAGTGATATCACATAGAGGAATGGTATTGGGCATGGACATCAGTGGGCACATTTTTGGCCAGAAGCATATCTCTAATCTCAATCACATCTTCCTTGTTGAACACATAGCTCATATTCTCCTGGATATGAGATAGCAATTTCACCAAAGCAAGATTGTTCCACAGATGTCCATGAAGCACTTTGCATATCATATTGGTAGTGTGTTTTTATTTTTATTTTTGCTTTGTTATGTTTTGTTTTCCCCATCAACATTAAGACTGTGGAAGAACATCCAGATCTGCTGCATCTTCTTGGAGTCCACATTGGCTGCTCCCACAAAGAAGCACTTTGGTTGATTATCTGAAGTTTGCATGATCCTGAGGAAGTAAATTGATTTCCAGGTAACTCTATCTACCCTGGGTATCTCAAAGGTCTTTTAAGGATTGTCACATCAGGTTTAAAGATGATGTCACTCACATGAGGACACATGGGGAGAACCTAGGGCAGTGATTTTTTTAATAGTTCACATTTATACAATGTTTATACAAACTTTATGAGATCACTCCTGTGACTTAGATCTACAAATACTCATTATCCCATTTTCCAGATGACATTTTAAGGGTTAGAGATAAAAGATACCTCATGTGAGTTTATGCCCTTGCGTAAATGTTGAAGCCAATATGTGATTCTAGGTCTCCTATCTTCACGTGTAACATTCTTTCTCAGACACTAGCTAACGGAGGCATGTGGGAAGCTGGGAGAGAGGAAGGAGACAATTTGGTTCATGGAGAAGCCTCTTGTCTGAATCACTACCATTCATCTAATTGAAATGTCGGTAGGAAATGCCTTGGATTTGAAGGATAAAGTAACAAAATGCTTTCTTCTCAGTGGAGAAATAGGCTGGGGTCAAGAAGAAACAGTTATATGTGCCATCAGATATGTTGGCTTTGATAGTTGGTTTTGCTTTATTGTTTTTTATTTTCGTAAGAGAAGACTACATGGGGAAGAGGATGTACATTGTGAAATTTTTCTGTCAGTCATTGTTAAATAAGTATTTACTAAGTATTGCCCATATAACAGGCACTGTGCTGAGCACCAAGGATACAAGAAAGGGAAAAGACAGTCCCTGCTCCCAAGAATCTTATAATCTAATGGAGCAAGACAGCATATAAAAAGGAAGCAGAAAATTAGTGGAGGAGGGAGAGGAGAAGGTACCTGGTATTGAGGGCATGATGGAGAAGTCCAGAGGAGTTCAGCAGTTCATATAGATAATCTATGAAAAGAACTTTATATACCTTGAAAGTGTAACAGTGGTGAAGTCCTGCCTATGACAAGAGTTACATGGCCATGGGCATGTCACGACCTCTACTCCACCATTCTCTTCAGAATTTCTTAGGTTAGCTTGGTTTAAAAAAAACAGTAAATGCAACTTTGTTGAAAGTTGGTGTTACTGTAATTTTAATGTGTGATATGATCTCCATCAAATTATTATGTACTAAAAATCCAAATACCAAAGGGGAGGAAGGGAAACCTAACTGATGATCGTATGATGAAAAAAGTGTGAATTGAACTGGAACACACACACACATGTCATATCTATTTTCTTCAGTTAGCTAACAGCTTTGCTTTGCTTCTTTGTTATAATTATAAAACTTTATATTGGGAAATTGAATCACTAGCTAGAATTATACTTAGTAATGACAGAGTCATAACTATGTTAAGGTTAACAGGACATTTTTTTTCCCCTCAGAAAGCCAAAATGTAAAGGGCAATGTTATTTTTTTTCCAGTGGAACAGAAACAATTGAACTTTGCATCAAGTTATTGAGAGTTATTAATTAAAAAAGGAAGCAATGTGATAGTAGCTTTTCCACTGCTCTTAGCTGCCTTGAAAGCTGGCTTTAGTGCATCTTGGTGGGGTGGGGGAAAGGGGTTGTTCAACTTCTTTTTCCAAATGAATTGAAGGCAAAGTTCAGGTCATTCGTCCCAGGTTTGGTGCCACAAGCTCTGGGAGCAAAAATTGCTAATTACAAATGAAGGGGTTTAAATTGTATGTGTGAGACCAAACATTTGAGAATTTAGATAATGTGGGTATAAATCCCTATCACCATTGTGAGCCATTTATGTCTTATTTTGAGAGCACAAGTGGCTAATTTTAAGTAATATGAGAAATACAGTATTAGTGTGGGCAACTAATTACACCCGTAGAAAATATGTTTGTGGTTACTAATAACAATTATAAAGCATTTTCTATGTGGAGAGAGTTACATAGAGGAAAATAATACTACTAATAAAATCATAATCATAACATAGAAAGTCTCCAGGGAGGCTTGGAGGAAAAAATCTGACAGTCTTAATTTCCTGATCCTGTTTGGGAGATGGGTTGAGAGCTTGTTTTAGCTTATTTGTATAGTGAAAATCAAGCTTCTGAGAAAACATACAGATTGCCTTAAAATTCTCTACAGAATAAAGGTATCATAAAATTAAATAGATAAACGATATTAAACATAAGGCTCAATAAATGTTAGCATCGACATTGGCATGCATTAAGTTCTTTGGAACTGCGGGTCACATTCTGGTGCAATTAACACATCTTTCCAAGAGACTGTAATCACACCCAGTGATTTATAAATTCTATGTGTGGGAGTATTTTTGACTTAACACATGAAATTCTTTCATATTTGAATAGGAATTATGATCCCATGCCATCATTTCAAAGAGCTGAGATTTTCCCTGCAGTCCTTGTTTTTTTCCTTGTTGGTAAATATTATCGGAGAGTCTATTGAGAAAACAAAGTTAGGTAGCTAGACTATTTGCTCATCATTTAGTGTCATGGCTTAAAGAGATTAGTTGCTACATACAGTTTTGTATTTCAAAAAAAAATTACCATAGATCTTTCCCTTAGCCTATGTCATTCCTCGATGAAAGGAAGGAAGGAATGAAGGAAGAAGAAGGAAGGAAAGAGATAGAGGAAGAAGGAAGGAAGAAGAAGAAAAAAGTAACAAAGGAAAGAAATACAAGAGGGAGGGGAAAGGAAGAAAGGAAGGAAAGAAAGATAGAGAAAGGAAGGAAGAAACTAGATTCATTCTAATGGGTTTTTACATGTTATCTGAATTATCCACTTTGTAAGAGAGCCTAAACATAGCTGGGATGAAAAATTAAAGGAAAAAAAAACATTAAACTTGGTATTGAATTGAGATCCACTTTCATATTTATCACTGAGGTAAAAAGAAAGGCAATTACTAATCTTTTTTTCAACACTTAAAATTGACTTTTACAGTTAAGACCATTATGAAATCTAATGAGCCCTCCAAAAATAAGTAATATACAAAAAGGATAAGGGGCAATAAAATAGAAAGGATAATTATCAAATTTCTGAGTAATGGAATAATAGGATGATAATACCTCAAGTAACTATGTTTCACAGCTATTTTGCAGTTCATATAGATAATCTATGAAAGGAACTTTATACACCTTGAAAGTGTACCAGGGGTGACGTCCTGCCTATGACAAGAGTTACATGGCCATGGGCTTGTCACGACCTCTATTCCACCATTCTCTTAGGAATTTCTTAGGAATATTAGTTGCAGATGAGTTGCAGATCATCATTATGGGAGGGAGGGTCCATCCCAGGAATTCCTTACCAAGATAAAATTACACATCCAGACCAAAATGTTTCTCAAAATGATTATTTTATCTTATAATGTAGGGCATTTCCTAGATATATGTAACTCACCATCATGGATATGCCTTCTATTCTTATGTAACAACTATCTATGTCCTTTCATGAATTATCCAAAGAGGATTTACTTAACTGGCTGGAAGTCTTCCCCCTAGGTCTTTAACATTTAATAGGTACTGGTGTAGTAATTGGACTATTCATCCCTTATTCTGACTGTAAGAAAGCCCAAATGAATGAAAACTGTCTGCCACCTAGATTATGAGATGTGTCTATTAAAATCTTCAAACAATATGCCCAGTGGGATCTTACCTATACTTAATTTATGATATAAATTTTTATTGTTCATCCTTTAATTGTACTTATTTTTGACAGATTCTTGAGCTGTTGGCTGATACCCCCCAGTCCTTTCTACTTTCATATCTGTTTTGTCTCTTAAATGTTTTTCAGAGCTATCACCTTCAACATGCAGTTCCATTCATGTGTTCAAAGTAAACCTTGATATCCTGGGGAATCTTGATTTATTTATTTATTTTTTATTAATCATATCACAAAGAAGGTAAATGGATTAACAAGGGTTTTTCCATATCTTTCGCAATGCTGTCTGCAATTAGTTTATCGACAACTTCTTTCAAGTCATTTTCTTACACTTCTGCAATCATGATTTCCATAATTTTCTTTCAACTACAGGGAACCTATTGGTGCTGGGCAGATCTCTCTGTTACATTTCCTGGTAAAACCAGCACAAAAGAAATGTTGAGCAAGTAGCCGTCAGTACTTTTGACATCAATATGATTTTTTGACTTGGTCTATCATTTTTTGACCTTGAAGCACATCTTATCTTACACAAGAGACATTGCATGGAAATTAGTCAAATAATTTTTATACAGGCCATTAGTAATTAGCTTGGATTTAAGAAAAGCAGCCTCTAAAAAAAGGAAAAAAAAAGAAAAATGGCTTCATCATTCTTCATAAGGCTCTCTTAAAGAAAGTGACCTTTGAGACCATTAGATGAGAATTCCTTGTGTCTTTGTGTCCATTGTTTAGCCAATATTAAGCATATTGAATACAGTTCATGCTTTGACTTCACACTTGTCTTCTTCAAAAATGCAACAACCTCTTTCTACTTGGCTTCTTTAAAAATTCTTTGATGAGAAGCTTATTTTTGACAACCAACTTGTTACCCCTCCAAAAACCCAAACTTCCCCATAGCTAGAAGTCAATTAGAAGATTTAGTCTGTTGTAGAAAATCTCTGTCTTTTTTTTTTGTTTGTTTGCTTTTTTGGAGGGGAGAAGGGAAGGCAATTGGGGTTAAATCACTTGCCCAAGGTCATACAGCTAGTGTGTCAAGTGTCTGAGGCCAGATTTGAACTTACATCCTCCTGACTGCAGGGCCAGTGCTCTACTCACTGCACTACGTAGATGCCCCTGTAGAAAATCTTTTGCAGATGTTTGTAAATCTACTTGCTTTTAATGGAGATTTCCCCCGTAGACCTATAGATCATTGTCATAAATGGTTTTCCCAATGAGTAAGAAACAAATAAGTTAATGTTTTCTCAATCATCTTTTGTTGTTGTTGTTAACAATACCATCACCTTTATGTTTTAAAAATTGTATCACCCCTTCCATGGATATTTCTGTGTAGTCCAACATATTTTCCTGACTTCATCATTTTAGTGTTATATTTTCTTATTAAGAAAGACAAAAGACACTAAATGTATACTATCTTAAATGATGAAAATTATTTTCCATAGAAATGTTGATGGACATACTCTATTTTTAGGGGTAAATTTATTGCTCTTTTATTTTCATCTTTGAATGCTCTTGTGATGATCTGGTTTAGTTGGGGCTTATATAGACCCACAACTAGGGCAGGGTGACAGGCTTTGCTCCAAAATGCAGATATTTGATAGTTATTTCCTCCCCACAGTGGCCTTTCCACACATCCTTCTCATATCTTACAATCTTATACCTTGCTTATTACTTGATGTTTCCTTTGTCTCAGACCTCTCTGCTTCTGGCCTCTCATTCTTTCATTTGGGGCAAATTCAGTAGAGTGAAGAGAAGGGAGTGGACTGGGGCAAAAGACAGGCAGTGTACCCCAACAAGATAAGTCCCATATCTTAGCTATTTCAGACGTTGCTTACCAGTAGCTGAAGATTTTATATGTAGTCTTGTTAACACTGATAGTCCTTCTATTTTACTGGGAAATTAAGCAGTGTGTTTTTTGGATTCATTTAATAACACCCTCTGTTCAATAGTGGACCTTCTGGTGCTAGTGTCTGGTTTGTAAATATTCCCTCCTTCCTCTGCCATTTCTGCTCATTTAATTTGCCAAGGGAACTAGAATACTTCCTTAGGATTTCATCTCACTTTATACTTTCTGCAGATTTTTTCCCAAACATTCTTAATGTTTTTTGAGATGATACTACTTATTATTTTCTACCACCCCTTGGCAATGTTTTAAAACTGAGCTTATACTTCAAACTGGTGTTCACCTTGGGTGTCATGGCTCCCCATTTAGCTTTGGTAGTTTGTTCACGAAAGTGTTTTAGGTTCTTTTGATCTCCTTTTGTTTGTTATTACTTTATTTGGATGCACTTCTATCTCATGGCTATATTTTTTTAATGCCTTTCCCATATTGATAGATCATTCAGAAAGATCAGGTTGCAACTGTTGCATTTGTACCTTTTTGCTCCCTCATCTTATTCCTATAATTTGACCTAATTACTTAACTGAGCAAAATGAAGTTCTAAAAGTTCTAAACACTCTTCTCCATCAAGGTAGTTTCCACACACAATTCCTTGATAATTCCAACCATAGATTTAACTTTGTTCAATAATCGTTTGATTATAGCATCAAGTGAGAGAGATGCTTCCCAAAATTCTTTCCCACTCCCATGAGGGTGTTTCTCTCATAGTCCATGGGAAATAGATTATTTAATGAAGTCTTCCATAAACTGATATAATATAGAGACTAACAATGAAAGCCCAGCTCTTTGAGCAAATGTAGATTTTCCCTTCCTGATAAGGTTATGCAGAGCTTCTTCAATATCCCCTGCTTTATTCAAATCTAAGAAACGGGGCATTGTTGTGCATACTTCTAATGATGAAAGCAGGGGAGCTGGTATTGTGTTGATGAATATTTAATTTGATGAGGAGCTACAACCGAGGGTCTATACAAAAGATACAAATGGATGATCTCTCACTCTTTTCTGGTGACTTTTAAGTTAGAATAATTACTATGAGCTTCCATGCAAGGGAGCTCCTCTGCCACCATGTGTCTCTGAGCCCTTACAAGGTGGTTCATAGATAATACTGTGTCCTCAAGGAGCTTACAGTCCAATGGATTTCACCATTTCCAATGAATCAAAATTACAGACAATGAAAAGATTTATGGTGGATGTAAATAGACACCAAGTTATCACTAGTGTTTATTTATACAAAAGAAGTGGAATCAGGAGAATGTAAGATTCTTGAGATTAAGAACTTTCTCTTCTTCTCTCTTCCTTCCTTC
>CM053623.1:57729342-57757082 GCA_028646595.1 Phalanger gymnotis | reverse complement strand
TTCCTTCCTTCCTTCCTTCCTTCCTTCCTTCCTTCCTTCCTTCCTTCCTTCCTTCCTTCCTTCCTTCCTTCCTTCCTTCCTTCCATTTATATCCCTAGTACATGGTATATAATAAAGTACTTAATAAATGCTTATTTCTTATTTGACCTATTAAGCTCCTACTACATGCTAAGTGCTGTGCTTCCTGCTGCACATGAAAAGATAACTATATCCCTGAGGAAATACATAATTAGTTATAGGTATTTGAAACTTCATGTAGTGAGAGTGAGGGATAGTGAGATATTACCAATACAAGGAAAGCCTACACAATGTGAGGTAGGTCCTAGTCTATGGAGGATTTATGTGAAAACATGGACAAGGATTAGACAGAATGAGATGACATGAGTGGATTGCTAATGGTATTACTGAAGGGATTGTCCATATAAATAAGATCACAGAACCATTGAAATATTGAAATATTACTACTATTCTATGGGTAACACCCTGAAATAAGTAATTAAAGGAAGCTCTGGTATCCCCCACTCCCACCCTCCATGTCTTTGAAAGGACCATCCTAAGTGACTAACAATCATCTAAGTGAAGGTGATATCTGTGCTAGTTCATCAGTTATAATTTACTCTTTTGTAATTCTATTCTCTCTAAAGGGATAAGAATATTTGCAAGAGTGAGGGGCTTATTTTTTTCTCCATTTCTAAGATCCCCCCGGGCTCAAATCTAAGTTAGTGCTTGAGTTCTGAAGCATTTATTTCTTTCGGCCCAAGGATGTTCCTGCTGCTTTGTTAATATATTGAGGCATGTCTTCTTTAAGAGATTAAGCCCTGAAATGTTGCTTTCGAGCACCATTTGCCCTCTGCTCTCTTGTACATAATGGTCCGGCTTGTTGATACCTTAGACTGCATTGGGTCTTTTAGGGCACCTTAAAGATTGCATTTTTCTCTTGCAAGGAAATTGTAAAAGCAACTTGTGTCTACTCAGAATCTTTCCAGGAAGGAAAAAATAGCCCAACTTAAACTGTTGTTATTGCTTCTCAGACTTGAAGGATACGTAGCAGCTAACTGAAGGGCATCTCATCTCTTCTATTACCACAAAGTGACTTGGCTATTCTTGCTAGAACTATGTCATTAGAAATGTAATCTCATTCCTTGCCTCCAATACTCTTTCTCAGAATGTTATTAATAGCAATGGGCCTTTATATACGTTGTCTAGATTACACCAACAATTAATTTACTAAAGTCTTGAATATTCTGCCTCAGACAGACTTATCTGCGTGACCCTGGGTAATCATTTAACCTCTCTGGGCCTCAGTTTTCTCCTATGAAAAATAACGATGGCCTCTCAGATCTTTTCTGGCTGTAAATAAGTGATAATTTGTTCCTAAATTATACTGCAGTAAAGCAGTGGTATGTTAAGTATATACAAGTTTTTCCCAGTTCAGGAATGACAATCTCTTAGTGTCCATTCACTGAGAGCTTGTACATTTCTGACTGAGAGTCTTTTCTCCTAGACTCTCTTCAAAGTCTGTATTCTTGCCTAGCTTTACCCTACTTCTAAGAATTCTTGAACTACTCTGGTCACTGAAGAATTAATGGCTTTCTTGGTTGCTTAGTTCCTATACTTTGCTCAAGTAGGACAATTTAGATAAAGCCATGTTCATTCTCTGAGCTACGTATCTTTCTTTTCAATTTCTATAGAGCTTGCCCTTCCACTAACTCACTCATCTCTCTCTTTCTCATAATCCTTTCCCCTCCATCCCAGATACCTACGTTCATCTCTTGATCTTCTGAGATCTTCTTGCTCTCCAGTAGATCTCATTCATATACTTGATCACATGAAAGCTTTAACAGGCCATCTTGATCAATCTATTTATAATAACATGATTTTGGACTTTCCATATTATCAGTTAATATTGAGAAGCTGCATTGAATAATGGATCGAAATCAGAAGATCTCTATTCACGTCCTTCCTCTGGCATAAAATCTCTGCATGACTCTATGCAGTAGACATAGCTTATCAGTGCTCTTGGAAACTCTTTAAAGAAGAGGTTTTTAACCTAGGGTTTGCTGTATGGATAGATTTCCAAGGTTGCAGACCATGGATTTGAAAAAAAAAATCTTTATTTTCATTAATCTCTGGCATTTCCTTTAAATTATTAAATACATTATTACTGATAAAGGATACATAGGCTTCGCTAGATAGCCAAAAAGGATCCAGGGCACAAAAAGGGTTAAAATACCCAATCTATGGTTTTAGTTAGAAAGAAGATGTTGACCTGCATTGGCCGGGGGAGTGGGGGGGGGTCCTTCAGTCAGGTGTTTGCTATATCAATCAAACCACAGGTTTAGTCTTTTATCCCTAACAGAGGATTAGACTTGATTTTCACTATACCTCAGTACAGAATACAGAATCAATAACAATGATCAATACAGAAACAAGTCCATAGAGAGAGGGCTCATATGTTCTAGCACCAAAGTTAGATTTTAGGTGTTGTAAACTGTGAAACAAGAAGATTATGTTTGCTGTGGTGGTATCTGACATTTTAATTGGCTAACTTTATCTGGATCATGGGCAGTGGATAGAGTTCTGGGCCTGGAGTCAAACGCTCATCTTCCATAGTTCAAATCTGGACATTAAGCCTAAAGGAAACAAGACTCAGGAGGAACATGATAATTGTCTTCAAGTAACTATTGGAGGGCAGCTAGGAGGTACAGTGGATAGTGCACTGGGCCTAGAATCAGAAAGACATCTTCATGAGTTTGAATCTGGCCTTGGACACTTACTAGCTGGGTGACCCTAGGCAAGTCACTTAACCCTTTTTGCCTCAGTTTCCTCATCTGTAAAAGGAGCTAGAGAATGAAATGGCAAACCACTACAGTGTCTCAGCTAAGAAAACCCCAAAAGGCTTCACAAAGAGTCAGATCTGACCGAAAAACTACTAAACAACAAAATCTGAATCATTGCCTATTTCATAGGATGCAGAGAACAAATATCTTCTTGTCCAAACCATCTTATGCATGAGAAAAGGTTAACTGACTTGCCTGAAGTCACATAGCTGGTAATCAAACCTAGGTCCTCTGATTCCAAATTCATCATTCAGACTTTCTGTGGGTCATTTAGAGGTTACTTAGATGAGCCCCAATAAATCAATGTAGGCCCTACCTAAACAAACAAAAGTAAAATTGACTGTCTTCTCTTTTCCCTATAATGTTTCAAATTACTAGTCTTCCTATAATGTTAATTTAAACACCACACCCATACACACACACACACACACACACACACACACACACACACACAGAGGTATTCTCTTCTTGGTTACTCTAGGGTCATGTTTAATGCTTCAGGTAACCTGGTTTGATCCAGAGCTCGAGTCAGTTTTAAGTTGCTGAAAGTGCAGGTTTTTTACTTTATTTGCATACCTTAAAGCTTCCCACTTCTCCTTCACCAGTGCCGCAAAGGTGACATTTTCTGTAAAGTTTTATGTTCCTGGAGGACAGTGTCGCAGACAGCCAAGAGTGATTGAATACCAGTGGTTCTAACTCAAGCTGCCATTTCATTGTAACTATACTATTGGAGCCCTATGAGTGGAATACAGATAAAGAGCCAGGAGTGTGGTTGGGGACTGCATAATATAAATATTTCACCTGATCCTGGTGCTTTGATAAGCCATACCACGAATTCCAATGGGACAAGCACGTATTAGCTACTACTTAACATCGAGTGACATCTATAGAGCTTGAAAATTCTGTTCAAATTGATGTTGTTGCTTCCTTAAACAACAAAAGGAGACAAGGCTGGGATTTCTAATGTAATTGAACATTTGAGGAATTGAACATAAACTGTGGAGGAAGGAGGAAGAGAGGAAGGTTGCTGTTGTATATAAAAGATAGAGATGCAAGATACATTATAAACTTCCTGACCTCTGTAAAGTAATCTGTCCTCTGACATGCAAATAATAGAGCTGCATAATAGAACATCTATTTCCATCTTAAGCATAATGTTTTCAGGCTGAAAAGATCATGCTGGAGGTTGGGCAGCAGCAAATAAAATCAGAGTAGGACAAAGAAAAAAAAAAGAGAGAGATTCATTTCTACCTACTTGCCAGAGCTACTGGCAGAATTAAATGAGGAAATCTATTTAAAGAGAAGAAACCCCAGGTCCCTGTAATGCTCTATGCAAATTTGATTTGTCATTATGATAACTTTTATTAATATTTGTATTTTTCTCAAAAGGTCATGCTCCATTTAGTTTATCATCAGGATGCTTTGGTCTATCACCTGAAGTGCATGACAAATCCGGATCCCGACTCAATAGATTGAAAAAGATTAACCTCTTCACAAAACTCTCATTTCATGGGTGAGGAGCTCTCTGGATTACCAGCTCATTCTTCTCTCTGACTCTCCGAACATGTTCTATGACTGAACAGCTCGTGTGCAAGTGTGCCCGAGGTTTTCAGTTGCTACATTTTGTTTAAACTTCTTTTTTCTTTTTCCCTTATTGCATATTCTTTCTTTCTTTTCTTTTTCCTTAACATTGGTATGAATTGTACAATTGATTGAGGTTTCTTATCTCTTACTGCTATCTCAGTTCTCATGTTGGTAAGACTGTAATGTTATCTTTGGAGAATTTTTCTTAGGACATACCTACCAAAAAAAAATTATATTCAGGAACATTTAAAAAAAATTCCTCTGCCAGATCTGGTTTTTTTTTTTTAATGGGCCAAAGCCAAGTTTCCACAGTTGTTCTGGTAAACCTGAGCCCTGAAAAAGTCAGATCTGTGCAGAGAAGGTAATTCAACCATTCATGGAGACCAAATCTGCACTATTTATTGAGAATTTCCAGATCCTCATTTCTTTGCTTAGATGTGTGGAGACTACAAATAGAACAATAACAAAAAGTCTAAAGGAAAAAAAATGGGAAATGGGAATGCATCAGGAAGGAAGGGCAGAGAAACCAATTATAATAATGCTGTTCCTATCTGGTATTCTGACATTGTCAGGGAATGAAGAGTTCCAGATTGTTCAATCATATTAATTTAAGAACCAACATTGTTGCATTGAAACTTTTTTTTTGGACTGGAAATATTTCTCAAACAAAGGGAGGAGCTTGTCTTGTGAAACATGGGAGGTGACTATAAATCCAATTTTTTCTTGATCCTTCAGCGTTATTATCAGCAACATGAATTATGGTTCCATGCTGTACTATTATGGTGTCCTCAGTGGTGATTGAAGTGAATCCCCTTATGCTAAATGAATCCAGACTGCTGGGGTCTTGTGGTTATTGCTTTATTCATTCATTCATTCATTCATTCATTCATTCATTTATCTATCTATTTATTTGTTTATGTATGTATTTATGTATGTATGTATGTATGTATGTATGTATGTATGTATTTATTTTGCTTTAAGATCTTGGGTATAGACCTCTTTTCTTTCTTATGTCGGCTGTCACATCCAGATTGTGAGACTATGGTTATTTCTGTCAGCTCTCACCTTATTCTGAATTTCTACTTCCAATCTGCTGTGGGCCAGAATTCCAGATCTTCAAATATGTTTGACTTGTGTCTAGTAAGCCAAAAAGAAAATACTTTCAACTGAGAGCCTGAAGTATTACTCCCTTTGCATGAGACTTAATACATGGACTTTGTAATATTTTAGCTCAAAGGGGATATACAAATTAGTGAAATCACAGACCTTTTAGAAGCAGCTAGATGGCACGAGGGCTAGAGTACTTACTTGGAGTAAAAAAGACCTGAGTTCAAATCCAGCCTCTGATAATTACTATCTGTGTTACCCTAGGTTAGTCACAACCCTTGTGACCCTCAGTTCCTCATTATAAAATGGGAATAAGAGCACCTAAGTCCTAGCATGGTTGTGAGGATCAAATGAAATATTCGTAAAGAACATAGCATGGAGCCTGGTCCATAGTAGGCAGTTAATAATTCCTTCCTTCCATTGAGGTATGTTATTTTAGTGTGTTACTTTAAGATTTATAGGATTTTTATTGTAGCATTTGTTTATAAAATTTTGTAGGATCGTTGCTCAGAGACCTTTTGCTTCTAGTTAAAGTATATAAAATAAATTTCAATCTTTAAAGTGTTATATAAATGTTACTTTCAAGATTAAGGAGAGGAACTTGGTGATGTAAGCAGGCTGCAACAGATAACCAATGAAGGACCTGGGAGAGAACTAGAGTAAAAAATGTCTTCTGGGAAATGTATGGTAGGAATAGAAGGTTAGCTGGTCACATGGCAAAGGTGAGAGATGGTTTCTGGTGGCCTGAAGTTCTTCAATGGAATCTTCTTAACGCCAGAAGAAAATAATGACAGCCTCTCATATACTGACTGCACCCCCTACACACACACACACACACACACACACACACACACACACACACACACACACACACATTCCCCCATGGGAAATTTATGAAGACCAAGACAAGAGTTGCCCAGAGTGGGCTGGCACAGATTGGCTGTCAGTGGTATCATTGGCAGAAGCATCCAACTTATGAAATCACAGATTTATTTGTGCACTTGAATATAGTATTTGATGGCAATGATGGTGATGATTCTAAAATCTAAGGTATGTTCCAGCTAGAGTGGCTACCTGGATAAATGAAACTTTTTTGTAATCAGGTTTTGTTCATCTTTCTCACTCTTATGTTATTAGCTCATTCAAAAATGGAGGAGAAGAGCAGGAGATAAAATTTGTTGGATTTAGAAAAATTACCTCAGATACATCAACTGGGTAGTTGTGAGGCTCAAATGAGAAGTTTATAAAGTTCTTAGCACAGTGCTTGGCACATAGTACTTGCTATATAAATATTAGGGACTATGATGAGGATGGTGATAGTGGACGACACTATGATAGGGGAACAAAAACATAGCCAAAGAATTTCGATTAGACAAGAAATTTACTTTTCTTAAACTTCTCCCTATTTCTACAATAACATGCTTTAAAATATATTTAATATATTTAAATATATGTATATGTTTGTGTGTATACTTCCTACTCAGTATTGATTCAGTTACAGTTGAATATATTATACATTGAATCATGACCTTTGTGAGGCATTATTATAAGCTGAATAAAGCATTGTACTTAACAGTCAGGAATACCAGGGTTTGCATCATGCTTTAGATCAAGTGTTCTTAATTTTTTTTTTGCATGTGTCATAGATTCTTTTGGCAATCTGATGAAGCTGATAGACTCCCAGAATAATGCTTTTAAATGCATGAAATAAAATACAAAGGATCACAAATGAAAATAATGATATTGAAATATTGTTTTTTATACACATACATGCATATGTTATATACATGTTTTAAAAGTCTGTGGCCCCCAGGTTAAGAACCCTTTCCTTACGCACTTACCAGGTGTGGAAGCAAGATGTAACTAAATCTCATGCAACTTCAGTTTCTTCATCTCTAGAATGGGAATGATAATGACTGTGACACAGGTTATGGGAGTACCGTGACCATCAAGTGAAATTTCATTAGGAAATGCTTTGCAAACCTTAAAGTGTTGTGTAAATGTCATTTAATTTTATTTGATATGAGAGTACTTGATCTAGAGATAACACGGATTATATGACAGAAACAAATCCTATCCTTTCAGTCAATTTTGTGATTTAAAAAAAAAAATCAAAGTAATAAAAGCTCTCAGGACAGTTTCAAACAAAATGCTATTTTTGCTACTGGTCTAAAACCAATGACCAAAGGATAAAGTGTATCTTCTTTTTTGACTGTGACCTTGGGATTGTATCCTGGTTCTGCCCTCCTAGGACCTTCCTCTAGAGTGAATTATCCAATCATAACATTTTCATTTAGCAGATTAAAGTGTAAAATATACTTTAGTACAGTGTGAAGGATTTGGGGGTAGAGAGCATGTACAGGTAGATAAGTTGAATGTGTTCAGTTCAGTCCCCAAACCCAATTTGTCAGTTTTAACATGCATCTGGTTTTTCAGTGTTAGTTTGTTCTCCCCACAAGATAACATATTTTCCTCAGGACCTGATCTTTGAGAAAAAGTAAGGTCTTTTATTCTGGATATTAGATAAAACCTTCGATTTCTGCCATGAACTTTTCTCTTTGAATACATTTAAAATACACTGGTTTCTCTGTTCCCTAAGCACTGTCCTTCTTAAACTATCTATCCCTTAAAGTCAACCAGCATGAAACTAGTCTGAGATACCATTCTGGTTCGCAATTTCTGAGTCTCATCTCTCTGATCTCATCTGCTCTTCTTTCTACCTATCTGTCTCTGGAATAATCTTTAACCCAAGTACAAATTTGCCAAAGGACTCCCTTTCCATTAAGAATGCTCTTCTCCCAGCCAGAATCGTCATTAGAATATATATAAAAATGGAGGTCAGGGAGCTATTCATCACAATTTTCTGTTTTGCATTATATTTGACTTAATATTTATTTTTATTTTTAATTTATGGAATAAAACAAGCGTTTCCATATTATAATAAAAAACATGATTGTACATAAAACTGCAAAACTACTATGCATGACTTGCTATTCCTGTCAAATATACAATCAAATTATCATGTATGTTTCTTTTATTTTCTTCTCCCTCCAGAGATGGCTACCATTAGATACAAATAGGTGTGTGTGTGTGTGTGTGTGTGTGTGTGTGTGTGTACACCTGTGTTTGTGTTTGTGTGTGTGTGTAAAGTTATTCTATTCTATGCATCTATTTACCAGTTCTTTCTTTGGATACAGTTAGCATCTTTCTTCATATGTCAATATGTTAATAATCAATTTCCTTTTTTTCACTTTTCTACATATTTTTAGATCCTCAGATAAAAGTGATGATTCACTTCCGCAGACTCTGGTCTTTAGTTCCTCTTTTCATGTGGGGAGTCAGAAGAATGTGTCTGTTCCCTTACACATAGGGAGAAGCATAAAACCCGACTGTTTAAAAATGCTGGACATATGATCTTCTGTTTGCCCAACTTTTTCATAGGCTTGTCACCTTGATTTTGTGAATCCTAAGATCATAGATCTACAGCTGGAAGGTTCTTTGGAGATCACTTAATCCACCTCCTCACTTTCATTTTGTAGTTAAGGGGAATCAGGCCCAAACACATTTAGCAGCCTGCTTGAGGTCACTCAAATATCAGTTGGTGCAGTCAGTACTTGAATCCACATTCTCTGTTACTAAAGTGTGAGTTCTTCACACTACCTCCTAGAGACTGAGTGGCTTTCCCTACATCACATAGGTTACAACCTGGCAGAACATGACTAGAAGTTCAGTGCTTTTCTCCAGCGAACCTGGTCGAAGTTTCTTGAATTTGCACAAAAGCCGTTTTCCCGTTTTGTTCTCTGGTTGTAGCCATGGTGATTGCTAAGCCACGTGGCCACATCTATGTCTATCCGAAACTGCTAATCTTAGTCGATAGTCCAGGGATAGGAATGCCAGGCTCTTAGCAACTTTGTCCCTTATGCAGCTCGAACCCTTCTGAGGAGAAACTAGTGACAGGGAACTGCATCTTCCTTTCAGAAACAGTCTTAAGGAGCCTGAAAAAAATTAATGACCTTTTTAAAAACACTTCAATGTCTGCCACTCAACTGTATATCAAAGAATAGCTACTGAGTTTTATTTATTATTTTTTTTAAAGAACAAGGAAAAACATCAAGCTTTCCTAGAAGAGTGACTAGCTAAAGCATGTTCAGGCATTAAAATGGCCAGTAATATGTTTTGTTTTGTTTTTCTTAATTTTTTTAAGCTTTCTTCCATGTGGCAACCTAAAGGTCACAGGATGTGGAACAATGTGAGCTTGCAATGAACTGAAGCCAGGGTCTCTGTGACCTAGGCTGTGCTGAGGAAAGCAAAGGAAATGATATCTTTTATCTTTATCTTTCCAATAACCTACCCTTGCTAAGTTTCTCTCAAAGGTTGATAATCCAGAAACCTGGTCCAAATAGTAATGAGGCATGTATTTTTGCTACTGAAGTGCATTAAAGAACAGAACAGGTGAGAAATTTGTATTCTTACGGTCATCTTAACCTTCAAATGGGCCTGTAGGAACATAACCTCCAAGTTCAATTTTTCCCAGCAAAAAAAAAAAAAAAAAAAACCAAACAAACCCCTGGCAATACCAGCCTCCTGACAGACACATCTGCCCCCTACTGTTCATGCCTCATAACTGCAAGAAAACAATGACCGAACACTATGCAACATAAATGAAGCGTTCTTGTTTATGTAAAGCAATATGAGATTACTTTCAATTTATGATTTTAAATGTTTATTAATGTGATAATTATATAAACATAGTGTTGTTGAAAAACCACTGGCTTTAGAATCAAATACCTAGGGTCAAAGTCCAGCTCTGCCCCTTCCTGATTATTTAAACTTAGGCAAGTCATTTAACTCCTCTGGGCCTCAGTTTCCTCAACTGGGAAAAAGAGATAATTATACTTGCACTATCTAATTCACAGGGCTGACCTGAGGAAAGATTACTATGCAGAGAAGCAACTTGGAATAGTGAATGGAATGGAGTTGTAGTCAGGAGGGCTCGGGTCCAACCCTCAGGGAATTTACTTTCTCCTGAAGGATCAGAGTAAAATTAAGAAAATGAGAGTGTAAGCTCACTCACTCAAGGTCATACAGGTAATTAAGACCAGAGTTGGGATTTGAACTTGCCTCTGCTGTATTCAGTGACAGATATTTTTTTTATGTCATCATGTTACCTCTTTACACTAACCAGCTCTAGTGGTAGAGTAAGGAAGGAGAGAAAAAAAGGAAGGAAGGAAGGAAAGAAAGAACGAAGGAAGGAAGGAGGGGAGGGAGAGAGGAAGCAAGGAAGGAAGGAAGGAAGGAAGGAAGGAAGGAAGGAAGGAAAGGAGGGAGGCAAGGAAGGAGGCAAGGAGGGAGGGAGAGAGGAAGGAAGGAAGAGAGAGAAGGAAGGAAAGAAGGAAGGGAGGAAGAAATGAAAAAGGAATGAATAAAAAGGAAAGAAGGAAGGAAGAGAAAGAAAGAAAAAAGGAATAAAACAGGAAGAAAGGAAGGAAGGAGAAAGGAAGAAATAAGCATTTATTAAGCACACATTATGTATCAGACACTGTGCTAAATACTCTAAAATATCTCATTTAATCTTCACAATCCAAAGAGGTAGGTGCTATGATTATCCCATTTTAACAGTTGAGGAAATTGAGGTGGACATAAGTGATTGGTCCAGGGTCACATAGTTAGTCAGAGACAGTTTGGAACTCAGGTTTTCTTGCCTCTAGGTCAGCACTCTATCTACTCCTGCCACCAAGCTGGCATTCGTGGGTGGGAATGAAGGGCTACAGCATGCCAACTTGGACTGGGGAGGGCTGAAAAGATTTAAATTCAGTTCAGTATTATGTATTTGTCATCAGACATTATTAAAGATAAAACAAAGTTGTGTTATTGTTAATATTTAGAATTATTTTATGCATTTGCCAAATTTGGCTTTACTCGTGTAATCACCTTTAACATCTGCATTTCACTTTATAGCTGCTAAGAGATTTTCCTTGTTTTGAAATTGCTGCACTGCAAGTTTCAATTTGCCTAAGACGCTGACAGATCTACGATTTTCACTCATTCAGTTCAGGCATTTCCTCATAGCAAGTTTTGAAATGGGGAAGTATTCTGATCTACATTTCAACATGCAATTTATTTAGATTCAGTAAATAGGCATGGAAGCCAATCTCTGTCATACACTTACCGTTCCCATTGATTTCAGTCACATTGCATGTGAATTTTTGAAGGGGAAATATGGCCGATGTGATAAATATAATCTTCCCTTAGCTATAGCCAAACCAAAATAGTCATGTCAAGAGCATCTTAGTTAAGAAGGGGGTGGGGGGGAAGGAGGAGGGGGTGGGTGAGGGAAAGAAAGAAAGGGAAAATCCTTATTAAAGCTAATCTACCTTTGTAGATGCCCTGATTTCGGAGGCAGGGGGATCTACGTTCATTTAGCACACTCTAGTTGAACATTAATATTTTAATAACAGCTGAGGTTTCTGAGATTAGGCCTGTTAAATATTGAAACTCATTCCAGGTTCTGTTATATCATATTCTGCAATCTCGTTTGAAAAGCCAGGATGATTGTTTAAAAAAAAATAAATGAGTTCATAAATATAACATATGATTCAAAATACATCAGATAGGTGCTCTTATTGGAGGAGAAACCATAGCATCTTCTATTATAAATATTTATTCTTTTTCGTGTAACCGTTGTCTTGTATTTAATCAGGCAGCTTCTGCAACAGCATGCTTAGGCACTATCTGGTTTGTAATGTCTTCTCTAGGGGGAAAAAAACAAAAGAGTAAACTACACTATAACTAAATCTAAGCCAGGAGGACTTGTGAACTTCTATACTGGCTGCTATGCCCATCCACCTCTGTCTCTTTCTCTATTCCTCCCTCCCTATGTCCCACACTTCTCCTGTCTGACTTATTCTCTCTCAACCCTCAGTACATGGAATGGTCTCACTGCTCTCCTCTGTCTAGCTTCCTCCAAATCTCTGCTCAAATCTGACATTCTATAGGAGGTTTTTCTTATTCACTCCAGACCCTAATGTCTTCCTCTCTGGGATTTTCATTCATCTACTTTTCATATATCTTGCACATACCTAATTGTTTATGTGTTGCCTAGCTTATTAGAACGTATACTGCTTGAGATCAGGGACTCTTTAGATGATTCTTCCGTGTGTGTGTGTGTCTTGCAGTCCCCAAAACATAGCAAACACAATAAATGCTGTTTGAAAACGGATATGATAAATTGGACTGTACTAATGAGAGATGACATTATTACTCCAATGCCTCAACATATATAAAATCTCATTGATAATAACAGTTGCTAGCATTTTTTAACACATTCAAATTTAAAAATCAGTTTACGAATATTTTATCCTTACAACAACCCTGAGAGGTCATCAGCCTTATTATACCCATTTCATAGATGAGGAAACTGAGGCATACAGAGGTTGAATATCTTGTCCAGTGTCATATAGCCTATAAGTGTCTCAAGCTGTAGTTGATCTCGATCTTCTTGACACCAAGGTCAGCACTCTGTCCGCCTGGCCATCTAACCAACAGTAGGGAATCTCTCAACTTGAGCATATGAGAACCATCTATGCTTGCTCATCCTATAAGCCTCTTCTCTGTAGGGAAGAGGAAACAAGGCCTTATGGAATGCCTTCTTAATATAACTTCAAAATTTTGTAGATAACTATAAAACTAGCATATATACAGTATGCCAGTAATCCATTTCTCTCTTTGAGAGCAGCCCAAATATTTTCCTCCAATTATTTATTTCTTTGATGGCATCTTTCTCTTTCTCTTGCATTGTTCCCCAGTTGTACTATGATGCAGCTAGCTCATGCCTACTAACCTCCATTAATTTTTGTGTGCTTTGATTTCAGTTCTTCAGAGGCGTCATCATCATCATCATTGCGATCTTCACCACCATCATTTTCTCCTAAAGCATAAAATTAAACGTCATTATCTGACTAAGTTGGACAGGAAAAACAAACTTTAATTTAATTATTTTTAAAAGCAAATGGTGACATCTAGCTATCTGCTTCTATTTTTTCACTTTGTTTTTCAAATTTATAGTCCTTCCAGTGCAAGAAACTGTTATTTTTCTGGCAGGGTAACCTAAATAACAGCAATATTTTGTAATGGAGAATGTGCTAGATTTGGAGTCTCAAGAACTGGGTTTGAATCTTCTTTCTACCTTCCATTACTTGGGCACATAGTAATTACACTTAGTAAGGCATTAAACGTTTCTGAAATCTCGATCTTCTGTCTGTACGGTAGAGATAGTAATAAATGGCTAGGTGGTGTAGAAGATAGAGTGCCAGGCCTGGCATCAGGAAGACCTGAGTTCAAATCCTCAGACATCTACTAGCTGTGTGATCCTAGACAAATTACTTCACCCTCTTTGCCTCAGTTTTCTCATTGGTAAATTGAGCTAGAGATGGAAATAGCAAACTTCTGTAGTATCTCTGCCAAGAACACCCCAAATGATTACATGAAGCATTGGGCACGACTGAAATGACTGAGCAACAATATATAAGTAAATAATGATAATTGCCAAAAACTATCGAATTCTTACTACCTGTGAAGCATTGTCAATCAATTCTTAAAGAAATTACTTCAGACTATTCATTGCAATGTCAAATAATGCAGCTGAATCTTAAACACTTTGGCCACATAATGAGAAGATGGAACTCTCTGGAAAAGACTGATGTTAAGGAAGATTGAAGGAAAAATGAAAAGGGGATGGCAGAGGATGAGATCGATAGTGTCTTTGAAACAATGAACATGAACTTGGACATTCCTCAAGAGACAGTGGAAGATAAAAGGACCTGACCTTCTCTGGTTCATGGTGTCACGAAGCTGGACATAAGTGAACAACACAGGAACCGTAGTGCTAAAGACGTTAAAAAAAATAACCTAATTTTTGCTCTGAAGAAACTCACATTCTAATGTGGAGGGAGACATATTTTCAGAAGCAAAAGCCCCATGGTTCTTAAGTTATAACAGCAAAAGAAATGATGATCCATGTTATTTGGTGTCATTTCCATTTTTTTAAAAGCATTTCTGTTTCTGATGTCATTACTTCAGTAATTGTGGCTACTTGTGGAGGGTAAGACTACAACACAAAGAGACCAAGTTTTCTAATCTGGTCTGATATGTATAACAATTGCTTTTCTGGGGACTGCTTTTCACAGAAATTTAGAGTATATCTGCCCATTTGTGGTGGTTGGTGTTGGTATTAGTAGGGATGGTCTGTTTGCCATAAAGGTTGTGCCCTGAGCAAGAGGATTGCTTCTCTCCCCAGAGATTTTGCCGCAAGGACCAGAACTGTCTTCACTGGGATTTGAGGGATGTGATAGTTAAAGTGATTGTGGTTGTTTGGACCTCCTGGAACATGCTCGGTCTCTCACTCAGTAGCTTGCCACTTTTACGAGACTGGTTTGCCTCACCCATCGGTGGTAGTTGGTAGTTGTGGGGATGGCAGGATTTTTCTTCACAAGGCTCCTCCCCATGATGATAACTACTAGGGACTGGACCATCTCTACCTGAAGCATGAGAAGAGATGGTTAGGGTTGTTTAACCTGATCCTCTGTCTCTCTGTCAAAGGCCTGTTACTTCAGGTACTCGCAATATTTACCCCACAGAGTTGATAGGATGAAGAGTGATCATGTATGTCAATGAACTGTATAAACTACAAAAGATTATACTAATACAAGTTATTATTATCATTTGCTAACCTGATTATTATGTGTTTCTGACCAGGTTATGATAATTATCTTTGGGTATAATTTTATTGTTATTAAGTTATGACCCCATTTGAGGTTTTCTTGGCAAAGATACTGAAATAGTTTACTGTTTCTTTCTCCAGTTCATTTTACAAATGAGGAAACTGAGGCAAACAGGGTTAAGCAACTTGCCAAGAGTCCCACAGCTAGGAAATGGCTGAGGACAGATTAGAACTGAGGAAGATGAGTCTTCCTGACTCCACGCTGTCACTCTATCCATCGTGCCCCCTAGCTGCCCCAGTTATAATTTATTCCCACAACAATTCATGGACTATTCTGCTCTATATTGCCCCCATGTGTCAAACCATGTGCGAATGAAGTGCTGGAATAGTGGGAAACTAAATGCCTTTGCCAAACAGATCAAAGAATGACAGAGGTGCTTAGTCCCTAGGCTGTTTTCTGCTACCTCCTTCCCATTACCTCCTTACCTAAACAAAAATGAGCATGAAAGGAACAGGTCCAGACTAGGGAAGAAGAGAGGGAGTTACTTAAGGCAGTCTAATGTGTCTTCTAGCCATATTTAACAGTGAAAGAGCCACTTATACCATTGATCATCACTGTTTCCTAGACTTGGTGTACTCTAAGCAGGGCTGTCGTGAGTCTCAAACGAGATGATGGATCTAAAGCACTGCGTCTTAAGGTTCCATATAGATGACAGATCATCATCATCATCGTCAATTACCAAACAATCACCAGGCTTCATGGAAGAAGAACACCTGAGTTTGTCCTTGAAGAAAGAGGATTTTACCGAGGAGAAAAGGAAAGGAAGACATTCTGGGTTTAGGGGAAAGCCAGCTCAAATGCACGGAGGTTGGAGAGTGGAAGATGTGATCAAGCAATTGTTTTTTCCCTCCTATTGTTGAACTTTTTCCCCCGGCACTTCTTTCTGGATCTGATTCCAGCTTTCATCTAGAATCATATAACTAGTAATAGCAACAACAACAGTAACAATAGCTACCAATGAAATGGCACTTAAAGGTTTACAAAGTGCTTTCTAAATATATATGTATTTGCGTGTGTTATATGACATGTATATGTATATATGTATGTATCCCATAGTAACCCCGGGAGGAAGGTGCTTTTATTAACTCATTTTACTGATTAGAAACTTGAGGCAGATAGAGATTAAATGACCCAAGATCACAGAAGTTTCTGAGACTAGATTTCAACTTGTCTTTCTGACTCGAAGCAGCTAGGTGATGCAGTAGATAGTGCTGGGCCTGGAGTCAGGAAGATGAGTCTTCCTGAGTTCAAATCTGTTCTCAGACACTTACTAGCTGTGCGACCCCGGGCAAGTCACTTAATCCTGTTTGCCTCAGTTTCCTCATCTGTAAAATGAGCTGGAGGAGGAAATACCAAATCACTCTAGTCCCTTTGACAAGAAAACCTCCAATGGGGGCTATAAAGAATCAGACACAACTGAAAAGAACTGAACAACAACTTCCTGACTCCAGGTTCAGTGTTTTTTAGCTACTGTATCACCTAGTTGCCTATCAGAGATGGAAGGGACCTTAGAAGCCGTGTAGTCCAATACCCTTATTTACACATGAACAAACTAAGACCAATGGGTGCTAAGTGACTTATACAAAGTCATATAGGTACCAAACCTCTGAGTTGGGATTTGAACCTAGGTCTTCTGTTGTAAGATCCTGTAAGATGCTCTTTGGGTTTTATATTTCAAAAAAAGGGGTTGTTTTCCTTTGGAAGCTCCTATAACTCATTCATGTCACCCTCAAAATGAGGATTCATGGCCGCCATCTTGAAATCGTGTGTCTTAGCATTGTCCTTACTTAGTCATCTTTCTTTCTTTGTTGGTAGAACTGCCTTGTCTAATTTAATTGTGCTCATAGATGTTGTCACTATCTCCCAAATGCAAGCTCTTCTTCTCTATAGCCTGGAAACTTCTCCTTTTATTTTTCTAGATCTTAGAGACTCAAGTCTACTTTTAGGGCTGCTGGACCTTCAGGTCCTCTGTGATGCTTTGACTATAGACTTGTATTTGTTCCTATTCCTTTTTCTGCTTTCAGAGCATCATGGTGAAAAGGAAAGCACAATGAATTTAGGGCGCCAAACCTGGAATTATATACACTGAGTATAATTTCTGGCTCTGAATATTTAATACCAATTTGACCTTGTGCAAATCACTTGATCACTCTTGGCCTTAGTATCTTCACTTCTAAAATGGTCAAGTTGCACTATAGTGGGGATTTCTAACTTTTTTTGGTCATGGATTCCTCTGGGAATATGGTAAAGCCAGAGACATGCTGATAAATGTTTAACAACTAACACTCAAAAAAATGGACAAAACACTTAAAGTTTAATCTGCATTGTTAACTTTATCTCCTTTACTCTGGAATTTCTTGATAATCATAAAAATAAAAATCAAGGTCTGAATTGTAGGCTTCGCTGATTTCCAGAGTGTCCATGCTCATTCACATTGGAAATTTAAGAATCCTCTCTCAAGCCAGTTCAAGTCAACTCTAGCATACTTCTGAGTAAAGTTGATGGAGTCTCCAAAACAATATTTCTTTGCTTGTTTATTTTTTTAATAATTGAAGTTAATGTCAAATTTTTGTTAGAGATTAGTGAACACTAAGATGAAATTTTTCCTATCAAAGTTCATGGAACCCCTAAATTTATCCAGGTAACTTAGGTTAAGAATCTCTGATCTAGAAGACCTCTAGAAGACCTAGAAGATCTTCTAGCTTTAAATCTATGACTTCACATGATCTATGGAGCTCAAGGCTTTTGAGCAAATGCTGATCCTTCAGCTTTGAAGAGTAAGTGAGTGTTTCTTCTGCAAGTCTCTTCTGACTCCTACAAAGAGATTTCTTGCTTTATACAAATGAGTGAACAAGGAAAGCAATCAAAAAAAAATCATCTGGAGGCCTGATGGTTTGTCTGTCCCAGAAATGTCCAGAGGGTCTATGTATGCCTCTGTGTGTTCCTGGGGGACGAAAATGAATACTCAGGCTCAATGACTGCGCTTACCTGAAATAAAGCATAATATTTCAAATAATCCAAAAATCAATTTTTACTATGATAATATATGGCTTTGGGAAAACATGACTTTTTAAGTTTTGTGAGATTCACCTTATGGGAACAACTCTTACCGAGAATGCATTAAGTGAACAAATGAATGAATGGATGAGTGAAAAATACATATATTAAGTGTTTTTTTTTTCTGTTGTCAGGTGCTGTGCTAAGTACTGTAAATGAAATACATTGTTTTTACAGACCCAGTAAGGAATAAGAATAACATTAAATCCAAATCAACATGTTAGCTTCCAAATTCATTAGAAAATACAAAGTGATAACAATGTCTACAGACATTCCTTTTGTTATTTTCCTGGAAAACCACACATAATATTTGATATTAAATTAGAAAATTGATTTACAGTGTATATTCTAGTTTATAATATAAATATAAAGGTGAACTGATGATATCATTAGCCCCATCTAACCTTTCCCACTCTCTGTTTTAGGTGTGTTGATAAGCAGGTTTCAAACAGAGAATGAAGAGAAGGAAACTAACTGAGTAATCTATGTACTAAGCAGTCAGGTTCTGAATCTATTAGGTGTGTGTTATATTTCTGAATGAAGACGAGCAGCTGTTAGATTCCAGGATTTGCTAATATTGCTTCTGAGATGACACAGTCTCCTTTTCCTCTTTTTTCCCCCTAAATGTCCCAGAAAGAACTAGTAATTGATACTTTGTTATTTTAAACCAGAAAAAAAGATACAAAATTTGAAAATGGAAAAAAATAATCAAAACTTGCAAGAAAAGTAGAGTGGTCTCCAGTCATTGTCTCAGTGGGCACATGCATGTGGGCTTGGTTTTCACATAACACTTCCTCTGTGTTATTTTTGCAAGAGTGGTGTCAGCAAAAACTTAAACAGACTGGATCAAACACCAAAGAAACTGCTTATCATTTAAAAAAAAATAGGGAGGTGAGGTGGGGAGGAGTTCGTATGCCTTACAGACCTGTGAATTCAAAAGTACTGCATTTTTCTCTTTTTACTGGTGTTTTCATTCCTAATGCTCACATTTCTAACTGCGCTCCCTCTTTCTCTTCTTACATGCCAACTGTCCCACTTTTAGTTAGACAGTTCTATTTTTCTTATCTGTTTCTGGCTGACACATATATAATCTCTCCTTTTTACTTTGTTTGACAATATACTTTAATGCATTTGAATTCTAATAGATGAGGTAAATTGAAGTTTCTGGTACCATACAGACATAGTTAATTTAAAGAAGAGGATGGTGTTATTATTTTACATATTTACAGGGGTTTTTTTTAACATTAAAGAGATATGTCCCTTCTATGCCTTTCTTCCTTTTTCTACTCCATTTGGCTTTTCATTTTCTTTCCTCTTCTTTATTGTTTCCCTCACGCCCTGCCCCTTGGTCTCTCTCTCTCTCTCTCTGAATCTGTCTTTTGCTTTCTCTATCTCTCACTCCTTCTGCTTACCTTTTTCTGTCTCTCTGTCTCTTCCCTCTATCTCTGTCACTCTCTCTCACTTTCTCTCTCTCTCTCTCTCGCTCTCGCTCTCGCTCTCTTTCTCTCTCTCTCACTCTTCCCCTCACCCCCTTTCAATATCCTCCACATCCAGATACACACACCTTTTGCTAGCAAAGAACATATGCTAAAACCAGATTTGAAGATTAGCGATGGGGGAAGAATCTTCCCTTCTCTTGTTCAAATGAATGGTCTGAACTGTCCCTCTCCCTGGAGAAGATTCAGGGCTAGTGCCCATATCCACTAAGGTACTTAACAAGGAAGAGAGGGTATTGACATGAGTCAGAGCAACAGGACAGGAAACATCAAGGATGGGACTGATGGTCCTGTAGATCCCGAGCAAGCTAAGCTGGGAACTACAACCGAATGAAGGCAGTAGTCAATAGCTGATATCAGCAGAGGCAGTTTTGAGATGCCAAGGCTGTCTGAGTTAGAGGCATCAGCACTGACTCCCCTCCCCACCACCTCCCTGCTCTGCTTCTGTTTACACAAAGAAATATATTCTTCTGGGCAGTGGGTTTTTTTGGGGAAGAAAACCCTATTTCCTAACCTATGAGGTGGGAGGGAGAGGCATGTGGGAAAACAGAAACGAAACTGCTCCCACTCTAGAAATAAGGTTCCAATTTTTCCTTTGCATTATTTTTCATTTATCCTGATTAAATATCTTGTTGTTAATGCTATTCCTTCCCTGGGTGTGTGAGATGCTAAGAAATGGAATTTCTAGGCATGAACTAACTATGGAAGTTCTCAATTTCATATTTTGAGAGGGGGAAAAGATAGGTAAATTACCACTAAAAGTTCCTATCATTTGCACCTGTATTTGAGGACTCTTAGGTCATAGGATCCACAGGTTATATATTTACGTATGTAAACATATACATATTTATACATGCAAACATATGTATGTATGTATGTATCTGTGTATGCATGTCTCTATATGTATAGGCATCATAGTCTAATGCAGAGGTTCTTAACATAGGGTCTGTGAACTTGTTTTTTTTAAATGTTTTGATAACTACATTACAATATAATTGGTTTCTTCTATAATCCTCTATGTTATATTTATGCATTTATCACCTAATTGGACCATAAACCTCACTAGACTGTCAAAGATGTCAATGACACCCTAAAAATGTTAAGAACTCCTGATATAATGTGAAAAACATGAAACTTGTTGTGAAAACAGATATGTTAGATTCCCATTTCTCATCTTACTAGTCATTTGACCTTCAGCAACTTGCCTTATCACCCTGAGCCTCATTTTCATCATTAACGTGGTGCAGAGACAAGTACTAATAGATTTAGATAATACTGTCTGTGTGACCTTGGGTAAATCACCTCAATGGTGTCTTAGTTTATTCATCTCCAGAGTGAGGGGATGGGTTAGCTGATGTCTACATTCGCTTCTGATTCTCAATCTATGATTTTCTAATCCAAATGCCCAGGATTCCTATAGAATGGAGATAATATTTATGCCTGACTGCCTCCCTCACAAGGTTGTTGTAAGGCCGGAATGAAATAATGTATGTTTAGCAGCCTGTGTCAATGGCAGCAATTTATTATTGTTATTGTTTGTAATGATGGGGATGATGATGACGATGATGAGGATGATGATGTTTATCCTCTGGATATTGACCTGTAACCACTGATCATACATTTACTGTACAAACATGTACCTTTTTGCGTACTATAAGCAGAATATATAGATTACATTTACCAAAAGATATTTCCTTATTGTATCTCAAAGCAGAAGCCTTGTTATTACTGTGAACTACCAAGGTACCTTCTACCTCTAAATATATGACTGTATGATTCATTGAGTGACTCTCCAAACCAATCAACTGTTTCTTGATTTAAAAGATGCTTGTGTTTAGAATTTGGACAGGTGAGCGACAATGCTGCATTTGTCTTTAAAGCATCATATCATATGCAGGCCAGTCTTGTTTAGATACAATTGCCCTTGACATTCCTGACCTGACATTCCGTGGAGTCTGCCAATTATACAACAATTATTTTCTTGCTGAAAATAAAGGTTCCTAGCACAGCTTATTCTTGGTGGTGGTGCTCAGTTGCGTTTGACTCTTCTGACCCCATTTGGGGTTTTCTTGACAGAGATACTGAAGTGGTTTGCCGTTTCCTTCTCCGGCTTATTTTACAGTTGAGGAAACTGAGGCAAGGATAACTAAATGACTTGTCTAGGGTAACACAGCTAGTGTCTGACGCTGGATTTGCATTCACAAAGGTGAATCTTCCTGATTCCAGGCTCAGAGATTTTTCCACTGCACCACCTAGCTGCCCCTCTCATTCTTACTACAACTAACTTATCCCCAGCCACCACCAGCACTGGTGCAATGTGATGGAAAAGATGGATAATTGAGCCAAAGAACCTATGTTCAAATTGTTTCTGTCACTTCAGTGGCCTCAGTTGGTCATATATAAAATGATTTGGGATATATATGTGTATATACACACACACACGGACACATATGCCTACACATATACACATATATAGATACACATGTACATACATACACACATATTTCAGCTCTAAATCCATGATTTTATAATCAAAACCTCCCCCAAGGAGGGGATATTGTCTCTCTCCCTCCCTCCCTCCTTCCCTCTCTCTCTCTCCCTCTCCATCTCACTCTCCATCTCACTCTCTCTGTCTCTCTCTCTCTCTTTCTGTCTCTCTGTCTCTTTCTCTGTCTCTCCGTCTGTATCTCTCTTTCTCTCTTCCCCCCAGCTTCACATATGTGAAGAATTCTATAGAGAGATAAATAGATAGATAAATTTCTCTGTAGATATCTACATATATATATGTCTACAGATATCTCTCTACACACACATCTATACAAATATTCATAGGTCTCTATGTTTATGTATAGGCAGCTAGATGGCTCAGTGAATAGAGCTTTGGGCCTGGAATCAGGAAGAGCTGACTTCAAATATGGCCTCAGACACATTCTATCTGTGTGACCCAGAGCAAATCACTTAACCTCTGCTTGCCTTGGAAGCAGCTAGGTGGCTCAGTGCTGGACCTGGAGTCAAGATACTAGACCTGGAGTCAAGAACACCTGAGTTCAAATCTAGTCTCAAACATGCACTAACCGTGTGACCCTGGGCAAGTCATTTAACCTCTATTTCCCCTAATCTACTAGAGAAGGAAATAGCAAACCACTCAAGTAATTTGGTCAAGAAAATCCTATACAAGGTCACAAAGAGTCAGATATAATTAAACAACACATTTATCTACATACAGGCACATGTACACATGCAAATACACACATGCATATGTATATATACACGATACATAATATTTGTGTTTATTTATGTATAGAGAGATACCTACACATACCTATATATGTCTGTATATTTGGCTGTGTGTATATACATAAACTTTTCATGGACACCAAATTCCTGATTTCCCAGAGAAAGCACAAAACTCTTCCTTCTGTTAATTACACTTTGTTCTGCTCTGTTTCTATGTCTGAGTCAATGTGATCAGGAGGGGGAGACAAATAAGCTTGATAAGTAACTTAATAGGCTATTATAGCCAGCAACTGTTCTCAACTAGCAGCTGCATGAGTCACCCAGTACACGTGAATGCCAGTTAGTCCTCTGGGAATAGCTCATCTATGACTCATAGGGTGGAGCCTATTTGCAGAAGAACTTCACCAAGCCAAGCATACTCAGTGATGTCAGGCTTCTCAGATTACAGTCAATGGGTCAGCAGGCTTGAGACAAATGCTGTGTGTTCACTCTGTTCCCGTCAGAGATTCCAGTGGCATAGCCAAGTCCATCTATGTGCCATGGAAAGAGCCAGTGATAATAGAAAGCCAAAGAAGAAGTCCAGCTTAGATATGGCTCTTACTTTAAATGGCTTTCCCTATCAATATCCTATTTGTTTTCTTGGCTATTCAGTTTGTCATCTCTGTGGGCAACATGTTACCTGCTGTTTTCAATTTTAGCGTTGATTTGTCAATGCCTGTGTTCAAGGAATGTGTTTGCTGACTATATTTACATTTATTCATAATTACTTCTCCATCTGCTTTTGTGTTTTTCCATAAGCAGATATCAATGTCTTGTGGAGTAATATATTATAACCTGAGAGAGATGTGGACTGAGAAGAAAAGACCTATTATATCCCAATGTGGAGTTAAAAGTTATTAAAATTTTGCTTGTTACCGAGGAAGAAATGAGGCTGTTCATGGCAAGGAAAGAAAGATACCGAATGTGTATATTTTATATTAACACTAACACCATCAATACAACCATATTATTCTCATCTTTTAAAATTTTTTGAGGGGGGCAGGATAGGGGGTTCCAGAGAGAAAGTGTATGCCAACAACTTCCAATCTTTTTATTGTTCTTTGATATTTATTTTTCTGAATATAGTTGTAAAAGTGGATTCAATTACTTCCTTATGGTCTTAAATAAAAACATCAGAATATAAACTATTTCTTGTAGACACACTAAAAGCAACCTCACTATGACCTCAGCAGACATACCCTTCATTTTATTTGCACATGATTTTGACCCCCTTGCCAGTTCTCTATATTTTGAAAATTTTGCTAGGAGGATATAAACATTTAGGATGGCAAAATCTATTAAAATATGTTAAATGCAATTGACAACAAGGTGATCTTGAGCAAACAGTCTCTGATAATGGTTTATTTTCATTTAATTGCTTTACTTCTCTAAGATTCTGAGGCTTTGTTATAATATTGGTATTTGTGACCTATCAGTCCATAAGGGATAGAATGCTTCTGATTTATAATTCTAGTCCCAAAGTCATGTCTTGCTGGATATTTGGTAGGTGCTAAGTTTTAGATAGATAATATGTTGTAGAAAATTTATTGCTTCTTTGTATCCTCTACATCGATCCCTAGGTCTGAGCTCCTTAAGAATAACTCCTCTGTGTCTTGATTTCCAAATATAAGTCTATATGACTCTGACATTTGTTCAGTATTTCTTAGTCAACATATGGTTGGCGGGTCTCATAAAGAAGTTACCCTCAGGAGGCCTTTTGGTTCTACTCTTGGATCACAGCCATCTTATAAGCTACATAAACTATTTTCTATTTTATTTGATAGATTTAGTAATGCATATCTATTGACATTTATGACTATTATTTGATGCATTGATTTCCATTCCAAAGCATATAATTTTAAAATAATTTTTGACCTGTTTCTTATATACTCTAAAAATGTATACTAATTCTCTTCTTCCGTTTTAGTGGGGAAGTCTCAATCTTTATAGAACTGCATTAGGCTTATAGGCCCTGTTTTTTAATTTTTATTTTTAGTTAAAATTTCATATTTTTAAAGGATATTTTCTGAATCTCTTATTTTCACCATTATGATTTTAAAAGTATGACTACAATTGTTTAGGTGCTAATTGCTTCAAAAGCATTCTTCCAATTCAAATTTAGTATCAGGATGCCAGTTAATCTTAATATCTTAGTATCTACAGCCTTCTCTTTGATATATTTTGTGTTCTTCCTGGAAGAGACCAAAGTATTTGTAAGTATCACTTTCATCCATTAATTCTATGTGACCTCTGCATTCAAGATTGAGGTCTTCAGACTCTCTTTCCTTCACATACATTAAGAATGTGAGACTTACTGAGTGCAGATGACATTTTTATCTTTGGGAAAAGATGGCAGAAAATGAAGAAATATTGATATGGTTTTGGATGCAACATTTAAGTTATGTCATCAACATACAGCTAGTGATTAATATGAAATTTTAGTTATACGTCTTATTGGAAGTCATATTTATTTTCATAAAGGGAAGATGATAATGAGTGTTAGACTTGTCAGAATCAAAGTGATCTTAAACAATGTTCCTGAAAAAATGCCATGTTTCACATCAATTGCTTGACCTTACTATTGATGGAGGGTTTTAAATAGATGATAATTTGTCAAATGGACAACAAATATTGTAGCTTTCTCACTATACTTCATTTTCTTTTATATTTCTGCAGCCCATGAATAAGCTATGACTTTGTAACTGAGTTAAAGACATTGTGATAATTCACAAAAACAGCGTAAGTATTTTGTTGCCTTCAGGCAATTTGTTCAATATTTCCTAAACAAATAACAAGTTGCTCTCTACGTCTGTGAGTCTTTTGGTATACTTTTTACTGTTGTTGCTCTTCATCCAATATATTGTTTTCCTTTAGGAATTTGTGGATTTTTTTTTTGGTGATACAACTTTGAATGCTTTTTACAGGATGAAATACGTAAATATATATTTGTCCTATATATGGAGGGAGTCACAGATATTCTTATCTTTTGGTAACCATAGTTAGTGCCCCTGTTGAGAAAGTTGGTATCAGGTTAATGTCACAAGACAGTAGTTTGCTCATAATTTATTTGCCATTCTGAAGCGTTTGTATGAATAATTCTGATTCTTATCCACCCTCACTATTTTTCTAGTTTTACAGAAAAGGTAGAGATTTAGTGACTTCCTTTGATGTAATTATTCTATATATTTGCAGTGTCCATGCTTTCTGTCTTTTGGTTGATTTGGTTCTCATTGCTGTGGACTTCTTGTGATGTATAGGCAAGATATTTTCCATATCTTCCTCTCCTCTAATTTCTTTGTTTTTCTCATCTGTGTAGTAAAGTTTTTGGTTGAAGATGAATGGCATATTTTTTTCTTTGTTCTACCTTGATTACTGGGAAAAAGCTATCAGTTGCTCCAGGGAGAGTTCATTTTTCATTGTGAAGAGCAAGGACAATCTGAAAGGGGTTTGTCCCAAAAGAGGTCTTAGAAAACTTCTTGGTGAGAGTGACACCCTCCACTGCTCCTGCCTCTTACTATTTAGATTTCTGATTTCAATTTCTGAATAAGAGATTGTAGAATTTCTTATATTTTTGTTTTCTAGATTATTTTAACTGCCTTTATTGGTTAGTAGGTTGGTGAAGTTTTCTAACAAATATATCAGCTAGATAATCTTCAATTGGTTTTCTACAGATTGTTAATATCTCTCTCAAGTTGCTTTTTCCACAATGACGATTGATTCCTATCATTAAGAGCTCTTATTATCCATACATTTCCTCCTGTGGTTCTTCCCTTGGCAATGGCTGCCATGTATATTATGATGGTAGTTCCAAAATGTCTTTACATTTTTAATGAAATACTGTTAGAGAATGTATTTGTTCATATTTATAACATCACACCCATTTCTTTAAATTGTCATTTTGGTAAAATCAATATGTTAGTTCCACTCAAACCATTGAACTCAGGAATAGCTTTTCAGAATTCCAGTCTAAGTATGCCCATCTCCATTTCATTTTTTAAATTGATTTTTTTGTCAAATTTCTCTGGTTCTTCAAAAAAGTATTCTTCAGGTTTTTTAAAATTTATTTAATATTTTATTTTTCAACATTGATTTCTACAAGATTTTGAGTTACAAATTTTCTCCCCATTTCTACCCTCCTCCTACTCCAAGATGGCATATATTCTGACTGCCTCATTCCCCACTCAGCCCTCTTTTCTGTCACCCCACTCACGGCCCCCCATCCTGTTTCCCCTTACTTTCTTGTAGGGCAAGATATATTTCTATGCCCCATTACCTATAAATCTTATTTCTCAGTTGCATGCAAAAACACCTTTTTCTTTTGAGCATCTTACCCCACAGGAAAATAGGGAGAAGAGGATAATAAAGGGGGGAAGATAGAAGGGAGGACAGATAGGGGCAAGATGTAATCAAAAGAAAACACTTTGATAAGGAACAAGGTCAAGGGAGAATATTCAATAAAGGGGGACAGGATAGGATGGAGGGAAATATAGTTAGTCTTTCACAACATGAGTATTGTGGAAGTGTTTTACATAATGATACATGTGTGGCCTATGATGAATTGCTTGCCTTCTTAGGGAGGGTGGGTGGGGAGGGAAGAGGGG
>CM053623.1:57682617-57729242 GCA_028646595.1 Phalanger gymnotis | reverse complement strand
CTAGAACATAAACAAATACCTCTCAGCCCATATGACAGCACTTTTTTATAGGCCAGTCTCCATAGCCATCACTGACTAGAGGAATCATTGTAGAAATCCTAATCATTACCAACAATCACTTCTGACCAACTGCCACCAATAAGCAGGAAGGCACAAGAGCCCTAAGAAAGAAGCACTCCCAGGATCACCATTCTAGCTCCCAGACCAGTCTCCAAAGTCATCATCCAGGGAAGTAACTCTTGTGGAGAAGAGACCAGCCATTCCATACCCCATTCCCCAACTGCCAAACTGCCATACGCAGGAAAGACAAGCCAGCCTAGCTGAAGAAGCAAGGTACCCTGAGGGATAGAGAGGTGACAGCATGTGTTTGACAAGTCAAATCATCATCATCACCTTGACTACCATCTTCCCTTGGACCCTAAAGGGTACAACCCAGGATCCTAAGAGTCTGTGGATCAGGAATGCTTCTAGACCAGTGTTTTCAAATATTATCTTGAGAAATAACCCCTAGGAAGACGCAACCAGGCAACTGTGCCTACAGGACCTACAGCCACATCTAGTGAAAACTCAGAAAAGAAAATTCTTGCCACTGAATTCTTTGTCACTGTCAAATGGTTCATCATCAGAAACTAATATGATTTTATCTGTGGCAATGACATTAATGAAGAAGCATTATCATCTGCTTTAACATTGTAAAGTAAAGACCATTTCATGTGACTTGGGGCTGATACCACTTTGTGTGTGTGTGTGTGTGTGTGTGTGTGTTTCCTTTATCATAATGTTAACCCCTTGAGAGCAGGGGCTGTCTTAATTTTCTCTTTGTATTCTCAGCACTTAGCACGGTGCTTTTCATATAGTAGATGTGTCATAAATACTTCATTCATTCACTCATTTCACTATCCTTCACACCATGCTCATCCTTATAACTTTCTTCTTAACCTTTATTGTACTCATAGCAATTTCTTTTTGCAATTTGCTTCAAAATCTCCACCTTGAATCCATGCTCTCTTGCACTTCTTGGTATCACTTGCCTCCAGGAGATCTGATTCCCTTTCTGCTTGGGCAGAATGAGTTGCCTCTCTTAATCACCAAATTCCTACAGATTATTTTATGGTAAAGTAAATTATAAAGTCTTCTCCTTTCTTTGTAAGTCTCTCTTCCTCCACAGTAGTGGTATTCTCTCCTACTGTCTTTCCCTCTTTTTAAGTTCCTCTCTATTTTCCATTCTTCCTAAGAGACTATAGGAGTTCTTGCCGTTGTTAACCTTTGACTAGATTAGGATACATTACATAGTCCTTTCTATCTTTTTTTCCCCTTCTATTAACCACAAAATACTAATTTTAGGTTGGAGATTGTAGAGTTTATTCCCTGATGTTTCAGGACTCTTTCTATGCCATCACTTTATCTACCTTCTGCTTTTATGCTTGTCTCCTTGTACGCTTTTAGAGAAAAAATAAATCTCTTAACAGGATCTCTGTTGTTATTTTGTTGTTGCTGTCCTTGGTTGCTGCATTTGTTTACATTGCATTTCTGTTGTCTGGGGTTTTTAACAAGTAATTTGTTTAGGTCTTTTATTTTTTTCCCTAGGAATGCTTCACGTGCCTTTTTCAAAATTGAAAGTTTTTTTTCTATTTTATTACTGGTTAGGTTCAAGTTTGTGGGGTATGTCACCTTTGGTTGCTTTTTGAGCTGCTTTACTCTTCAGAACTCATTATTCCATTTCTTCTAGTTCATGTGACTCCTTCTAGAACAATAGTTCAGGTCCTCCATGAAATCCTTTTTTTCTCCTCCACCAACTTTATACCTCTAATAGGTAAGATCCCTGGTTGGCAATCACCAGCAGAGCCCAGATATGAACCTCATAACTGTTTTTAACAAAGACATATTGTTACCTTATATTGTGTTCTTTATTTGTGGGTGCTAAGCCAATCAGTTATTTTCAAACCACGATTCACCAGTGATTAAGAATTTGAGTTTTTTGTTTGTTTGTTTTTTTCTAAGCCTTTCTTGGCATTGTAATAGCCTCATGGTAATGGAGTCCCTGTTGTACAGAAGTAAGAGAAGTCAAAAGATACTATAGTAAATTATGATTAGAGAATGGAATTCTATAGTTATAAATCTTAGGGTTGTAACAATTTGGAAAAATAAAAAAAGTTTAAACAAATAGCTTTGTTTAAGGTCAATGCAGATGATGGCAGAAGAACAGGCTGGTAGGGAAAATAGGACATACCAGGTGCTAGAAATATCAGAAGTCCAATATTCCATGAAGAAGTTTGCAAACTTGAGAAGCAGATAAATCCCACAGATACAAAGCAGTGCTTTTAAGGAGTCTGGGCACCACTGTGCAGTGAATAGAAGTAGGCACAAATAATTGGGATAGTCTGACCTTTGCATCTCTTAAATCTGTCCCTTCTTCCCTTGACTTTATTCAGTAGAGGAACTCAAGATGGCTTGGATTATCTGTATCGCCTAGGAGCATCCTTGCACGCCTTTGAATATCCATAAAGAGAACCAACCACTCACCCTTCTCCATGATCCTAGCCATGGTACCAGTATCTGGCTAGCTTTGACTAAGATTAATTTATTCCATTGGTAGTTCAATTTCTTTGAGATTGGGAAGCATTATTTAGTGCACATGCTCATGTAAAATGCATTTTCATGGATAGCCTTGATGAAGCCAGTGTATTTGCAAGTCAAAAGCTCAGAGTGTGAAGAAGGAAAAGTACTCCCCCTTCACACAACCCCCAGCTTCTCCTCCTTCTTTGCAGTTGTTCAGCATTCAGTGATGTTCAAAGCAGTCTTCTGGAATTCCTACATAAGCAACATGCTACTGGAATGACTTTCTTTAGAAATAGCCATGGATAATGGCTGTGCTTTTAATGCCTTACAATGAAGTGCTATCTTAGTAGGAAAACAAATACTAAATGCTAGAGCTAGTTTTGCCTATCTTGGCCTAAATCGTCTTTGCCAAAACACGAAAACAAATGTAGCAGATTATAGTAAGGATAGAGACCTACAAATGTTTCATGTCCTTATTTCAGCCTTCTTAGTTACATTTCCCACTTTTAAAGACATCAAAAATTTGGTAACACCAATGACAAACACCACAAAGTCCAGAGAAGGTAGAAGAGAGCTGAGTTTTTAGAGATCACTGAGTCCCATACCCTCCTTTTACAGAAAAGGAAATTGATGCCCAGAGAGTTTTAGTGATTTACCCCATGTTATATAGGTAGCAGGCATTAAGGATGGGATTCAAACCCAGTTTCTCCAATGACCAATTTAACACTCTTTCCACATTAATCATTTTCTTTAAATTACTTCCACATTTATTTATAACTCTACCTTGTGGCCACTATTCCAATGAGAATTTGGATTCCAATACAGAATCTAGTGCTTTCAACATCATTTTCCTCATTTGTAAAATGTAGGAGTTGGACAAGATAGGCTTTTTTGGTTACTTTCAGCTTTAGATCCACGATACCATTGCCCTAAGTCCTCTACAATAGAGATCTCTTCTAGTTCTATGCCTATAATTCCATTGCAATAACTTTATTTTTTCTTTTATCTAATACCATGACTGTCATATATAATTATAACACTTTTAACTTTGTTAAGTACTTTCCAGTCATGATACATTTATTGTAAACAGCCATACATGATGCATTTTTTCTTCTAGGACTATGCAAAAACAGCACTTATCTATAGCCAATGACTGATTTCTTATAAATCCAATATTTTCTTAAGTTTCATTTTTTCTCCCTTCATCTCTCTGACCTCCCTCTTTTCTTGATTGTTTTATCTTCCTGGATTTTTTCCCCCTCTTGGCATTTTTATACGTATATAGGCATCCCTATTTCTATATTTCCCAAGAAGCTATGTCCCTCCAAATATTATCATATTGCTTCCAAATGCCATTCTGGTAGAATTGTAAACATTATCTCTGTAACAGTAACTTGCCTAATTTTGTTTTTGTTTTTGCATAATCTGGACTAAATGGATCCTAAATTGTTTACTATATGATAATCACGAAGTACAGCCATATCCTGCCTTGAAACTAACTTTATATTCGCTCTAATCAGCAGATGTCCATTAAACACCTTTGGAAATTCTTAAAATCTTGGCTTTCCCGCTTCATTTGAGAGAGCTTTTTATATCATTGAATGTTTTTATTTTGCAGGGGTATTCAAAAAAGCTTACTACACTGATAGAGGGGGAAAATATAGCAAGCATAACTGGATTTGAGTAATCCTTTGAAAAAAAGTCTCTTTAAGTCTCTTTAGGACAAAAAAATAGTACACTGGTTGATGGGCAGAATCTGGCAGATCCATAGCAGGTTAAGCATAGAGCATAAAGTAGAAAAAATTTGTCAGCCATCTTGAGCTATAAGAAGATATTAGGAAAAGTTTCGTAGTGACAAAGGTGGCAGACCACAAATACAAAATGTATTTTTGTATGTACTGCCAAGTGTAGTCATTGTTTCTTTGTTATAAAAGAGAGCCTGTTGGGGTGTTTGAGTGTATATGTGGGAATATCTGACATTATGAAAAATGAAAAGCATCACTCAATTTAGTTTTTAAAAAGTAAAATGAATGTTAACCTCAGGAGATGTTTCTTATGACACATTTCAAGGTTTCATTTTTGGTTCTGATTGATCAAGATTTTTAATCAGTGAACTTGAAGAGGCAATAGATCACATCCTTACTGATATCCAGATGATACAAAAGTGGGAGGCATAGCTAATGCATTTGAGAAGAGAAAACAAGATCCCCGAGACCTTGAAAGGTTGAAACAATGGGTGAAATATAAGAAGCTAAAATGTAATAAGGATGAATGCAACGTTCTAGTAATTTCAGATCATTGAGTCTCAGTTTCCATATATGTAAAGTGAGTGGTGTGTATGTGTGTGTGTGTGTGTGTGTGTGTGTGTGTGTGTGTGTGTGTGCATGTTGGATTATATGACTTCTAAAGTCCCTTCAAGCTCTAAATGCTTGGTCCTTTTTTTCTCAAGTCTCTTCTTGAACTCCCTCCCCCACCGCTGAGTATTCCTTCACTTGCCGCACCAGGTGGCTTTCCTGTTTTCGTGTTGGCAGATGTTAAAAGCTCAGTTGTTTCTTTTCCCCCTTTCATTTTGTGCCCTTGAAGCTGGCTCAGCTGGGCCTGTCTGTCTTCCATTTAATAGGCTATACTCTTGGTCAGTTTGGGCAGAGACAAGCTTTTTCACCAAAGAGGTTACATACAATACACATGAGGGACTGCTGTGTCCTTGTCCTCTGTACCTAAAGCACTTTTCCTGAGAGTGAATTATGTTCAGATGATTTCTTGAGCCCCACTTCTAGCATGTCTTTGGAGGTCTCTCATGCCAGATAGCTTCTTTTGTCCTTAAATGAAAAGCATGCGGCAGGTGGTTAACCTCATTCCCCCTTGTCACAGTTCTATTCCACACTTATATTCTCAAGCCCAAACCCCAAACCTGTCTGCCACTTTTATAGAAACTATTAATATATAAAAATATCACAAGTTTTTTTTCTGTTCTCTCGCTCAATGAAACTTCATAAGTTTTATCATCTCTTTCTCCTGTCTCTTCTTTCTATAGTTCTTTTTGAAGCAAGAAAAAGTAAATAAGTCTGCAAGAACGACTTCCCCCCTCCTTTTTTTCTACTTCCAATTTCATTTTGTCCTTCATCGTGACCCAATTTTTCAGCTTTGCCATTTTTCTTCACATTTATTCCAAGTTCCTGTTCAGTATCAGATGAACATTTTCTCAACTTTATTACTCTGCCTCAGTCACAGTCTAACCTGGAATTTCCCTCAGGCCTATGGCTTCCGCACTCTGGAACACCCATTATTTCCTTGAGTTTTCACAACCTAAAATAGCCCTTTGCTGTGGCCTCCCCGTTTTCTTCCGTTGGGGAGTCCCTCTTGGTACCTCCATTTGGGGGAAGGGCCCTATTGGCCAACCTTCATTCCCCTCCCAGTTGTGCTTCTGACTTTCTGGACTTCAACATTCCCCCTTTCATTCCCCCTTTCTGTGTTGAACTCTCCCAATGTAATCTCCTCAAAGGGCAAGGACTGTCTTTTTTGTTGTTGCTGCTATTGGGTTTTGTATCCCCAAGCACATTGTAAATACTTAATGACTGTTGCCTTCACTGGAGCCAGGAACCAAGAATAATTCCAGATTCAATCTATATAAACTATCATAGTTCTGCTCTTACAGCTTTTCCTACTCTGTCAGTTTTGACATGGCCAGTGTCCCTACAATGTTCATTTTTCACCATCCTCTCCCATCATTTGATCTTTCTGCTAAGACTCTTGAAATAGCTGCTGTCTTGCTCTTCACCCTCCATTGCCTTCTTCCTAGTGTGCTCCACTTATTCACAGGTGAGATTCTTTGAACTACACAGAACCATAAAGAAGGAATTTATTACATATCACAATTCTTCCCCAACCCACCAAAGCAAACAGATAGCAATGGGCATTCATTGATATACTAATTCAATGCTTCATAAACAGAATTTACTGGAGATTTCATTCCGTTTTCCTATTTCTTTACTTCTTCATCCCTCAGAGCACTGAAGCTATGATTTTGATTTCCAGTCTTCCTACATTCTTAATATTTTGAAATAATTCAGCCCTTTTGCTCAGGAATAGGGGTGGTGGTGGTAGGGATTCCTGGGTAAAAGACACCAGAGAGTTACAAGGCTCTACTCATTTGAAGTCTAGGCTAGGTCTCACAAATAGACAGTAGTGTCCATATTTGTTACAAAGGTTTTATTTTTCTATATTTTCCTTCTTAATAGGGAATGTGTTGGGTAAGGGGCAAAGAAAATAAATGCTCCTTAATTTTTTTAATAAAAAAAACCAAAATCACTAGCCATCTGACCAACTAAGACCAGCACACCAAGTCCTTCCTGCCACCCCCAGATGTAAACTAGGCCCCCAGTATGCCCTCTCGAAATACTTTTTCTTTGGGACAAGGAGAAAATAACATTTTCCTGGTACCAGTACCTAAAGCTCTGGGTCAGAGATAAATGCACAGATTCCTATCAAAGATTAATGCAGAAAAAAATTACTAGCCACTTTAGGGTAAGAATTTCCAGGTACAGCCATCCAGTGAGAATATTCTAACTGCAGAATCACAGACTCCCCAATATGGTAATAACTATTCACAAGGAGCTAGAAAAGCCAGAGTTAACAAAGATTAGATCACCTGCAAAGCACAATATCTCAGTTTTGGTTGATTTGGGTGCTGGTTCATGGTTTTTACCTGGTGATGGGAGGGGCAATAGCTGCCTCCTGCTGGGTCATTTCTTGAGATCCATTTCAGTTTTCCTTTCCCTGAACCTTTGCTTCACCTTGGCTGTTAAAGTTGTGACTATTGGTGTTTTTTGACTGTCACGAATTAATGAACAGGGTCTCAGAGTCTTGTTCTTAGAGAATGTGAACCCCATGTGTACAGAGACTATGTCTTTTAGTCAGTCAATATATATTTTTATCTATGTACCAAGCACTGTGTTAAGCTATGGGGATACAAGTAAAGCAAAAACAACCAAAAAAAAAGGAGCTCATTCTGATGGAGGAGCCAACAAACAAATATTCACACACAAGATTTCTACAAGCTACATTTGAGTTAAGAAGGCATTACCAACAGAGCCATAGAAAGGCCTCTTTCTGTTTATTTGAGCTAAGTCCAGAAGGAAGCCTAAGGAGGCTGAAACTAAGCAGTAGAAAACACCAGGCACAGGAGACAGCCAATGCAAAAGCATGGAGTCCAGAAATGGAATGTCCTGTATGAGGAGCAGCAACAAGGCCGGTGCTGCTGTGTCATTGACTAAGACAAGGAGAGTGAGTTTAAGAACAAAGGAAAGGTAGGAAGGGGCCTTTCTGCTGGGAATGCTAAGAGGATCCTTCCTGGGTCTGTATTTTTGGTGTTAAAGGGTAATTGTATCTTAGTCTTAACAAGGAGTTGAGTAGGGAAACGCCACGTGTTTATCATTTATGTTCAGTAATTTATTTATAGATTTTCTCATCTCAATTTTTTAATCTTCCTTTTTTTTTGCTTGACTCCTTAATACCTCATCTTATCTGTAAATTCCCTAGATCTCTAAACCTGAATCAAGCACATTGTCTTTCTTCTAAATTAACAATTTCCTTCCTGCTATTTTCTCATTTTTTAAATTAAGTTTATTTTTGTTACATTTTAATTTCCAAGATTTTTCCCTTTCCCCCCTCCCAAACTAGAGGAGTTCACCATTTGCATAATATGTGTATGTATATGTATAGATATATGAATATATGCATGCATATGCATATATGTATATATGTGTACATATATACACTTATATTGAATATATATATACATATATACACATATATTGAATATATATATATATATATATGTAAAACCATACTGTGCACACTTCTATTCTGGAGGTGACTAGCACCTTCCTTCATAGGTCCTTTGCAGTTGGTTTGAATATTTATAAAACTCAAATTAGCTTAGTTCAGTTATTTTTAAAATAATATTGCTGTTACTGTTTCCAATATTCTCTGGGTTCTGCTCATTTCACTCTGTATTATTTCATGCAAGTATTTCTGCTGTTTTCTTAAAAGACCTCTTACTTAGTTCTATCTTTCTTCATTTTTTCTCTGTCCTACCTAAAACCCATCTTTTTGATCCTTTATTCTTATCTCATTTCTCCCTGAGTTTTTTTTTTTCATCCTATCTTTGTCCTCTCAAAATTCTAGGGGGTTTTAATTTGTTACCAGCTTGCAGTTTTTTTTTTCACCTTCTTTTTCATTCTGGTCTCTTTAACCTTGCCCAGTTGTCCCTCTCTTGGGAGCTTATTATTTAATTTTTAAAAATTTAAAATTGTGACTGTTAGGATCTTGGCATTTTGAATAAGTACACCCTTTATTACCAGAGGTTGCACATTGCCCCCTTCTGGCAGAAGGCATGATGCCCTTGTCCTCCATACCTGAAACACAGTTCCTGGTAAACATTGGGCTTTGGTGCTAAATTAAAACATGAGTATAACATGTCCTCACCTGTTTTCCTAGGCCAACAAGCTTCTCTCTCCTCTTCTATCTAGTAGGTGGATCACAGTTCTAACTCAGACCAAATTTCCCTAGACCAAACCTGGCAGATACTTTTTCTGGAATTGTTAATGCTTCACACTCTTCTTACCCCAGGTGCGGTGTTTTCTCATGTCTCCTGTTTCATTCCTAGAAAGAGTACATAGACTTTGCCTTACTTGAACTACTTGAAAGTACTTAAAGAAGCCCTTCCAGACCTATTTGGAAAAAAAAAATCTAGACATATTTTATAAAATAGGCCAAAACTCAGAACTGACCTAGAGCATAAACCAAATTCCTACCACTACCACCTCCGAATATGAAAAACAATGCAAACATATGGGTTATTTTGTTTTTGTTTTTTTCCCTAAATGACCTGGTCATCTATTTTTTTACCACTAGCCTGATGAAGGGCAGCTACCCTCTTCTTTTGGGTAACTAAATCACAGTCTTTGTGAATTTTCCCAAGAAAGAATCTTTATCTTCTCCTTTCATACTCTACAGAATTTATATGGTTCTCTTTTTTCCTTACTCCTCGAATTCTGTATCCTTTGAAAAATACACAATGGAAACACTATCAGTATTTGCTTTTCTGCCTTCCTTCCCTCCTCTTTCATTTTCTTTCTTGTACATGACTATTCCCTCAAGTGAATTTTAGCTCTTTGAGGGCAGAAGCAGCAATTTCATGTTTGTCTTTTGTATCCTCTGTATAGAGTTCAGCCTGGCAGTTTGGGGAATGATGGGATCCAGACCTCTCATTTCATTGATGTGGGGAATTCCTATGAGGACATGCATTTGCCTATAATCCTAGGGAACTCCCCAGGACATTGAGAGATTAAAGGAGTTTTCCAGAGTCACATGGCTGCTTCTCTGTCAGCAATAAGACTTGATCCCAAGCATTATTAATTATGAAGCCCCAATATTCTATCCATGCCACAATGTTACCTCTTAGGATTGTGGCCAAGAATTGGTGCTTAATCAGTGTATATTCATTGATCTTAACCTCTACATTCTAACTGGGTCATTTTCTTTTGTTATTCCTGTCCTTCAGAATTCCTATATGTCATAGACATTTGACACCACCCTCACACCCAAAGACAGGGGAAGGAATGCCTGCTTTCTGCTTATTGGAATCTCCAAAGGTCAGTTGCTATTGCTGCTAGAGATCTTTATAGAACACCTTTCCTCTTCACTTGACTTATACAAGTCCCTCTTGACTTATAGTAAATCCCCAGTCAATTGCTACTGCTGCTGTTGTTTTAGCACTCCTTCTGCCTGAAGAATTTGTTATTTGTACCCATATGCTATTCTCACTGGCTTCTCTCTTCTTAACTACTGAATTAGTTGTGATACCATGCTTCAGACTTCTTCTTCTCCCCAAAGGAGATTATACTTAATTTTCCCTACCTGTGTGAGTATGTAGCATAAGTTTCATTATCTTTATGGAAGAGATGAGGAATTGGAGATGCAGGGAGGCCTAAAGATTTGTGTGAATTTACATGGCTAGTTATCAGTTGTGCCAGATTCCCTCTTTCTCCTTGGCAAGACTATTTTCTATGACATTTACATCAACCATTATAAAATTAGGAGTAAAAAAAAAGGGCCCACTGTCTCGTTTTTGTTTCTTAGTTTTTCTACCCCAATTCATTAGAAATTGCTTGTTTTTAGCTGTCCCTTCCCTCAATTAGGATTAGTCACTTAAGTATCCCTAAGAAGTAGCTAGAATACAGATACTATACTTAAACTATACTAACTTATCACAACCTCAGGCACCCCCTCCCTCCAAAAAAAAGACATCAAAGACAATTAGTAGAAATGAGATTGAAATCTATACATAAAAGTACTTCTCTTCAACTTCTGTCAGGATGGCTCTGGTTGGGTGTTATGGTGATTATTAGGCAGCTAGTTCTTGGAGTAGATAGAAAAGGGGGCCTGAAATCAGAAGACCTGAGTTCAATTCTGGCCTGAGGCAATTGCTACCTGTGGGACCCTAGGCAAGTCTTTAAAGTTCCTTTGCCTCAGCTTCCTCATCTGAAAAAATAGGGATAATAATAGCATTTATCTTCTAAAATTGCTGTGTGAGTCAAATAAAATAATATTTGTAATCTGCTCAGCATAGTGCCTGGAACATAGTAAATACTATATAAATATTATTGTCGTTATGGTTGTTACTGTTCTTCTTCTTATTATTATTAACTTAATCAGTTTCCCTTTGGAATGACTCCCATTTGAAGGAACCCCAACCAGTGTTCTCCAAATTTACCTTGACCAGCCTCCAATCTCTATATTCCTTGACTTCAATTCTTAGTTACATTTTGTTCAGCTTGGCATAGACTCATTCCTGTCACTTTGAAATGCTTTCAGGTAGCTTCTTTAAGTATTTTTGGGTCTACTACTTTTAACAGAAAATGTGTTGCGTTATCAATTTTGGAGACAGTTTGCAATTCCTTTGAAGCTAGTGATTGTAAAATGTAATTACTGCATATTATCTGGCAGTTCTTTCTCCATGAAAGTTATGGATTTGTCATTATACACACTGGTTTTCATGTTATGGTTCTTGGTTATGTATCCCAATCTGTAAAGGCTACTGGGATACAAGTAGAAAATCAGTGCTTATCTTCTCTGTAATTCCAAATATTAAAAGGGGTGTGTGTGTGTGTGCGCGCGCACGTGTGTGTGTGTGTGTGTGTGTGTGTGTGTGTGTGTGTGAGAGAGAGAGAGAGAGAGAGAGAGAGAATGAGTGAGTAGGTGAGTGAGTGAGTGAGTTTAGGGACAAGTGTGGAAGGGTGTTTGAATGAGATTCTCTCCTGGTCTGATGAATTTGCAAGACTATGATTCCATTTGTCCTACCTTAGAGCCATTTAGTTCCCACAAACCTTTTAAAATGTTGATGGAAAAGGGATGTTGATGTTAGGAGATTGTGGTGTAGAATATGACTATTCCTTTGTATATTTTAAATCTAGTCTTAAAGCATCATTGGCTCCTAGATCAATAAAGCTTGTGATATGGTGTAAGATCTTGGAATGAGTTACTTCTTTTCTTTTTGACTCAGGTCTAGAAAATGAATTGAAGCTTTAAGTGATCTGTGTGGGGGGGACAGAAGATGTGACTTGGGGAGGTGAAAATCCTTTTTATTATCCCTCATTTGACTAAATTAATTTATTCTAACTTAGAGTCCACAATGAAACAGGCTCTAATCATCTCATTCATTTTGTCAAGATAGATGAGTGAAGGAGATTGAGAAAGATGAAAATTCAACAGCTCATTAACTCTTATAGTAAAAACTTTCTAACAATTAAACCTATCTAAAGGTGTAATGACTTGGTTTGTGAGGTTATGTTTATTTGATCATTAGAATTGTAAAAGCAGAGGCTAAGTAACCATTTCTCATGAGTTATAGAGATCATAACATGGGAATAGGCAAGATGAGCTCTTAGATGCCTCCCTGCCAACTTTGTTTCTATGATCCCAAGGTTCTCAGAAATGTATTTGACTTGCATTCTCATTCATGTATATCTTACACTACTTTTCTCTGATTTTGACCAATCATTGGAGCTAGATGGCAGTTCTGAGCTCAGGGCTATGCCTACAATATACATACCAACGTAGAGATGTGGCTACTTCTTTGATGACTGTGATTAAATGGAGCCCTTCCAAACCACTTCTTCCGTACACCTTCTATAAATCTATCGATCACTATCTTTATCTGTAGAGAGATTCTAAATTTGGATCTAGTATATGTTGAGGTATAGCAATAGAATAGGAAAAAAACTCTTCCAACATGATTACCTCCCTTGAGTTGTTCATCTGCTCAGCTTTCTCTTGTGAAGCACAAGTAGCCAAATGTTTACAGATGAGTTGCCTTTATTAAAACACGGAAGCTTTGGCCCTACTCAAGGTCATACCATGGATCAGCAGCAGAATCAGAGATGGAATAAAAAATTCTTGATTTGCCATTTGGTGTCTGGACCCTGCCGCCAAACTGCTTTCCTGTCTCCATTAAAAATGATTCATGGTAGGCTGACACAGACGAAGGCCAGATATATTTGAGTCATTTCCTCCCAATTGGAACTCGTTGTTATAATTATGTGAAAGTCATAAGATTCAGTGGGTTTTTTCCCCTTACCTTTATCCAAAGCTCCACAGATAACTATAAATTGAAAAGGGAAGCTGTTGTTGATGCTTTAAATTGAACAGCAGTGGTGCTCTTTGTCCCCCTCTTGCAAATAAAGGAGGAAAAAGCAGGAATTCATTTTTTTAATGCATAAAAGAACATGTCTGTGTGTTTCCATGAAGTTTTTAAAAATTATTTCATGCCTATATTGAGAATTGATATAGTTGACATGCTACTTCAGGAAATACCAAGAGGATTGACATGGTATAAAATAAAAAGCATGGAATTCAAAACCATTCCATCAGTCATTAAACATTTATAATTGCTTACTATGTGTTAGGTACTGCACAAAGTGCTAGAGATACAAAGAAAGGCAAATAGCAGTCCCTGTGCTCAGAGTCCAGAGTCTAAAGCAGGAGACAACCTGAAAACAACTATGTAAAAAAAGATTGATCTATAAATTTGTAGATCAATCTTGTTTTTGTTGTTGTGTGTGTACTCTCTCATACACACACATAGAAATAAGATTTTTCTATATATGCACATGAATATGCATGTGTATATGTCTATGTCTTTATGTTTATATGTGTTTATCTGTCTATCAATGGAAGGAAGGCATTAACGTTAACATTAAGGGGGAACATTAAATCAAAGAATACACATTCAAATTCTGGCTATGCTACTTACTTTCTATATGACCTCCAGCTAGCCATTTTATCTTTCCAGAGTTCAGATTTTTCTCCAATAAAATCATAAAGCTTCACTAGATAAGCTTAAAGTCCCTTCTAAATTTCCATCTTATCAATAGCATAAACACTTATAGTCAGATCAGACATCAACCACCTTTTTGCCCAAATGATACACAAATCTCAAAAATACATTACTAATAAGGCCTGAAAATCTAGTTATTTCAAGAAATTTAATGAGTCTAATAAAGGACACAATTGGCAAAATCACCAGGAAAGTTTACCATCCACACTGCTATCACCTTTTAGTGAAAGTTATATTTATTTGTGGGAGAAGGAGTGTATATCTTTTTTCAAGGAAAAATGCCTTAGGTCATGGGGATATATTATGTTAAACAAATCACTAATGCACAAGTTTATTTAGGTTGAAGATAATGGCATGAACAAGATATAGTTTTGTTTTGAAGGATCTTATAATGTAGGAGGTGAAATACAGAGACACACAAACAACTATAGTATAAATTAAAATGTAATTAGTGCATCCTTGACAGATACAACAATAGAGTAATAAACTGTGTATGACCCTCTGATTACTAAATGAAGTAAAACATAAGATAGGTAGATGGATGTACAACAAAGGTACTTTGTTGGAAATGGTTCATTTCCTAGCTTAAATGGAAGAGAGATTCTGTGTGAACTATGAATTTTTTGGACCTTCCTAAAGGAGATCCACATTCACTCAAAGGGGTTCAACTTAAAAAAAATGAAAAAAAGTAAAGATTAAAGAATGCCTATTGTCTTTGTCTATCAGCAATACTGTTTTGGATAGACACTGAAATAGAGAATGAGCTAGGTACAAAATAGAAGGAGGGAAGAAAATAGACTGGATCATATTTGTACAACTGGACAGTGTTTTTAATGACTTAGTTATTTCCTGAACTAGCCCATCTTTTTAAAACCAATATTATTGCAGTAATGGTATATGGCTATGAATCATGGAATACTGAAGTTTCCATAGAATTGAAGTCGAGGGTTATCCAAAGGACAATGTAAAATTAATGGAGGGTATAGATAGGCTCTTATGTGTTATCAAGTAAGAGTTGTGCACCAAGAGAATTGAAAAAGGCTTTATCAAAGTGATACACTAACTGGAAGAGAATTGGGGTGGTCATATAAGCAGGTTTAGAGATCTCAGATCCATATCCAGCATGTTCCACTGGCATCCATATCATATCAAGAGACCAAGAGAATGATCTTCAATATTCTGGGTAGATTTCTAAGTAAAATATTAGCAATGAGATTGCAGCAATTTATCACCAGGATAATATACTATGACCAGGTGGGACTTATACCAGGAATGGAGGGCTGGTTCAATATTAGGAAAACTATCAGCATAGTTGAACATATCGATAACAAAACTAACAGAAATCATCTGATTATGTCTATAAATGGAGAAAAGCTTTTTACAAAATACAGCAGCCATTCCACTTAAAAAACTAGAGATGACAGGAATCAATTGAGTTTTCCTTAAATTGCTGAGAAGCATCTATCCAAAACCATTAGCATGTGTTATATGTAATGGGGACAAGCTAGAAACTTTCGGTGAAACAAGGATTTCCATTATGATCACTATTATTCAGTATTGTAGTAGGAATGTTAGCAGTAACAATAAGAGAAAAAAATTAATTAAAAGAATTAGAATAAGGGTGGAGCCAAGATGGCAGAGTAAAAACAGGGACTTGCTTGAGCTCTTCCTCAAACCCTTCCAAATACTTGCAAAAAATGACTCTAAACAAAATCTAGAGCAGCAGAATACACAATATGACAGAGTGAAACAAATTTCCAGCTCAACACAACTTGGAAGGTCAACAAGAAAGGTTTGTTGCACCAGTCTGAAAGAGGAGTACAGTCCAGTGCAAAATGTACCAGCACAGACAGCAAACCTGGAGCAGGCCTCAGGGGACTAAATCACTGGCAGCTGTGGCAGTTTCCAGACTTCTCAACTCACAAAAACCAAAGATGACTTAGAAGATAATTAAGAATGGTCTGTTGGACCTGGGTGAGAGAGGAGCATGGTTTGCCCGAAGCACAGGGACGGCAGCGGCAGCAGTCACTTCTGGAGCTCCCCCACAAATGGTGGGGGCATGGAATGGTTGATTAGAGGGGGATTGCAGGGATCTCTTTGCTGGTGCCAAGGCAGGATTCTCTAGCTTTGCCTGCACTTGGATCTGGGTCATAGCCCTGGGTGGCAGTTCTGGGGCAAGGAGGAGTGCTGGCTTGGCAGAGCTCATGGCAGCAGTAGAGAGGGAATCCTCCTCACAGTTCTAAGGCAGAAAAGAGTGCTTTTGGTCACTCACAGACAAGAGCATACCACCTTGGAAAGAACCAAATTTACACTTCCCAAAAAATATCTCTCAACATAGCTATGCAAAACCCCTGAAGCTTGGGGCAGCACACCCCCCACACTGGAAGCAGAGGTGAACATAACAAAGAGTTAAAAAAAGTCAAGTAATTGGCTGGGAAAATAAGCAAACAGCAGAAAAACCCCCAGACTTATAAAATCTTACTTTGATGTCAAGGAATATCAAAACATACAACCAGAGGAAGACAACAAAGTCAAAGATGCTGCATCCAAAGCCTCCAAAAAAATATGAATTGGTCAAAGGCCATGGAAGACCTCAAAAATGATTTTGAAAGTCAAGTAAGAGAAGTAGAGGGAAAATTGAGAAGGGAAATGAGAGTGGTAGAAAAAAATCATGAAAAACTAGTCAACAACTTGTCAAAGGAACCCCACCCCTACTAATGAAGAAAATAACACCTTTAAAAATAGACTAACCCAAGTAGCAAAAGAGGTCCAAAAAGCCAATTAGGAGAAGAATGCCTTAAAAAGCAGAGTTGGCCAAATGGAAAAGGAGATCTAAAAGCTCACTGAAGAAAATAATTCCTCAAAAATTAGAATGGAGCAAATGGAAGCTAATGACTCTATAAGAAATCAAGAAATCATAAAACAGAACCAAAAGAATGAAAAAAAATAGGAGACAATGTGAAATATCTTGTTGGAGAAACCACTCACCTGGAAAATAAATCCAGGAGAGATCATTTAAAAATTACTGGACTACCTGAAAGCCATGATCAAAAAAGAACCTAGTCATCATCTTTCAAGAAATGATCAAGGAAAACTATCCTGATATTTTAGAACCAGATGGTAAAATAGAAATGGAAAGAATCCACTGATCACCTCCTGGAAGAGATCCCCAAAATAAAACTCCTAGTAAAATTCTCAGGTCAAGTTCTCAGGTCAAGTTATTACAAGCAGGTAGAAAGAATCAATTCAAGTATTATGGAAACACAATCAGGTTAACACAAGATTTAGCATCCTGCACTTTAAGGGATTGGAGGACTTTGCATATGATATTCCAGGGGTCAAGGAGCTAGGATTAAAACCAAGAATCACCTACCCAACAAAAATGAATATAATCCTTCAGGGGAAAAATGGGAAGTGAAATAGAGAACTTTCAAGCATTCTTGATGAAAAGACCATAGCTGAATAGAAAATTTCAAATACAAGAATCTAGAGCAGCATGAAAAGATAAATAAGAAAGAGAAATCATAAGGGACTTAATAAAGTTGAACTGTTTACATTCCTACATGAAAAGATGATATTTATAACTCATGAGACCTTTCTCAGTATTAGGGTAGTTGGAAGGAAAATATCTATACATATATATGTATATGCACACACATTTACATATATACATACATATATACATATACATACATACATATATATACATACATATATGTGTGTGTATATATATATATATGTATATGAACCAATAGGGCTCGAAGTGAGATGAATGTGAAGGGATCATATCTAAAAAAGAAAATTAAGTTGTGAAAGAGGAATATACCAAGACAAGGAGAAAGGGAAAGGTAGAATGGGATAAATTATCTCACATAAAAAAGGCAAGAAAAAACTTTCACAGTGTAGAGGAAGAGGGTGAAGGTGAGGAGGAATGAGTGAACCTCACTTTCATGGGATTTGGCTTGAGGTAGTAACATATGAGCTCCATTGAGTATGGGAATCTATCTTACCCTACAGGCAAGTAAGAAGGAAGTGGTTAAGAGAGGGGGTGGTGATAAAAGGGAGGGAAGATTGCGGAAGCCGGTAATCCAAAGCAAACACTTTTGAGGAGGGACAGGGTCAAAGCAGAGAATAGAACAAATGGAGGGCAGGATAGGATGGAGGGAAATAGTTTTTCACAACATGACAATTATGGAAGTGTTTTGCATGACTACACATGCATAACCTATATTGAATTGCTTGCCTTCTTGATGAGAGTGGGTGGAGAGGGGAAGGGAGTGAATTTGAAACTCAAAGTTTTAAAAACAAATGTTAAAAGTTGTTTTTACATGCAACTTGGAAATAAGATATACTGGCAATGAGGTATAGCAATCTATCTTGCCCTACAGGAAAATAGAAGGGAAGAGGATCAGAGAGGGGTGTGTGATGGAAAGGAGGGCAGATTGGGGGAAAGAGTAACCAGAATGCACACTGTCTTGGGGTTAGGAGAGGGGAGAGATGGGGAGAAAATTTGGAACTTGAAATCTTGTGGAAATGAATATTGAAAACTAAAACTAAATTAAGAAAAAAGGAATTAGAATAGGCAATGAGAAAATATCTCTAACACTTTGTAGATCATATGATAGTATGCATAGAGAATCATAGAGAATTAAGTAAAAAAACTACTTGAAATAATTAACAACTTTAGCAAAGTTACAGGATATAAAATAAACCCACAGAAATCATCAGCACTTTCATATGTTACCAACAAAGCCCAGAGGCAAAATTCAGAGAAATTCTACTTAAAATAACTGTAGACAATGTAAAATATTTGGGCACTTACCTGCCAAGACAACCCCAGGAACTACATGAACACAATTACAAAACACTTTTCACACAAATAAAGTCAGAGCTAAATGATTGGAAAAATATAAGTTGTTCATGGACAAGACAGGCTAATATAATAGGAATGATAATTCTACCTAAATTAATTTATTTATTCAGTGTCATACCAATCAAACTATAAAAAAATATTTTATAGAGCTAGAAAAAATATAAATCATATAGAAGATCAAAAGATCCAGAATATCAAGAGAATTAGTAAAAAAAAGTGCGAAGGAAGGGGGCCTAGCCATACCAGATCTAAAAGTATATTAGAAAGCGGCAATCATCAAAACTTTGGTACTGGCAAAGAAATAGAGTGGTAGATCAGTGGAATAGGTTAGATACACAAGACACAGTAGTCAATGACTCTAATAAATTACTGTTTGATAAATCCAAAGACTTCAGCTTGTAGGATAAGAACTCAATATTTGACAAAATCTGCTGGGAAAACTGGAAAGTAATATGGCAGAAACTTGGCATAGATCAACATCTTACATGACATACCAAGATAAGGCCGAAATGAGTTAAAGGTTGATACCGTAAGCAAATTAAGAGATCAAAGAATAGTTTACTTGTCAGATCTATAGAGAAGGGAAGAATATATGACCAAACAAGAGATAGAGAACATTATGAAAAGCAAAATGAATACTTTTGATTACATAAAATCAAAAGGTTTTTGTACAAACAAAGCCAATGCCACTAAGATTATAAGGAAAGTAGAAATCAGAGAAATAATTTTTACTGCCAGTGTCTCTGATAAAGCCCTCAAACATATGGAGACCTGAGTCAAATTTATAAGAATACAAGTCATTCTCTGATCCGATAGATAAATGGTCCATGGATATGATGAGGCAGTTTTCAGATGAAGGAATTAAAGCTGTATATATATATATACATATATATATATATATACACATATATATTCATAAAAATGCTCTAAATATCTATTGATTAGAGAAATACAAATTAAAACAACTCTGAGGCACCACCTCATACTTATCAGATTGGCTAATATGACATAAAAGAAAAATTATAATTGTTGGAGAAGATGTGGGAAAATTGGAACACTGGTGCATTATTGGTGGAGTTGTGAACTAATCCAACCATTCTGGAGAGCAATTTGGAACTATTCCCAAAAAGCAATCAAACTGTGTATAACCTTCAGATCCAGCAATACCAGTAGTAGGTCTGTATTTCAAAGAGATCATTAAAAAAAAGGGAAAAGGACTCATATGTAGAAAAATATTTATAGCGGCTCTATTTATGATGGCAAAGAACTGGAAATTGAGGGGATGCTTATCAATTGGGCAATGTCTGAACCAGTCATGGCATATAAATGCTATTAGAAGTGATAAGCTGGCAGGTTCAGAAAAACCTGGAAAAACTTACATGAACTGATGCTGAGTGAAGGGACCAGAACCAGAACATTATATATATAGTAACAGCAACATTGTGGGATGATCAACTATGTAGACTTAGCTCTTTTCAGCAATTCAATGATCTAAGACAATTACCAATGACTCATGATGGAAAATGCGATCCATACCCAGAGAAAGAACAGCTGAGCCTGAATGCAGATCGAAATGTCCCATTTTTACTTTTTTTGTTTTTTTTTTCTTTCCCCTGTTTTTTCTCTTTTGTTTTGATTTTTCTTTTACAACATGACTTATATAGAAATATGTTTACTGTGATTGCACATATATAGCCTATATCAGATTGTTGTCTTGGGGAAGGAAGAAAAAAATTGGAACTTCAAACCTTATAAAAGTGAATGTTAAAAACTATTTTATGTGTAATTGGAAAAATAAAATACTGTTAAGTGGAAAAAATATTCTGGGTAGACTTCTTGTGGAGGATTAATAAGGGGTCATTAACAACAGTTGCACAGGATGAGCTGGCGTGGATGGGTTGCAGTCTTCATTGATATAGAATATATCTCTAGAAATTAGATGACCAAAGAAGATCGTGGAGAGTCTTAACTATCAAACTATGTATTTTCTACTTTAACTGACATTATTTTTTTTCAGGTTCTTCTTAGATAATTCTAATCTTGACAGTTAGCCAAGAACAAGTTTCAAGAATTAGGAAAAGGGAGCTGTAGGTGTGGGATGTTTGTAAATGAAGAAGTCATGAGATCATTGAGTGACTGGTTTTGGGTGAGTAGGTGAAAAGGACAATACTATTGACAGGAAAGTACAGCACAGATTCATTCAGAAGTGAATTCATTATTGTTGTTCAGTTGTGTCTGTCTCACTGTGACTCCCTGAACAATAGCACAACCAATATTGTCTACAGAGTTTTCTTGGCAAAGATAGTGAAGTGGTTTGCCATTTATTTCTTGAGTGAATTAAAGCATGCAGAGGTTAAATGACTTGCCTAGGGTCACACAGCTAAGTGTCTGAGGAAGGATCTGAACTCAAGTATTCCTGATTTTAGTCCTAGCACACTATCCACCTATCCACTGATCCATCTAGCTGCCTCTTGGTATTGGTAGTAAACATACTTAAGATACAATTCTTCAGACAAATGCCTTCATGAAGACTCCATGAGTAAAGATAATGTATGGTACATTATTCTTACCAAAATATTTGTTTGAGTTAAAAGTCAGTCAAGAGATTAGTCAAATTCTCAATTAACCTATCCTGTGCAGTTTCTACTTCTAAGGCATTTTTGCTGAAAAGCCAAAATCATCTCTTATAGAAATATGTGTATGTATTCTCTCTCTCCTCTCTCTCTCTCTCTCTCTTTATATATATGTATATATGTATATATATATGTATGTATGTATGTATGAATGAATGAATTTTTGAGTGTTGAATGCAGATATTTGAAGGCCTCTAAAGAGTTACAGTTTAGGTAACTTAAAAAAAAGGAATATCCTACTAAACCTCCTTTGGGTATTGCTGAAATGCTTATAGGTCACTTAAAACACCAGAAGGATTCATAACTATGATGACTCCATACTTAACTAGGGGGTAATTAAGTCCATCTCCAGTGACAAAGATTTGGCCCCTACATGTAATCTGTTTAATGCACGCAAATGCTCATGATTTCTAATGGAAAATCATCTATTAGGAGCAGCATCTGAAAACCTTTATTTTCCATTTTTCCTTTAGGTTTGAGTCTTGTGATGAAGTCCATGTTTATGGACAACAGAACCAAAAATTGACAAGGTTTGATGGCATGGCATCCAAGCTAAATTTAATGCTGATTATGTGTGTATCTAGGTACAGCTATTTTTTTCTAATGCTAGTTCTGTAATTTCCTTGCAGCATGGTATGAGATATGTATCCGAATGTATGTATGTATGTATGTGAGAGGCATTGTGCCCCAGTGTGACCAACTTTCAAGTTCGTCCTCTGATATATATTAGTTGTATGTGTCTGTGCAAATCATTTCATGTCTGAATGCCCAAGATAACTTTTAAATGCTATGTATTATGAACTAGTCACTCATTTGCCTTGGTGGAGAGAGGGAATTATCTTATAGAGAATCCCCTTAGCCATTGAAATTGCAATGGTTTTCCCCTTCTCCCTCCAAAAAAATTCAGGAAAAAATTTTAAGTGGTATGTATTCATATATGTATATAATTTTGACTTGAAATGATGAGATTATTTCAAGCATCATATCTTTCAAGTAACATTGTGTAACAAACATATACATTCACAGGAACATACAAAGATGTATGCATGTATTCAGCCCAAGTTTTTGTGTGTACATTTATGTATTGTCCTCCTTTTCTTCTGTCCTTTACTTAGCACAAGATCATAGAGGTAGAGGTGGAAGTGAGACCACACGCCATCTTCTTGCAACTCCATTATGTTATAGATGAGTGGCCCATGGTGTTTATTGACTTGTCCAGTATCACACAAGCCATGAGCATAAGAAGCAGGTTTTTAACTAAAGGCCTCTTTCTTCAGAGTCAGTGATTTTCCCCTTGGCTTCTAGTATTAAAAGTCAATAAGATGAGTTTGTGTTCAAAGTAAAGTGGAAAATCAAGGCAAATAGGAGAATAATTGAGGCCAAAAAAATCCTCTACCTAAGCACTCCTTGATTATTTTGCTATTATGATGAAATAAGATTAGTTTTCAATTATATCTCCTATATAGTTGCTTTAGCTCACCCCTACTTTGGTTTTAATCAATCCCTTTCAACAAAATGATTGAATCTCCGGCATTGCATAGATACAACCTTTTTGAGAGACATCAGAAACATGTTACACAAACCTAGCAAAAATTTCTTGGGTCTTTGTCCTATTCAACTTGCAGGTATAATTTCTGTGGCTCATGAAATTTCACAAAAGCAAACAGGCACATTTTCTCTGAGCAAGACAACAGTTTGTTAAGTGACATATATCACTGTCAGACTAGCCCCCTTAGACAGGTCAATAGCCGTTAAGTGTAAGTAAAGGGAAAATCCTCTTTATTGAGACATGGGGAAGGAGGAATTCTGGGCAACTGAAGAATGCCATAATTGGCTGCAGCTGAGAAAGGTGGGTTGGCCTTCAGGTGTAGATAATCATGACCCTCTCTGACAGGAAAGGGTAACTGTTTTTGGAATTCAACTCCCTCTCATACTTTTGACTAGACAATCAGAACCACTTAAATGAAGACCACTTGGTTAGTCATCCCCTTGGGTGTAATCAAACCACTCCTAATTTCTCAGGGAGAGAAAAGAGCAGAATTGTCTTTTGGGGAGAGGCTCAACCCAAACTGGTTTTTATTTACAGGCAATAGTACAGTTATTCAGGTTTAAACTGGTTAGAGTCATACCAATAACAAAACATGAGCAGAGTTAGCAGTGGACAGACCACATTTTTGAGCTTACCTGATAAATGAGGCTTGACAAAATGGGTAATAAAGTTGATTACAGAGAAAATCAATTACTAAATGAAACATCATAATTTTAATTTTCTCATATGTTTTACCAAAATAAAAACCTCTATTCAAACTTTGAATGTTTGTTAGATTACTGGGTATTAGGGGAAGAGGCATGTTTAAGAGCTTCGATGCCTGCTAACCTGATTTCTAATTGTTCTGAAAATGAAAGAAAACCTTGGAAAAAATTTATGTAATTGAGTGGACAGTTGTGTGGGCAGTTATTGGAACGTGATAGAATAACTATAAACTGATTAACAGAAGAAAAATTTTACACGGAAACATTTGTGTTTCACATGAAAACATTTGCTTTCCATTCAGCTGAATAGTGAGAGAGGTGAAAATTTGGCATGATGAATCCTAGTATACTACTAGAGTTGATAATACTATACATTTATGAGTTGCTAACTGATCCAATGACTCTCTAATATCTCTAAAGAGGGGAATCATGGTGCATTGGATAGAAGGCTAGCATTGAGGGCACAAAGACCTGAGATCAATCTTGATCTGTCACATACTGGCTATTTTTAGAAAAAAATGAATCGACCTCTGGATAACCCATGTAGCTCAGACTGTAAGTGCCAGCCGATTTCATATACTGAGGCTTATGAAAACATAAGCACAGGCAAAAAAGTACAAGTACACAATAAAGGATATTTGTTATGAGAAATATTGAATGAAAGAGTAAATGAATGGATAGCTCTCTTCCGATTATCAATACCACATCACCAGCTTCCTGTTGGATGACTCACATGTTTCATGCTTAGTTAACACTCAGAATATCAAAAACCCCATCATCTTTTCCCATAAACTTATCCCTTTTCCCTAACTTCTCCACAATCAGTCAATCTAAATGAATTATTTAAGCACCTATATTGTGTCAAGCTAGGTGCTGGAGATGAAAATTTGAAGAATGAAAGAATCTCAACTTGCAATGAGTCTATATGGTAATCTAGAAGTGTTTACTATGTTCTAAGGACATGATGCAGCATAGTGACTAGAGAACTGTCCTTAAGATTTAGAAAACTTGGAGTCAAGGCCTGTGTCTGCCTCATAGTAGCTGTGATTCTAAGAATGTAACTTAACTTGTCAGTCTTTAGGCACCTCTCTGATTATAAATTAATGTGATAATGTCAAATTAAATTGGTCCTCTACCAAATTTCCTCTCCTGGGAAGTTTTCTATATCAATGAAATCACAAATGCAATTCCTTCTCTCTTACTATGTTTTAGGTCTTCTATTAAGCACTGAGGATACAAATAAAGGCAAAAATAGTCTTGACCTTCAAGAAACTTGCATTCTGAGTTGTTATATGCTAATAATTAGGTACATATTAGAGAGGTTAAATGGAAGATAACCATAGCAAGGAAGTTTGCCTGCAGAAGGCTGCATTTGAGGTGAATCACGAAGGAAGTTAAATGAGGAGATGAGGAAGCAGAAGAATCTAAGAATAGGAGAGGGTTAATGAGAAAGCACAGGGCTGAGAAATGGAAAGCCATTGTAATGGCAAATTAAGTGGGACTTTTTGTTGTCATTTGTTTTGGAGTGCTTTTCAGCACTAAGGCAACCAAGTGACTTTGAGTCTTGCCATTGTTTCATTCAAGAGTCTTTGATTGAATTGGGAGTCTTTCATGACCTGCTTAAGTCACAGGAAGGCTTAGATCACATGGGTTTGAGTTCCATGTTTGCGACGCCCTCTGACCCTGAAGAAGTGTATATATATACTCTGAGGTTAGCATTTTGCTTGGGACTCGCTCACTGGAAGTGTCCTGTGATTTGACCAGCCGAGACTCTGGGTAGCCAATGGAGGCCTCCAGCTTTGAAAACCCAGATGTTGATGCTTCTCTCTCTCTCTCTGTAACTGTATGTATTGCTATGGTCAGACAGTTAGAAGCCTGTCTATTGATTTGTGTTATTTTTCTCTGCTTGTAATTCCTGTTTGTAATTTCTGTTTGTATTTTTTTTAATTCCTTTTTTGGAGGAGGAAAGGCAGGACAATTGGGGTTAACTAACTTGCTCAAGGTCACACAGCTAGTAATTGTGTCAAGTGTTTGAGGCTGGATTTGAACTCAGGTGCTCCTGAGTCCAGGGCCAGTGCTCTACTCACTGCACCACCTAGCTGACCCTCTGTTTGTATTTTCTCTGAAGTTCAGGGTTCTGACTTTTTCTCCTGAACTAAGTGAATAGTATTTGTATGCTTAGTTAAAGTGAGATTGTAAACCCTTTAAAGTTGCTTTCCTTAGAAAAGCAGATCAAAGAATCTGTGCCAGTAGCTCTCTTGTGTGCTGGTGTCATTGGCCTTAAACAGCCACAGTAGCAGCAAGTAGCATTGTTGTTACAGCCATGCACCAGTGTAGGGAACAGCAAGTATACCAGTATGGATGGTTATAGAGTACCCAGACAGAAGTAAAGGGTCTGAGAGACTTGTTGATATTTGATAGCATGAATTGATTACGTACTAGTTGGAAGAATTTTGAGATATCCTCTCATAGCATAATCCACCAACAATTTTTAAAATTGCCGCCAAAATTAAACACATATACAAATGCTTAATGAAGACTTTAAAAGAGGGAAATTTTCAAGATAGTGCGTAACTATTTGGGGTAACTTAAAATGTGACAAATCCTTGAATCTTTCAGTCACAAAGAGCTTCTGTTTTCATTATTAAGTGTTTTAGCTTCTAGCATCATGGTCAGATATCTGTGTACTCTAATACTCAACTTTCTGCTAATGCATTAGTCTTCTAATGCAAAAGGAGGATAATAACAACCTGAGAACATAATCCGCATTCATCATAAACTGTTAATAGTTTACATCTTTCTAGGAATGTTTTGAGACTCAGAAACATGACTACTAAGACATTATGATTTGCCAGATCTTCAATGATTTTAGTAAGACAGGAAATCTGCACACAGGAATTCTGCAATGCCTTAATTGTTTGGTTCCTGAGACATCATTGGAATCATACCTCTATTATACCTAATGGAGACAGTGCTATTCAAATGTACATGGCAAGGATGATAGTAAATACACATAATGTTCCAAAGTAATGGGTTAAATTATAAAGGAACAATAAATTGCAGTGACAGAAATAGGAAGAAAAAAAAACCTGGTAGTCAGCCCATCAACAACTTATAGCCTCATTGAGTATATTTGAGGGGCTTTTTTTTTTTTTTTACAATTCTAAGTTCTTGTTTAATGTGTGGTTTGGACATTTTGAGGAAGAAATCTAATCACAAAAGTACTCAAAGTGCTTTTAATGACAAATACCACACTGTGAGAAAGCTCATAATTCTAAGCAATCCAAGCCTAATGCACTACTTACTCTTCTGATATTTATATCATCTTTTTCTATAATACTTTTTTTTCAGTGAGTGAAACTTGTGGGATGACAAGGGAGTAGATGACTCGAAGGTCTGATTGGGTCAGATAAACTGGCTGACTCTTTTGGCTGGTCATGTTCATTGTATGATGCATTCTGAAATTTGGACAGACTTTTACTCAGATGGAAAGGGTCCACAAGACAAACAAAATATTCCTTTCCTTGCCTTTACATTACTTTCTGAACTCCTGTGATTTATAAACTTTGGTGAAATTTATTTTCAATGGCCAATTATTGTTCAAATTTTTGTTTAAAGATACTCGTATCCTTGTTTAAGTTGACCAGTAATAGGAATTGTCTACTATATTCCAGGAACTATGATGCCAGCATACCAAATGCCTTTCAACAGCAAGAGATGCCATTTATCACACCAACTTTAGCCATTCACTCTATGGCAAAGTAGACAATAGTAGAGCAAAGCTCTCCTTTCCAAATCTAAGATTTGCTTCAAAGCATGTCATAAATGTAGGGCTGCACAGGAGGTCCTCTGTTTACTATATGTTCTGTAACAGTGGTTTTCATATATTTTCATTCTATGGACAGTTTTGTTGGAGCAATGGGGCAGTAGCCCTTCATATATACATGTATGCATGTATATATGTGTATATATATATGTATGTGTGTATATCTCCTGTATTTCACCATTAAAGCATTTGTCCATTCCTTCAACCCAAAGGGAACCAACCCTCTATTAGTTGAAAGAGGTCATAATGGGTAATAACATATTGTGCTAATATAAGCTAAGTGCTTTCAATAGAATCTTGGCATTTATTACACATGATATATTACATCCTGCCTCCATGAATTTGTACTGACTCTTCCCCATGACTGAAATTCTCTCCTTTCTCACCACCACCTCTTGGAATCCATTACTTTCTCCAAGATTCAGCTCAAGCACTATAAATGCATGACAACTTTTCTAGTTCTCTGAGATAGTAATGCCTCCTTCTACCCCACACAATTTTACCTTGTTTATACTCACACATATGCATATGCATGTATATATAATTTTTGACAAACTGTAGTATATATAAATATTATATATAAAATTATAGTATATACTATATATAATATATAGTATTATTATTGTATCATCATATATAGATGTATATATAAATTATAAATTTTGTAACCAAAAGAAAAAAAGGTGAGGCAGAAGAAATCTCAAACTATAAGAACTAAATAGCAAAGCTTATTGGAATACTATAAAGAGTGTCATGTTCAAGATTTTATAATATAATTTATTAACTTTTTTCTTTATATTTTAATTTTGTGAACTTGAAGATAAAATGGTTGCAATTTTTTATTTAAATAACACGTCATCACTCCATACATATGTATTCTCACATTAAATTTAGCTTCTTGCTCTTATCAATAACCAGCATCTTCTATTGCTCCCAAATACAGTGTTCTTTCCATATGTATATCCATGCAGAGAAAAAAGACACGATGCAATATTCAGAAAATGAAGACATTGTGCAGGGTCCAAAAAGATTGACAATCACAAAAAAACCCTGCAAAATAAAAAAAAAAGACTTAAACCCAATAACCAAGTATTGCTAAGTAACTTGTAACTATCAATACCCAAGATCTTGACTTTTAAATAAATTTTCCAGAGACATATTAAACGTATATCTAGATCTAAATACACAAACACACACACACACATACACAGAGTCTAATGTAAATTGACTGGCCTACATATGCCATGGATAAATAAATATCTGACCTCTCTCATCTCTGACAAGAATGAGTTTTCACCACTGTAGAAAATAGAAGGAGGATCTTGGTTGAATCACAAGTAGCTTAACACGAAGGGAACAGGATAGATACTCATAATCCTCATTCTGCATATACAGCAAAACATATATAGTAAAGAGAACTAGAAGAAAATAAAGTCATGTGGGAAATAGGTGAGCATCATGTCAACTGCTGTAGCCATCCTTAGAAGGCTTTCAGGGAGGCGAGGGAAAGCAATAATCCAGAGAGCATTAGAAAAAAATGAATAAGCAAGATAGTTATAACAAGAAATTCTCCAAGGACTATTTCTGTATGAATTAGACTGAACAAAATAAAAGAATAATATTTCAATAATTAATAAACTAATACATACTGAATCTTGAGAATTCAGTTAATAAATTATACTGCTTTCAGAAAGTCACAACAGATATAACTGATGTTAATTGATTGAACAATACATCAATGCATAAAAACATAACTTTTCAAATAAATGTTACAACTACTCACAATTTCTAAACTACATGGAATTTCTTTCAAATGATGGTTAACTATGATATAAACAAGACAGCAAATGCTATAAGAATTCTAAATGGAGAATTCCATAGAATTACATATTCAGGGAAGGATTGCCAAGTAGTCTTGAGAATTCGGCTAGGACTTCAGATGTGACTGAGGTATAAATCAAGGATTCTTAACTTCTTTTTTGCCCTAGACCTTTTTTAAAGTCTGTTAAAGCCTCTGCATGCTTTCTCAGAATAGTGTTTTAAGATGCATATAATAAAATGAATAGGATTACAAAGGAAACAAATTATATTAGAGAGATAGCCTAAGATTTGTGAATGCTATTGAATCTCTGGATTATTTCTATCTACGTTTCATAGCACTGAAGTTTGAATCTCTTTTTAAAATATTTTGAATATTTTTCCAGAATCACCTTTTTTTTCTGGGAGATATGCAGAAATAAGGATTATTTTGCAGATTTCTGCAATAGACTATTTTAAAACAATGTCTACTATCAATTCATTCTAACCATCCATCTGTTACAAGAATCATGCTTATTTGCTTCAGAAAAGAAATGCAAGTGACTGCACATGGCTTTGTATCCAGAAGCCCCTGAAGCTTTACATGACCACATAGGTGTAGGTCTCAAAAGTTTGCCATTAACCAGTTTTGCATAGCAAACTGTAACAAAATCCATAGGTGGCATGGTGTAAGATCCTCAACTAAAAATGGTTACAAGATAAGTTTTATTTATTGTCCAGTTTATTTCTGAAGCAACTTTAAACTGAGGTCTCAGAGGACATAGGCACTAGAAAACAATTTTATATCCACTTTTACAGGTTGAGAGGGAGAGGTGAAGTCTGTGCCACATACAAAACTTTCTGCCCATGTGATAATTTCTTAAATTTTGAATTATATCTGAAGGTATTCTTTGTTGATTCCAGTCCCCAAACTGAAAGATTTCTAGGCCCGTTACTTCATGAATGGCCTCATATTTAAGCCTTGCATAGGCCTTTCAAATGAAATTTAATACTCCTATCAAGTATCCCTCAATCTAAAATTAGGGTGGCTCAATTGATACTTTGTTCAGAGTCCCTATATTTAGTGGGCAATGGCAACATTTATAGTTCTTTACCATCTGTAATAGTAATTAAGGTGAGACTTTTTGCTGTTGACCTTTAATGATTTTGGCCTTTGTTTGAATGGGGCAGATAAAGTGGGATGTTTTTGTATTTCTCAGCACTGAGACAATTGGGAGCTATTGATTTGTATCTGATGTGATATTGGGGGTGGGGAACTTCTCCATGCCCAACCTGGGTGAGGTTGTGGCCCTGAACAAGATATATAAACACAGACGTTAGCATTCTCTCTTGGAGCTCTGAGCCACAGCAGGAGTGGTGTGTGACTCTGGGCCAGCTGTTCTAAAGGGCTCCCCGGCTGTACGCCTACATGTTGAAAACTACAAATTGTATTTGGTCTGTAATTCAGTGTGCTGGCTTTTTCCCCTGAGCTAGGTGGATGTTATTTGTATGCTGGATTAAAGTAAGATTGTTAACCCTTTTAACGTTGCTTTCTTTAAGTAAAACAAACCAAAAGGACCTGTGTTGGCAGCTTTCTGGATGCTGGTTGTTGGTGGATCTTACACCCCCACAGAAGCTGCTAGCTGGATTGTTGATACAAATGGCGTAGTCATGGCAGAATCTGCATTTAAAAGGAAAGTATGGCATTTTGGGGCACTGAGGTGGTTGAATGCTTCTCAGTTTTTGGGTTGCTTTTTGTACTTGGGGTGTCTGTGGTTCTATGGAGTCCCAGGAGCAACAGAGGCCTGAAGGAGGACAGGCAAGTGGCAGTGAAGGGAGTGGTTTCCCAGGAGCCCAAAGCAGGGGCTCTGGGAGATAACCTCTCCTTCCCTCTCCCTACCCCATTACCACGCTGGAGGCAAGAGACAAGAGCAGAGGCTGTGGGAGGAGAACAAGCTGAAGCTTGGGGGATGGTTGGATGACCAGAGCAAGGGCTTGAACTGATAACTCTGGCTCCAGAGGACTGTGCTGAAAGGGTGAAAGTTTTGTATTGTATTGTATTTGTATATTGTATGCGGCGATTTGGAGCAGGAGGAGCAGAGAAATGCCTTCTGACAGACTTCAGAGAAAAAATGGAGAATAGTGTTCCTGAACATTTGGCAGGAGTGGCTGGTGAGGAAAAGGAGAAAACAGACAGTGGCTGCCAACATATTGACCAAGACAGAGCAGAAGACCACATCTATGCAGTCAGCTGCTTTCCAGCTGACTTTGATGAGGTGAGCACAAAGGCAGGGAACTACCAACATCGGGATTCTGGCTGGAGCCAGGCCCTACCAGCCAGAGCTGGACAACCAAGAACCCAGGAGGTTGGAGTTCAGGCCTGGGGCAAGATGGAAACTTTGCAGCAAGGCACTGAGTGTGACTTTCCTGCCTTCCTCTGGGACCGTTTGGGACCCAGGAGGGAGGGGTGGATTTGTCTATAGTGGGGTGGGTGATGTGCCATGGACCCCCAGAGACCCCACCCTGTTGGTTTTTTTGCCCAGCTGCCCCCCAGGGCTTGGAAGCGGGGTGCTAGAGCAGTATGGGGAGAAGAGCACATCCCCAAGAGAACTCAATTTGGACTTTGTGTTGGGACTTTGCTAATTAAAGCATGCTGGTACCTGAGGGTAGCAGCAGGAAGCCTGCAACTGCTGTGTGGGGAGGACACTCGAGAAGAGCTATGCTTGGACATTCTGTACTGCTTAAAGAGATTAACTTGCTAGGACCTAGGGGTGAATGTTTGAATTGTAAACAAGTATTTGGGAATGGCGCTGAATGATATGTTTTGCTTTGCTGTGAATGATATGTTTTGTTGTATTTCTCTGAATGTAATTGCAATGTATAATATTTCTATTTTGTTCCAGGTTCCATGGCCATTTAGTTTAGATATTGTTAGTCCATAGATCCTGGAAAGGGGTGGACAATGTAATAGTAATTAAGGTGGGACTTTTTGCTGTTGACCTTTAATGATTCTGGCCTTTGTTCGAATGGGGCAGATAAAGTGGGATGTTTTTGTATTTCTCAGCACTGAGACAATTGGGAGCCATTGATTCATATCTGATGTGATATCGGGAGTGGGGAACTTCTCCATGCCCAACCTGGGTGAGGTTGTGGCCTTGAACAGGATATGTAAACACAGAGGTTAGCATTCTCCCTTGGAGCTCTGAGCCACAACAAGAGTGGTGTTTGACTTGGCCAGCTGTTCTAATGACCTCCCCGGCTGTACACTCAGATATTGAAAACTACGAATTGTATTTGGTCTGTAATTCAGGGTACTGGCTTTTTCCCCTGAGCTAGGTGGATGTTATTTGTATTCTGGATTAAAGTAAGATTGTTAACCCCTTAATGTTGCTTTCCTTAAGTAAAGCAGACCAAAAGGACCTCTGTTGGCAGCTTTCTGGATGCTGGTTGTTGGTGGATTTTACAACCCCAAAGAAGCTGCTAGCTGGATTGTTAATACACCATGGCAACAACAAAGCTAACAACTTAGTTATGAAGAAACATTAGTTGAAATAGCAAATGATCAATTGGTATGGCAGCTACTGTACCCCAGGGTAGCTGTTTCATATTATCATTCACTAGCAGCCTCTACAGGAGCATCTGTGGAATGTTGCACGCAATTTCTCCCCAGAACATTCCATATTCCTTGTGCCTCAAGTAAAAATTGTAAGTTATGCCTCTGCTTTGCTCTCTCTATTGCTTATTTTGTTCTCAGTAAGAATTTCATGCTTATCCTCTTTGCTTTTCTTTCTTTCAGTGTTGGGGGAAGGGGAGTCCTTAACAGATATTCTTTCAACAAAGGCATTTGATGTAGCTCTCTGTAAAACTTTCTTCAATAAACTAGGGGAGGGGGGAGTTGTATCTGGATTCCTCCCCTGGATTCTTGCTTTCTATTTTTCTTTTGATTTAGTTGAAAAAAAAGGTGAATAGTTAATGTGAAAATTTGTAGCACAAAAAATTAGAGTTATAGACAATGTAAGGAAACCCAAAAGTAAAAACTCTCATTATAGTCTTAGCTTTCACTTACTGTATACTGGGAATGTGTTTGTTGACATATTAACAGTTGGCTAAAAAATTAAACTTTCAAAAATATATTTTCTTGATTTTTATGTCACCAACAATTCTTAATGTGTCCTTTTCCTTGCCCTCTAAGAAAGGCGTCTTGTATGAGAAAAAAAGTGGAAAAAGAGTTAAGCAAGACAAGCAACACATTTAAAGAATTCCACATTATACAAACTGTTTCAGACTTAAGGCCCCTTCCATAAAGGTGGAGGGAGATTCCTTCTCATATTTCTTTTTACAATTTAACATTCATCATTGTAATTTCATATCATTCTGTTTCCAGTGGTTTGGTTGGGGGTGGTCTTTTCATTTATATCTTCATAGTTACTCTGTATGTTGTTTCTCATCTGCATCTTTTAATTAGCATCAATTCATTCACATCTTCCTCTGCTTTTCTTTTTTCATCACTTTCTGTTTCTTATAGAACATTAATATTTTATCATGCTCATGTATTACGACTTGTTTAGCCATTCTACATTCGGTGGGCATCTGCTTTGTTTCAAGTTCCTTCCTATTTTAGACAAGCTATTTTATATTTCAGAGCATATATAGTTTTCCTTTTTTTTTGGTTAACCTCCTTGGGTTAAATGCCTAGCTGTCAACTCTGAGGAAGAAAAAAAAATAACACATGTCAATATTTCAGTGACGTTCTCAGAATAACTCTCAATTGCTTTCCAGAATAGTTGAAACAGCTCACACCTCCACCAATGGTGCAATAGTGTACCTCTGTTTCCACAACCCTTTTAACATTGACTATTCCCACATTTTGTCATCTTTGCTGGTTTTCTGGGTAAGCAGTAAAACCTCAGAGTTATTTTGATTTGAATTTCTCTTACTATTAATGGTTTTGAGCTATGCTTCATATAAATAAGAATTTGCAATTCATCTTTGGAAAATATTTGTTCTTATATTTTAACCTACTTTTTGGAGAATGCCTTTCATTTTGGATATTAGTGCTAGTTGCACATATATCTTGGATACCAAAATTATTTTATTATTATAATCTTAGCAGAGATATTTGATACAAGTAAGATTTTTACTATTCAGCAGACTCCCTTCTTATAGCCAAGCCTTACTTTTGCTCATGCAAAAATCTTTCCACTTTGTTTAATCAAAATGATCTCTTTTATTTTACAGAAATATCTGTTATTACTTGTTAGGTTAAGAATTTACCTTCCAAAAATAGCTATGAAAGATACCTCATTTTTTTTCTTTTTTTTTTGGCAGGGTGATTGGGGTCAAGTGATTTGCCCAAGGTCACACAGCTAGTACATGTGTCAAGTGTCTGAGGCTGGATTTGAACTCAGGTCCTCCTGACTCCAGGGCCAGTGCTCTACTCACTGCACCACCTAGCTGCCCCAGAAAGATACCTCATTTTGACTTCTATATTATGACCTTTGCTATTTAGGTCACATGTACAATTTTAATTTATTGTAGAGTATGTTATCATTTATTGGTTTAAACATAATTTCTGCCATAATGCTTTTAGTTGTCTCACTAAGTATTGTAAAATTGGAAGTTCTTACTTAAGATGAATATTCAGCATTATCATGTGTGAAGTTGAGCTAGATTTTTTTCTGATTCTCATTTAGTTTATTTCATTTACCTACTTTTCTACATTCTGAAAAGTACCAAAGAGTTTCTGTGATTGTTGTTTGAAAATATTGTGAAATCTCAAAGTACTATTTTCCTTTCTTTTTTGTAATATTTTGATATTCTAGATCTTTTTTTCCTCCAGATGAATTTTTTTATTACTTAGTTTAGCTCTGCAAAGTATCACCTTGGTTATTTCATTGTCATAGCACTAAATCTATAGATTAACTTACATAGAATTATAGTTTGTATTATATTGGCATAATTTAGCTTTGAAAACTAAATATCCTTCTTGTTATTAAATTTATTATTTATTTTTAAGGAACAATTTATAATTTATTTACACTGGTCTTGTGAGTACTGTGATGGATTTACCCAATCCCCCCCCCTTTTTGTGTTTTGAATTTAAATTTTTATGATTATTTTTCTTTCTATTATTCTCTCTTGGATTTTTCCTTTGATATATAGAAATGATGTTGATTTTTTGGCTTTATTTTGTATCCTACTACTTTATTGAAACTATTGTATGAATTAGTTTCTTTGTTAATTCTCTAGGATTTCCAAATAAATTCACATGCTATCAATAAACATAGATAATTTTGTCTTCTTTTTCTTTACCTATCATTATACATATTATTTTTCCTGTTGTATTACTATCACTAGAATTTCTAGAACTTTGTCAAAAACCAAAACCAACCAAAACAACAAAGTTCCTCTTTTCCCATTTCTATCCTCCATCTGAACAATGATATATTTCAATTCATCACTGTTAGGTTTAGTGTGAGGCACATTTTGGCATAGGCAGAATTTGTCTTTTGATTGCCATCATCTTTTCCTTTCTGGTTACCTTATACCTGGTAGGTTCCTTCTCTCCTCCCTTTTGCACACCCCACAATCTAGGGTCTTATGACTCTAGAACTGAAGTACTTAGTAGTCCAAAGCAATATAAGTTAATTTGTGTTAAGGTGTTTTATGTTAATGTTATAAATGTTTTGATTGCTTATGTGTTTTATTGCTTAAAGGTAAGGATATCATCAAATAAATGTATGCTCAAAAAAGAAGGTGGATGGGTCAAGAAATAAGAGCAAGGAATTCTTAGTTGTTGATCACTTAGTAAGTATTAAGAGTTAATTTATGGATGTATTCATGTGATCAATTCTTTTCCCTCTAACATATAGAAAATGAAAGTCCTTCTTTTAGTTGGTTGGATACTCCCTGGCAAACATATATTATGAAGTGAGTGAGAGTTGCACAGGATAGGCAGGCATGGATGGGTTGCAATCAGAATGTTGGCAGAAACATTCGAATGGATTAGATTTCAGATTCATTGGATAATAGGAGTCAGAAAGATAATAATCACCATTTCTTCTTAGTTTCCAAGTGTCAGTGGATCATACAAGCTTGTTCCCAAGCTTGATGTTAACATAGGAATACAGTTAGATAAAGTGCTTCCTTGATGATTCAAAAACAAATCAATCAAGGGGAGATACAGGTTTTGAAAATGATTTTTTCCTGTTTTTATCAGGTTATCTGTTAACCTGAGGGAATATTAGCATATTGTAGTGGAAGGACTACAGAATTTAGAATCAAAGGAACTAGGTTTGAATTCCATTTCCATCGTGTATTTCCTATTTGACCATGGGCAAAGCAGTTAATTTCTCTAGGCATCCCTTTCCCATCTGTAAAATAATGAAGGGGAGTTTTTCTATATCTAGGTGTATAATATTTTAATGCCGAGAGGAAAGCCTATTAGTTGTAAATTCACAATTGATGCAAGTCATAATACATAAAAATCTTTTTCTTACTCTTACTCCCCCATGAAATACATGCCTTTATTAATAATTGCTAGCTGATGCCTAAAAATTCTACTGGCAGGCATTCATAGAGGTTTCTTTAAGTTTTGATCTTAGAATCAGTAACTAGAAGAGAGATTATTCACCTGACCTATTATTATTATACACAAATAGAAACAGAGGGACTTACTTTCCAAATTCAATGATCTTTTATTAGTCTGTAACCTTAATCTCTCTGCAGACTATAACTTTGTGCTGTGTTCATATGGCTAGATGGCTCAGCGAATGGAGCACTGAGTCTGGAAGACCTGAGGTCAAATATGGCTGCAGACACTTAGTAGCTGTGTGACCCTAGGCAAGTCACTTAACTTCTGTTGGCCTCAGTTATCTCACCTGTAAAAGGAGCATAATAATAGGACCTATATTTGTAAATATAGGCTCTTAAAACATTACATTGGCACAAAGTAGGTACTTAATAAATGATTATTTAATTCTACTTTCCTATTCTACAGTGTGTGATATGTTTCCTTAAAGTATCTACAATAGCTAGTATTGTTGGCTCTTTCTTACTTCTTGGCCATCCTCCTGCTTTGGCTTCTATGACACTGGTCTACACAGAGTCTGGTTCTCCTGTCATTCTACCTCATGCTTCTCAGTCCCCTTTACTATCTCATTCCTAGCCTTTCTCTCAGGGAGACTATTTGAATAGCCTTATAAATTACTTGTCCCATTTTTAGTCTCTCCCTTTATCAGTCCATCCTCCATAAAGCTTCAGAAACAATCATATTAATGCAGTCTGACCATTTTGCTTTATTGTTCAAAAAGTTTCAGCGAGTCATTTCCTTTAGTATAAGATATAAACTCCTTAGACTGTAATTTAATGGCCCCCATAGATTCCAGCCTACTTTTTGATATTACTCATTTCACTTTTTCATTTGAGCCAAACTAGATATTCCTCAAACTTTTCTTGTATTCTCTGGCCTCTGTGCATTCACACAGGGTATTTCCCAAGTCTATAAAGCATTCCTTCCTAACCTCTGCCTCTTATTATTTTCTCTCTCTTTAATGACTAGCTGAGATGTTATATTAGCTCTGAAACCCTTCCTTGATCATTTTCAATTCAAGGGAGGCTTTCTCCTCCTCTAATTGTCCTAGAATATTTTGTATGGATTGTTGCTTTCACTTCAGCACATTCAAAAGTTTAATATGTTAGCATCATATCTCCCCTAACTAACAGCTCTAAGAATGTCCCGAGGTGCCAGTGCCCATTTATACAGTGAGGAATAGCATGTTCTCTTCCCTGCCCTTCCTGTATTAAGTACATGTTACAATGTGGGGAACCCATTTTGTTATGGATTGACATAGATATAGGAATGTGTATTTAGTATTATTCAGTTCCAATTGCCCTCTAAGCTAGAATTCTATGTACTGACTTTTCACTACATAGTTGAAAAAACTTTAATACATTGACACCATGAAGGGAAGCTCTAAGAAAAACTAGACATAAATTCCAGAGTATGTGTGAGGGGGAAAGGGAATGGTGCCCAATTCAGAGGCAAAAATTCATTTCAGTCACATTTTACGGGCACAAAAACAATAACCATAGTAATTTATCAATCACCTGTCTAATCTCAGATCTTCTTATTGAATGCTCTTTTCCTGATATCTCAGTTTACTCCCAGGAATCAATGTAAAGAAAGGATGAATCTAGTTTATATATTCTAAAATGATAAAATGATTACAGGTACAGAGGGTTTTAAACTCTATGCTAAATTAATTAATATTTTATATCTTTCTAGGGTATTTGTATGTTTATAATTTTCAAAGAAATACTGAAAGTGTAAGAGGAGAGTGTCGGCCTCCTCTTGTGTCTTCATGTTAGTGGCAGGTAATAGTTGCCAAAGTGAGATTCTAATCCAGCCTCAAAGGGGAGCAGCTTTTTCTTTCTGCTTCTCTCGTGCCCACACCCTCACTAGCCAGCACATCTGTAGTGCAGCCCAACTGTTCCCACACAGGCTGGTCCTGGGTGTGAACCAGTTCAGGAACAAACACATCCAGCACACCAAACCTCTCACCATGGAGCACATCATCCACCTCTACCCACTTACAGATTATACCTTTGGTACAAAAGAGCCCCTTTATGAAAAGGACAGCTCTGCTGCAGATAGATTTCAGTGGATGAGGGAAGAAATTGACAAGATTAGAATGAGGTGGATTGTAGAGGGTCTTCTGATTGTTCATGAGCAGCGGTCACCTCATGTGTTAACTTTTGCAGCTAGGCACAACTTTTTTCACACTACCTGGTGGTGAACTTAATCTGAGAGAATATGAAGTAGAAGACTCTAACATTCAATGACAGAGATACTGGAATGTCAAGATGGCATTCTGCAAGACTGGGTCATTGATGACTGAATTGGTAACTGGTGAAGTCCAAATTTTGAATCCCCACAGTATGCATACATTACAACATATAGTAGAAGCCTAAAGAGCACAAAAAATTCTTTTTGGTTCAGCTTCCAGAAAAAGCCTTGTTTGCAGTCCTTCCCAAAGTACAAACTGGTAGCTGGGCCAGTGTGAATTATATGACAATGCACCTGGATATGGACCTATTATTTCCAGCCTTCCTCAGCTTTTAAGCAGGTTTACTTTTATTTACAACTAAATTCCTGAGCCGTGAAAGAGTAAAAGAAGCTCTCTCTGTGAGCTCAGCTATACAATGTAGAAGAATAAAAAGAATAGTAAGTTTTTTTTTGTTTCCCCTCCCCCCTTACTTTTCCCCAAATTGCCTCATAGTTTATATTATTTGCATACTAAAGTGAATCTGAAAAACTGTCCTAGATAGTGTAAGCAAATGTGATAACGTGTACTTCCCTTTTGGTTCTACTCATGCTTTTTATACAACATTAAACAAAGTGGAACTGTAAAAAAAAAGCATAAGAGGAACATTACCTTCTATAAAAAAAAGAAAAACAGAGTCCTAGAGCTTATATGAAGATGAAGATTGTAAATCAAATACCTGGGATCATACATCTAGAGCTGGAAGGACCCTCTAGTCCAAAGTCATCATCAGACAGATAAAGAAACCCAGGCACTAGGAAGATAAGGGGCCTGTCCAAGGTCACACAAGTGGAAAATATTAGAAGCCAGATTGTACCCAAATCCCCTGTGATTCTAGAAACAGGTTCTTTCTGTTCTACCAATCTGCTTTTTATATTATGTCTTTATTTGAAAAAAAAATAGTATCCTTTTTTTTTTACTTTTTGCTTAAAAAATTGAGAGGAGAAGGACGCAGAAAAGCTTGCAGTTGTGGTGCTCAGCTGGGAATGAAGAATCCTGAGTCCTAGTTTTATCCAGGCCTGCCACTAAATAGATGTGTGACTTGAGACTAGACAATTTAATTCTTTGAGCCTCAGGTTACCCCTTAGTAAAGTGAGGGGTTTTAGTTATCTATGATCTAAATTTGTTTAAATAAATAATGAATTTAATCCATCCCCTCCCTTTCCTTCCCCATTTGGGTTAAAATCCTAGCCTGAAAAGCATATCACTCTGTGATATCAGGTCTATCATTCAACAACCTCTTTTGTGGTTTAATGTAGTCATTTGTAGAATAATTTCAATATTTGCACCACATACTTTGCATTGTTTTTATCAGGAAAAATATCTTGTAAATTTTAAAGTATTACATATATGTGAAAATCATAATTATTTAGCACAATCACCCTCATGTTATCATTTTATCAAAGACAGCTCAGAGAGGTTAGGGGGACACCCAAAAAGATACAGCTGGCAAGTGATTTAACCAGGACTCTAACCCCTGTTGTTCTATTTCCTTATCCAACAGTCTTTCCAACTCTGCATAACGTTAGGGGTGGTTAAACTTTCTAGAGAATTTTTAAAAATCTGAACTTACAATGATCTTTTGAAGTAAGTAGAATAGAAAATACTAGCCCCCTTTTATAGATGTGGAAACTGGGCATCAGATTAAATTGCTTGCCTAAGTTCACAGAGCAGGTCAATGGCTGAGCTGAGACCCACAGGCAAGTCTCTCACAACTTAGTCCAAACTTCAGTTCTACCATACCATACTAGCTACCACCAGGTCACCACCAGGGAATCTCTCCATGGGGGAAACATGGGGAAAAAAGACAAAAGAAGGAACTTGGAACCTATAATTTGTGCTTTGAGGCTTCTCTACTTCCTCACAGCTCATCATTGACTTCATTCATTGCTTAGCACAGAATGACTAATGCTAAACTTTGAAGAGTACTGCAAATATTTAATTTGGCTGTTGTCATCATATAATCCCTGAGTTGCTCGCACTGTCCTTTCTCTTGCTTATCCTGGTTTCTCTCTGTTAGATTGACAGTACCTAGATTTTAGGGCTATGGCTATGTTGAAACGCACAGAGAATCAAACCATGTTGAATTCATTGACTTTAAATCTAGAAGGAGAGAGAGAGAGAGAGAGAGAGAGAGAGAGACAGAGACAGAGAGACACAGAGAGAGAGACAGAGAGAGACAGAGAGAGAGAGGATGAATATGAGAATGAATGCAGTAACTGGTTGGAATCCATTTAGTGAAGAATGCTTGAACTACTTTATACCCATAAACACCACATTTTTAGAGCTCTATATCATTAAGCACAGTGCTGTGTCGCTTGTGGGTTGCATGCAATTTGGTAAAAGAACAATGTACTGAGAGCTGACATCCAGCAACAAGCAGCATCTGAAATGTCTTCAAGAGCCACTCAGAAACCTGAATTAGGTCTTGAAGGGTTGCACTGAGTTACCTAGGTGAATAGGTGAATATCAGAAACTATTTGCTTTTTGGCATGTAATCATCCTCTTTATGTGTCCCCATCCCCAAACTCAGTGAATCTCTAAAACTAGACTATACACACACACACACATACACACACACACACACACACACACACAAACACACAGAGCATAAGAATATGACAATTTCAAAGAAAGCTTAGAGAGAGCAAGCCTTTCCACTTCACCACCCTTCCCTCCTTGGCTTGGTCCCAGTCTAATTTCCTGATTAATTTACTTTAATATCTTATGCTATTTGTCATAGTTCTCAGTGGATCCCTTTAACATATAGAAAGACATATAATCCCTACTTACAGTGATTTCTAATTCTGAAATGACTGATTCAAATATGAGCCTATACAATAAAATATTCAATAATCCCTTCCCTATTGTCTTATTTTCCACATAGATTTTCTATGTGAGGAGTTTGCTTAAGTATAAAATGAGGAGTTTAGACTAGAGAAGCGCTTCTTAAATTGTTGGTCATGACCCCGTGGGCTGATGAAAAGTTTAGCAACAGTAAAAGGTTTCTGAATGCACAATGACCAAAAATTAATAAAATCAAATGCATAATGAATGCAAGGTATGTTGTGTGTGCAACTTCACTGAATCCTTAGTTCTGAACACAAAGCATGTGCACTTTACAAGCCCTCAGGCCATGCAACACCAAAGAAAGCTGCCAAAGGGGGTTAAAAGTGTAAAAAGAAAATTGAAGAACCCCTGCACTAGAGGAATTCTCATTTCTCTGCAATATCCATCTATTTGTGTTAGGGATGGGGAGAAGAGAGAAAGTGAAAGGAAGGAGAGAAGAATGAAGGGAAGGAGAGAGAAGTGAGACCAGAGAGAAGGAAAAAGCAGAAGCATATAGAAATTAGATGTTACATAGGCAAACCACAACAGAGTATGGAATTATTGAGATAATCAAGAAGACCCAGGTCTGAATTCAGTCTCTTATAAACTTGATCTGTGTGTCTCTGGGCAAGTTATTCAACCTTTCACGCTCTAGACAATTCACCGAAACTGAAATTTGTCCCTATAAGGGGTACCTGAAAGTTGTACCTGTATTGGTACAAGAGTTTCCTAATCTGGGAGAGAGTTTCCTCAGATGGGAGTTCTCTTGCCAAAGGAACCGGAGGTCTCTTCCCTATGTTTGCATATGCTTTTGGAATGGAGACAAGGCTACAAAAAAAGGTTAAATGTAGTAAACAGATATAAATGGTTAGGCACCCCACCAATAGTAGAATTTGGTTTGAAATAAGATATCCTGTGAAAAATAAGACTCAGAACTGAAGCAATGAACTTGAATGGCACAAAAATGCACACATATGCATACATATACTTATATATCCACACATATATACATATATACAGACACATTAACATAGAATATTCATTGAGACTCAAGTGGGGAGCAGGTAATTCAGTCAATTTGGACATTCATTATGGAAAAGTTGGATGGTCCCTTTGAGTTCTTCCTACACCTGAGCAGTACCATCTTTAGCATATTCAGTCATGAACATAAAGGACAGCCAGGTGTCTAATCTGCATTGCACATTCCCAAAGCAAAAGTGTCACTTCTAGTGTCTACTTCTGGTATCACATGATAATGCATAAAGTGTTATTGAATCATTTCTTCAGTTATCCATATTATAACAGGAAAAAAAATGGAGTTTTCTATAGGTTTAATTTCAAATTTCAAGAGTCACCCTACTGTATAATTCTGTATGGTTTTCCAAAGAGTCATTCTCTCCAGAGTACACTGACTCATGGGCTTAAGTCGTTAAAAAGGATTTTACATCCTTTTCCATAATTCTGCCTGGCTTTATAACTTATTCTTGTTACAAGCAAGATTCATTATGGGGAGATTAGGGTCGGTTAAAGAGTAGAGTAGTAGAGTGCTAGAGAATTCTGAATTTATATAAACAAAGGAAAATTTCTTAAAGTGACAAACCAAGATGCAACTGGAATTTGAATTTCTCTTCTCACCTTCTTTGTTTATGTTGAGTTTTAAAAATATTCAAATGAACTTTTATGTAGTCATATTCATTTTTTGGGGGGGTGGTAAATAGTATTTTTCCCAATTACACGTAATGAAACTTTTCAACATTCATTTTCTATAAGATTTTGAGTTTTATTTTTTTCTCCCCCCACACCTTTCTACCCCCTTCCCAAGATAGTAAGCAATTTGATATGTTATAAATATGCAATCCTGTAAACATATTTCCACATCATTCATGTTGTGAAAGAAGAAAGAGAGCAAAGAGGAAATGCCAACAAAGAGGAAAAATTGTATGCTTCACTCTGCATTCAAACTCCAAAGTTATTTATCTGGATGTGGATAGCATTTTCCATCATGAGTCTTGTGGAATAGTCTCGTATTATTGTATCACTGCGAAGAGCTAAGTATTGTAGTCGATCATCAGCCAGTATTGCTGTTACTGTGTACAGTGTTCTCCTGGTTCTGCTCACTTCACTTAGCATCAGTTCATAAAAGTCTTTCCAAGTTTTCTGAAATCTGCCTGCTCATCATTTCTTAGAGCACAATGGTATACCATTACATTAATATATGACAACTTGTTCAACCATTCCCCAATTGATGGGCACTTCCTCAATTTCCAATTCTTTGCTACCACAAAAAAGAAATGTTATAAATAGTTTTGTACATGTAGGTCCTTTTCCCTACAATCTCCTTGGGATACAGAATAAGCAGAGGTCAGTTTCATTGCCCTTTGATCATAATTCCAAATTGTTTTCTGGAATGACTGGATCAGCTCACAACTCCATCAATAATGTGATAGTGTTTCAATTTTCCCACATCTTCTCCAACATTTATCATTTTCCTGTTTTGTCATGTTAGTCAATCTGATAGGTGTGAGGTGGTATCTCAGAGTTGTTTGGATTTATATTTCTCAAATCAATATTGATTTAGAGTATTTTTTCATATGACTATAGATAGCTTTAATTTCTTCCAGTAAAACTGCCTGTTCATATACTTTGACCATTTATGAATTGGGGAATGACTTGTATTCTTATAGGTTGGACTCAATTCTCTACGTATTTGAAAAATGAGGCCTTTATCAGAAACACTAGCTGTAAAAATAGTTTCCCAGATTTCTGTTTTCCTTCTAATCTCAGTTGCATTGGTTTTGTTTTTGCAAAGACTTTTTAATTTGATATAATCAAAATTATCCATTTTGCTTTTCATAATGTTCTTTATCTCTTGTTTGGTCATAAATTTTTCACTTCTCCATAGATCTGATAGGTAAACTATTCCTTGCTCTCCTAATATGGTTATGTTATCACCCTTTATATCTAAATCATTTACCCATTTTGATTTTATCTTGGTATACAGTCTGAGATATTAGTCTATGCCTAATTTCTGTCATACTATTTTCTAATTTTCCCGGCAGTTTTTGTCAAATAGTGAGTTCCTATCCCAGAAGCTGGAGTTTTGGGGTTTGTCAAACAGTAGATTACTATTATCATTGAGTACTTTGTCTTGTGTACCTAATCTATTCTACTGATCCACCACTCTGTTTCTTAGCAAATAGCAAGAGTTTTGATGATTGCTGCATTATAGTATAGTTTTAGATTTAGTACAACTAGGCCGCCTTTCTTTGCATTTTTTCATTAATTCCTTTGATATTATTGACATTTTGTTCTTCCAGACAAATTTTACTATTTTTTCTAGCTCTATAAAATAATTTTTGTTAGTTTGATTGACATGGCACTGAATAAGTAAATTTAGGTAGAATTATCATTCCTATTTTATTAGCTTAACCTACCCATGAGCAATTTATATTTTTTTTTCTAATTCTATAGATCTCACTTTATTTGTGTGACTCCAAGTCCAGCTCTCTGTGCTCTCTGGTGCCATCTGAGTGACTAAAGAGGTTTCCTGAGACATGAAGACCTTAAATGACTTGTCCAATATAATAGTCAGGATCTGTTAGAGATGGGACTTGAATTGAGATCTTCTAGTTCTGAGGGCACCTCTCTATTCATTATTCTAGTCTTCCTTTCACAGAAAAGTTACAGCTGCAGATATCTGAGTCTAATTTCAAGAGAAATAGTTTTTAAATGCCATCTTTGTTTGTGAATATGCTTTTCTACCTAATGAGCCTTTCCTTGTGAAAAAAGAATAAAAGAGAAAAAGTTCAATACTTCAACACGGTGAATATGAGACTATTCAACATTTCTCACCCCTAGTCCTCATTTCTTCTATGAGGTCATTATATATGTCGTTCGGTTTAGAATTTTTATTTTTTCTGTTTACATGTTTGTGGTTGTTGTTTCCATTTGCAATATTGTCAATTTAAGCCAATTTATGAAAAAAAAGGCAAAAGTACTCTCAAAGTTCCCATTTATGGAACTGTAACGATATTTTAAAGTGTATAGCATCCCTCTCCAAAAGTATGGTACTGCTTTGATACAGATTAGGATTAAGGGACCTTAGAAGTCCTTCACATCTAAAGTCTTTCATAAAGACCCTGAATTCTATGGAATTCCATTCCATGGAATTTGCTCTTTATATATACATATATATATATATATATATATATATATATATATAGTTTCAAATTTCGGTAAAGACTTCTTTGGAGCTTTTATTGTCTAAATTTTGGCAACCTAGGAATTCATCTCTCATTTATCTTATTTTCGCTTATGGAACTTATTACCCATTGGGATACTATTTCTTTTTTATTTTTTTTAATATGTTTAGTTTTCAGCATTGACTTTCACAGGAGTTTGAATTACAAATTTTCTCCCCATTTCCACCCCCCCACACTCCAAAATGGCATACACTCTGGTTGCCCTGTTCCCCAGTCTGCCCTCTCCTCCGACACCCCACTCCCCTCCCATCCCCCTTTCTCTTCCTTTCTTGTAGGGCAAGATAAATCTCTACGCCCCATTGCCTGTGCATCTTATTTTCTAGTTGCATGAAAAAAAACAACAACTTTCTTACTTTTGAACATCTATTTTT
>CM053623.1:57662122-57682117 GCA_028646595.1 Phalanger gymnotis | reverse complement strand
CCCAACTGCAAACTCAGTCCCTGCAGCTTTTCCCACTGACCTTCTCTGTTGTTTTTGCTGTTTGTGGGTTGAGAGGTCTGGTAGATGCCGCAGCTCACTAATTCAGGGTGCTAGGGCACACTCCGCTGGGTTCCTGGTCTGGTTGGTCTGCGGTCTGGTCGGTCCACGCTGCCCATGCTGGGCTCTGCTCGGCTCAGCTCTGCTCCCCTCAGCTGGGAGCTGGGAGCTCCGTGCGGGACAAACCTTACCCAGAGACCATCCAGGCTGTCCCTGGCTGGAGCCCTGCTTCCCTCTGCCACTTTGTGGGTTCTGCAGTTCTAGAATTGGTTCAGAGCCATTTTTAATAGGTTTTTGGAGGGACTTGGTGGGGAGCTCATGCCAGTCCCTGCTTTCCAGCTGCCATCTTGGCTCCACCCCCCCGCCCCGGAATTTGCTCTTTAACACAGCTTTTTACACCTTTTATTTGTCAAAGCCAAATGATATCATTTAGTTTCTTAGCTTCCTCAGCAGAAGAAGGGTGGATGGACTCAAGTTAGAGGACCTGAGCCTTATTCCTCTGACTCTTATTTTTTTTGGAGGGAGGAGGCAGGGCAATTGGGGTTAAGTGACTTGCTCAAGGTTACACAGGTAGTAAGTAAGTTTATCAAGTGTCTGATGCTGGATTTGAACTTGGGTCCTCCTGAGTCCAGGTCCTGTACTCTACTCACTGTGCCACCTAGCTGCCCCATCTCTGACTCTTATATTTGCGAATGTAGGTACATCATAATCTTCCTGGGTTCAATTTCCTCCTCTTCAAAATAATGAAGTTAGACTAAATGACCTTCGAGGTCCCTTTGATGTCTAGAGCTAATAATCAATGGTCCCATAGTTTTTGTTGCTGCTAGATCTTTTTCTCTGATGATTATCAAAGCAATTTGGGGAACGAATTGTGAGACTGAGGACTGAAGTTCAAAGGAGAAGCAATACGTGATTGCGTGCTGGAAGTGGAAGGTGAGGGCAGAGAGGGAGTAGAGAAGATAGCATATACAGATTACGTGGAAGCAAGTTGTATAGATAAGAAGACTTAGTACCTACCAGGACTTAGTACCACCAAGTCAGTGGTGTGTTGGAGTAAACTCACCTGGTTGTCTCAAGAAACAATTTTTCTCAATAGCATAAATCAGGGCTTGGTTTACTGTTATGTCCACTGTCTAGACTTAAAAACATGAAGAAGAGATATGATGGAGAAAGTGTTAATAATTCAGACCAAATTTTAAAGAGATTTGTGAATATTTTTTTTCCCTTGGAGAAAAGTTGTTAAAATTTTTACTAGCATATGACTGCACCAAGTTTATTCTAATGAGCAGCTTTGAAACATGTTGTAAAGTTGCTGCTTATTTACCCAGAAAAACAAAAACCAGTGATTTTGAGTTTAGACAAATACTTTGGCTTCAAAAATACTCAGTTATTGTGATGATAAACAGTACTGGCACTAAACAAATCAGGCTCCTAGGTGTTAAAAAAAAAGTATGTGTCTCTAGTCTCCTATCCTTATACTGTTGATTTTTTTCCCTTTCTGTGGTCACTTTTTAATAAGATACAAAATTTGGCAGTTGATGCAAATCAACTTCATATTTAGTTTTCCAGAGAGGAAACACTGACCTAAGGATAATGTTTATTTATTTGTTTATTTGATATTGAAAGTCATGTTCTTTTCCCAAACAGCCTCTGGGCCAAAGTAGAAGAAAATATAGCATTAGTTGAGATATAAATCCAGGAGCTATTAATAAAATATAAGTATAAACTATGAAAAAATAACCTGAAGTAGTCTCATCTTGCCATGACCTTGGCAGAAGTCAGTTTGCAGCTCCAGGTCTTCCACGGTAAAAGGTTGAATTGCTGAGACCTTCTAGATAGAAAGAGATTGGGAAATCTTTATTATAACAATGAAATGTGCTTTTGCTATGTTGGCTAAAATAGCCTCATCATTTTTCCCTCTCTAATATTGGTAGAGAGTGCTTACAGATAACTACACAATGGTCTGGGGCTAGTAGCAATTAGAAGCAAAGCTAAGAGGTCTGATTTCTATTTGTTCAGTGTGAAATAGAGGCTGATTTCACTAGGCAACTTGTTAGATCCCTTGTTAGAGATCCTCACATGAGGCCAATTCATGTGGGGCCAACAACAGTGTGAAGTAGTTTTTTTTTTTTCTGTCTCTGTGTCTCTGCCTCTGTCTCTCACTGTTTCTCTCTGTCTCTCTCTGTCTCTCTCTCTGTGTCTGTCTGTCTGTCTCTCAGTGCTCTCATCTTTTGTATGCCTCAGGTCCTTCTTGTCAGGAGAAGCATAATCAAATGAAAATAAAGCATCCTAGAGAAACGTGGCTTAAATTTTGCTCTTTTCAATAATACTTGCATTTTATCAGCAAGGAAGATTTCAAACAAATGTGTCTCTAATGGTGGAAATCTAGGCAATGTGAAAACAATTGAAATTCCTGAATGATGAATATGTTATTGAATAGTTGATGTTACTTCATGTCCTCCTACCTTAATGCCTTGCCCCAAATCTTCTTTCTTTAATATCTCTGTGTGTACTACCTCCTTTGAGCTGCTCCTTCAACTTGCTCAAGTCCCTAAAAGTTCAAGTCTCCAGAATCAATGACTTTGCCTTCTTAGGCCAACTCACCCACTTTATGCTTGTAGATGACAAGAATACTCCCAAATGTTGATCAATTGTATGCGATATGTATTGTTAATAGAATTTGTTTGGGGCAAAAGAGAAAATGTAGAAGAAATTGTCTGTTTTCTTTCTGCATATTTAAACTCAGAGTGGGCTAATTGAAGCCCTTAATTCATCCCAAATTTTCAGTTATTCCATTTGATATTAAAGGGAAAAGAAGCTCTTGATACAAATAACTTTTCTTTTGATCTCTATCTGTCCTTTCCTTTATATCTGATGCTTCCTTTGTGGAGCTGTTGACCATACAGTAATTCTGGATCTCTTGGTGACCATCTGCTCTAGTCTTGTCTGTCACATAATAGTCTTACTTCTCTTGTTATGACATTGTTTTCTATCAAGAGAAGGAATGTCCATAATCCACTTATATTTCCTGAGTTGTATGATTTCCTATTCTCTCATGTACCCTGGTAACCATTTAAAAAAACCTTCCTTGTAATTCATGTGATACCAAGAATCCATTTCTCAAATTTTTATTTAATTCTTCATGCCCTGTCTTATGGTGCTTGTCTTTTGACATGTTAAGTAGTTAAGGAGCAATCCCAATGGTTTCCATGAGTGAAAGAAAGTCAAGTGAGTCAGCTTTCCTAAGGATATTTCTTAAGCTACCCGAAAGTTAAGAAATAGCTATTCCTACCCAAAAGAAATAACACATTTGTGAATAATCTTGGCTGACTAGTTTCAAGTTGCAGAAGTCTAATAATTCAGACACCAAAGAATAAACTTGCATTATTTTATAAAATATTTTCATGTTAAAATTAAAATTAAGATGAATATTTTGGGAGGATGACATTTTGAAGGGCGTGTTATATCACACCTCTGTTAAACCAAATGCATTTTTAGATTTTTTTTCTAGACCTCATTTTCCTCATTTTCAGTAAGGTATTATGGAAAGGATTACAATAATTGGAATGAGAAGACCTGTCTTCATGTCTTATATCTATTTATTAGCTCTATGACCTTAGGCAAATAATTTCTTCATTCTGCCCCTTGGTTTCTTCATATGAAAAATGATGAGTTTGAACTTGATAGTCTCTCAGATCCCATTGAATAATGCTCCAGTATCTGCCATGGAACCTTATATTCCACAAGTTACATCATAGAGGAAAGCTGCCAATAGTTTTAAATAAACAAACTTAGAGTTGTGATCTATTAATTTCCAGGTCACTCTGAAATTTCTCTCTGAATATAACTGTCTAATTAATGTCCTTCCCATGCCTCCTCCTTGCCATCATTGTTGAGGACTTCGATATTCATATAGTTCAGCCTACTAACAACGACACAACATTGTTCCTCAAGCTTCCCAACTGCTCTGCTCCAATCCCAAAATGATCACACTTTAGATAGTACTATTTCCAGGAATTACTTCTTTTCCAAGGTCACACTTGAAAAATCTCACTCCTAAACATGGCTTTGAGTCTTTTTACCTCTCAGATTTTGTCTTATAAAGCCTAATCTTTTCCTTTTTTTTGTAACTGTTAGTCTCTTGACTCAGACCTATCTTCCCTATCTTTCTGCCTCATTCTGGCTTCACTTGCTACCTTATCAAGACAGCAATGAATTTTTTAAATTCCATTTAAAGATTCATTCTTTCATCTATCTATATATGTATCACTATTATTTTATTTATAAGTATTACTTGGTAACTTTAATGTTATACTAGTTACTGTCCTAGAATCTCTTTGTCTCTAACCTTGTTGTCACATTTCTGTAATATGAATCCACACTTCTTGGAAAAAACTATCACAATCTGAATTCTCTGGTTCTGCTCAAGAGCAGTTGAGCTTTGCTGGGGAAATTCTTGAAACTGAGGATGTCAGTTACTACAATGTCGACATGTTGACAATATTTGCTCCTACTCGGCAATCATTCTACTTAACCTCATCAGCTTCTGTAGTAGGAAGGCCGAATTTATGATCTCAAAAAGGATCATATATATATTTGAATGGTTCAAAATCACAAGGTATATAGAATTCTCTAAGCAGAAGACATCAAGATATTTATTCAGGCCCCACAGTGACAGATTCATGAACCAACCTCCCCATTCCAATATTGTGATCACAAGCCTCCAGGCCCAATAAGCCCTCCTCACAAGAGTAGCCAGGAGGCCACAGAAAAACAAGATGGCATAAATCATATTCACTGGCCTCAAGTCCTCACTCAAACTCCTGGGTCCACACACGGGTCAGCTCTGCTTTGGCTTCAGCTGTAGTTTCTCGCCTCTCCTCGCAGTCAAGCCTCTGGCGTTCTCAAGCCCCGCCTCAATGACCAGAGACCAATTGGTTCCCGAGTTGGCCCCTCTTCAGTCATCAATCTACAACCACACAGGTTTCATACCTGATAGGGCTTTGGGCCTGGGGCTTAGCACTTAACAGGTGAAAGTACTTTCAAGGTAAACAAAAGCCAAAACTCCTGAAGTGCCTTTCACTCAGAGTAAACACGATAAACAAAAGCCAAACTCCTCAAGTGCCGATTTTGTCTTATCGACACAGCTTCTTATCTCGATTCCCACAGAAGTTAATCTAAATTTTGTCTTCTCACCTCTTATCTCCAACTCCTTTTCCCATTGACTGCATCTAACTCAAATAGACGTACTTACAGAAGATAACCTAACATCTTACTTTACTTAGAAAGTAGATGCCAACAACCATAAGCCCTAGATCCCTTTGTCCATTCTGTAAAACTTCTCAGCATCATCAATACTACCTCTAATAATCTAGGCACAGAAGAAGAGGGATGCCTGTTCCTCAAAAAGGCTTATTTCTAATCCATGCTCTTTGTCTTTACCTTCTCCTCTGCCAAGAACTTTCCCCTCATGCTTTTCTCTTATACCTTCACTTTCCCCTTTAAAATGACTTTCCTCATTCCAGTCTTTCTACAGATATGTCCATCTCCCCAATTCTAAAACAAGGGTAGAAAATCAACTTCACAGTATTCTTTATTCTTGAATTAATCTTGCCTTGGTTCTGTCGCTGATCTTGACTTGCCAAAACCCAACCCTACATTGCTACAGCCATTTTCTTGCTTTGCTTTTATTCATGTATTATTGAATAGAGAAGAAAGAATCATGAAACCAGGCTGACTGGGTCCAATATACATTTATATTATATAATCTCAACCATGCTTTTACTGCATCAAGGTAAATATTCTACTCCTCCCTAATCAAATTATTCTTAGTCCACTCAGTGGTTGTTCCAAGTCTTCTTGAAGAAAAATCTTCTTTCCTCAAGCCAGGCACAATAGCTTTCCCCCATCTCTAAGGACCTCTCCTCATATTTAACTGAAAAATTAAAGCCATTTCTGAAGAGCCCTCTCTTCTCACCTCCTCATTTCATATCACTCAAGCACCTTACAAAATTATTTCATTTCTTCACTCCTGTCTGGAATAAAGAAATGACCATTTTTATTGCTAAGACCAAACCCTTTAAATAAAATCTTAATCTTATGTTGTTCTCATCTTTTCTAGAAAATTGGTCTCCACTGGTATCCCACTTTTCTCTTTCCCTCTCCTCCTCCAGTGGCATTCAGGAAGCACACACGCACACACTCACTCACTCACTCTTTCTCCATTCTCTCTGCCTTTACTACTGCCTTCCCTGCTCCCTACCGAAAAAAAAAATTGTTCTCTCTTTATCCAAAAAATAAAATGAAACAAAACTTTCCTTGCACTTACCATCTATCTTGGAATCACCATCATATCTCTTCCTTTTTCATAGCTAAACTACATGAGAAAGCCTTTGGCACTTAGTAGCTCTACTTTATCTCTTACTCTCTTAAAAACTAACTGCAATTTTGCTCTTTATATCGCCATCCAACTGAAATTGTCTTCCCCAAAGTTAACAGCAATCTCTTACTTGCTCAATCTGAAGACCTTTTTCTGATTCCTCACATTTCTCATCTTTTCTCTAGAATTTAACATTCTTGATACTTCTCAGGTGGTCAATAGTACCAGAATACCAGTCATTCTTCTTTCTCTGTCATTCCATGATGTTACTTTCTCCTGGTTTTGCTATCAGTCTTGCTTGTCTCTTGGATATTTCTTCATCTGTGGCCTGCCCCAAAACTATGATTGCTGCCCAACATATGGTCCTGAGCCCTATTTCCTTTTTTGTCTATAACGTTTTATTTAGTGATCTCATTAGTCCACATGGACTCAAATGTCTTTTCTATGCTGATGATTGTCAAATCTATGTAATTTCAAACTATCTTTTCCTCTACTCTCTCCTTTACTAAACTTTCTGATTACTTTCAAGGATGCCATCATCCTTTCAGACAGCCAACCACAATGCCAGCCTTGATTCTTTGCTCTTTTAACTCACATTTTTAATTCTTTGCCAGATTCAGATGATGTTAGCTTCATGACTTCTCTCATATATGTTGTCTTCTCTCCACTCATATAACCAATCATACCCTACCATAGTTCCTCATCCCAGGAACTCATCCACATTCCATCTTTCCCAGTTCTTGCCTGGACAATCCCATAATCTTCTAATGGGTCTCTCTATCTCAACTTTGTCTTCACTCAAAAATACCCTCTTATTCACCAGCCAGAAATATTCTTCCGCAGTATAACCCTGATATTGCCTTGATCATGTTTTGTCAAGAGCTTTTAGTGCCAACAGAGCATTTATATGTGATCCCAGAAATAATAGTCATTGAAGTTTTTTGAATTTGACATTGAGAGTCATATGGTCCTAAACTTTTAGGAAAATCACCTTGACAATTGAAAGGAATGTTGATTGGTGTGTGGAGAGACGAGGCAGGGAGACCAGTTAGAAGGCTCTTGAAATAACCCAAATGTGAAATGAATAATGGCTTATCCAGAGTAATAGTCATGTAAATAGAGAGAAAGGGACCTAGAGGAGAGATGATTGTTAAAATATATTTGGCAAGAGATAGTAAAATGAGAGAAAGGAGTTGAGGATGATGCTGAGAATGCAGGCTTGGGAAATGAAGAGGATAGTGATATCCTCGGTAGGAATAGGGAGATTCAGAAGAAGGAGGATGGTTTGGGGAAAATGAGAAGTTTTTCAATATCTTTTATTTATTTTGTGAGACATTTCCCAATTACATGTAAAAATATTTTAACATTAATATTTTATTATTATGATTCACATTTTCTCCCTCCCACTTCTTACCCATCTTTGAATAGGAAGTAATTTAATATAGTTTATACATGTGAAGTCATGCAAAATATATTTCCATATTAGTCATGTTGCAAAAGAAAACACAGACAAAACAAACAAGAAAAGTTTTTTTAAAAAAAAGTATGCTTCGGTCTGCATTCAGATTTCATGAAATTTCTCTCTGGAGTTGGATAGCATTTTACACTGTGGAATTGTGTTAGATGATTGTCTTGATCAGAGTAGCTAAATCGTTCACAGCTGTTCATCCTTACAATGTTGCTGTTACTGTGGACAATACTCTTCTATTTCTGCTCACTTCATTTTGCATTAGTTCATATAAGTCTTCCTGGGTTTTTCAGAAACTGTCTTGTTTATCACTTCTCATTCCATCATAGGTAAAAGAAAAAGAGAAAGATATGCCTAACTGAATACAGAATTCAGAAAATAGCAAGGGCAGTTAAGAAGGTTTTCTTAAATGAGCAATGCAAAGAAATAGAAAAACAAGAGATTTCTTCAAGAAAATTAGAGATATCAAGGGAATATTTCATGCAAAACTGGGCTTTACAAAAGACAAAAATAGTAGGGACTAAACAGAGGCAGAAGAGAATAAGAAAAGATCGTAAGAGAACTATATAAGAAAGAACTTTATATCACTGATAACCACAATGGTGTACTTCCCAATTTAGAGCCAGAAATCCTGAAGAATAAAATCAAGTGGGCCTTAGGAAGCACTGCTAACAATAAGGGTAGGGGAAGTAATTGAATTCCAGCTGAGCTGTTTAAAACCATAAAACGTGATGCTGTTAAAAACAAATTTGAAAAACACTGAATTGGAAAAGATTAGTTTATATCCTAGTCCTAAAGAAGGGCAGTGATTCAGAATGTTCAAATTACCAAACATTTGACATCATTTCATGAGCCAGCAAGGTTATGCTTAAGATTTCACAAGCTAGGCTTCAGCAATATATGTGAAACAAGAATTACCAGAAGAGCAGGCTTGTTTTCAAAGAGACAGAAGAACTAGAGACCAAATTGCCAACATTTGCTAGATTATGGAGAAATTAGGGGAATTCCAGACAAAACATCTACTTCTGCTTCATTGACTATACTAAAGCCTTTGATTGTTTGAATCACAGCAAAATGTGGCAAGTCTACAAAGAGATGAGAGCACAAGATAACTTCTTGTTGTTCGTCCATTTTTGAAGAGGCTCAATGACATTAGGAGCATTATGACTTGACAAGAGTGAATTGGATTTAAGTGAGGCAGATCTGTGCAAAGTAATCAGTCTCATTCTTTCTTCCCAAATCACTGGAGTCCAGTGGCAAGACACAGGTCAAGACAACTGGAGATGGCCATGGATGCAATGGGAGACTTGGACTTTTTAAGCTAAGGTCTTTCCCAGGTCTCAGTGTGTCTGAGGCAAATTCCATTGAGTAATTAAAGGCTAGATAAGAACTGAGGCAAAAGACAGCCTAGATTTCCTTCATTAAAGAATCAATCTGGGAAAAGAATACTCTCAGAGTTTCTGGCTAGAACAGAAACAAATGTTATTTGTACTCACTCTGAGCCATCAAAACCCAAACACTCAGGGTGAAGGTACCCAGCAGAGGGACATGGCATGGTTTAGTCTACTCCAAAGAGTTAAGTCTGGTTGGGATCTCAAATTATACCACAAAAGCAATAATCAAAAGTATATGGTAAAAAAAAAAACAGAAAAAAAATGATTAGCAGAAAAGAGAACGGAGAACAACCCAGAGAAGTAAACAAATACAGTACTAGAACACATTCAACAAATCCAAAGATCCTGCTTACTTTGTTAAAGATTCACTATTGGGAAAGCAATCTGGCAGAAAAATGATTTAGGCCAACATTGTACACCACAGATCACATTGAGGGCCAAGTGAAAATACAGCAAACATAAAAAGTTAAAAAAAGGATATATTTCTCAGCTATGAATTGGTGAAGAATTCATAGTGAAACAGAAAAAAAGACTCATAAGAGATAAAATAAACAATTTTCATTACAATAAAAGCTAAAAATCTCCTATACAACAAAAAAGAGAAAGAAAAATAAAGACAGATTTCTCTAATAAATATTAATGTATTTTTAAATAAAAATAAAAATTGAAATAAAATGAAATGTAAGGAGATTATAGATATTTATCATAAAGCTCATGTAATAGGACCCACTTGGATTTATGCCAGGAGTGCAAGGCTAGTTCTATAAGTATAATTGACCATATCAGTAGTAAAAACAACAAAAAAGCATATGATTTTACTAATAAGGGTAGAAAAAGCTTTTGACAAAATACGACTCCTATTCCCATTTAAAACACTAGAAGGCATAGGAATAAGGGAAGCTTTTCTTGTTGGACCTGTGTCCAATTCACCTTTATTTCTTTCAGGTTTTGCTTGTAGCTATTTTGACTTTATTCTTCTAAGTTTGTATCTTGAGCTTCCCTATCACTATAGTAATTTTTTATCATCAGGTTCTTTTTGGCTTGTTTGTTGGCTCATTTTCCCACCCTATTTCTTCATTTGGAACTTGATGTTAAAATTGGGTTCCATTCCCTGTTTGGAAGGTGGGAGTAGCACTGTCTCAAACTTGATTTTTTCTCACTGCTCACTTTTTTTGAGCTAGTTCTGTGAATTTGGTGGTGCTCCTAAGTGGTGCATTCTGGGGGGAGGTATGGTCTTTGCTTTCCTGGTCTAGATCCTGAATAGGTCCCTTGATGCCTTGGGATTACAATTTATACTGCTCTTCAAGGCACTTGTTCTTTTGAGATGAGAAATGATACTTATTCCTCAGGATTCTTGAGCACTTCTGACCAGTAGTAACACTCTTCCTCATGGCTCTCATTCCATCTTGCCTGAAAGTGCTCCTCTCCACCCTTGAACTGAAGAGGGCATAGGTGATGGATTTGACAAATAGCACGTACTCCTGTGTCCAGTTCTTGCATAGAAGTCTTTTCTAATTTCTTTCTAATTGGTTGCCAGAAAGTTTCATCCACATTAGCTCTGAGCCAGCCTTCACTCTTATATGACAGATCTCTCTGATCTCCTAAGATGCCCTGGGCTGGAAAAATGTCTCACTCTGACCTTTTGTTGCCTCTTTGACTCCAGAATTCTATTTGAGGTGCTATTTTAGAGTGATTTTGGAGGGGAATGTTGAGAGAGCTTGACCAAGTGTTTTCTCTACTCTGCCCTCTTGGCTCCACTACTGGAAGTTCTGTAACAAGCATTTATTGATTGTTTATTTTGTGCTAGTTACTCTGCTAGGTGCTTGGGATACAAATATAAGGACTGAAATAATCACCACCTTCAATGAGCTCACATTTTAGTAGGAAAAAACCTGGCATGTAGCACCTTCTTTCTTCATTATTTAATTCCCTTCTGCACTCTAGTCAAACTGTATGCTCTCTACCTCCTCCATCAAACATCTTTTCTTCTCTTCCCCATGCATTTTTCTTATGATCTTTCCTATTATTTAAATATTGTTCCTTTGTTTTGTCTGAAGAAGTCTTAACAGTCTTTTAAAGGATAAGGATACAATCAGGGACGGAATTAGTGATTTCAGCGTCTCTGGAAATATTTGGTTTAGAAGAATGAGGAAATTCAATTTGCCAGTAGTGCTTGGCACATTTTTTTTTCAACTTAAAGATTTATTTAGAGCATGAAGATATTAAGTGAATTACCCAGAGTCACATACCCAATATATGTCCTCTTTGGATAAACCACATTTTTTTTTAGGCCTGAGACTGACTTCTTGCATTATACACTATTTAAAACTAATTTCACTTGGTACCTCCTCTATGGAACACTTCTTATCTCTCTACCATTCACCCTTAAGATAAATGATGACTTTGCCCCATTTACCTTATATAACACTTTGTTTTAAAATTCTCTAGTAATCTTTGTTTTATAACTCTATGGTGTACATTTCATGTAATAATTTATTTTGTAGTTGTGTTTTGGTGTCTTATGTATGATAAACTTCTTTGGAATAGAAACTTGATTTTATCTAAACATTGTAGCTTCCCCTGACACTTAGCATGACGCTATGGATATAGTAAACATTTCACTAAGTCTTTGTTTCTAAAGCTGGCTTTGATAAGGCTTGTGTATGGCTGATGAGCAATTACTTTAGTTATCCTGATACCTTTCTCTCGTTTCTTTACTAAATTTTGTTGTTAAAAACAAGTTCTCTCTATTCAGTATGACTTTTCTTGAATAAAATCAAGAAACAACTTTACCTTAAGAATACTGGATCCTTCTAGTAGTGACCATCCATGATCTACGAAATTCTAATAACTGCAGCTTTATGGGACTCAGAAACTATATCGTTTCTCATTTCTAGTAAATAAATTTTAGAAAAAAATATCAAAATCCTTTGCAAGAGGACATCTAATTTTCTAATGTTTGCTTTATGACTTACTTTATTGCTTGGCTCTGTCATTTGTCTCCTGACTTGGTAGGGATCAATAATCTTAACTAAAGTTGTTCATAATAAATTATCCAATCCTTTCATTGCCAAGAATATAATAGGGATTGACTAGGTTTACAACAGGTAATAATTTAAGAAACCATGAAAAAACCTATTTCTCTCATAAACATATGGTTAAATTATGGTTAAAATGCAATACTTTATGCTATTACATTTAAATTCTTTAGGTATAAGATATGTATATATATCTTAGGTATAAGATATATATATATATATCTTTTATGAGGAAGGAAGTGGATGGCCACATGTAACACCCTGTATTTTTGATTTCTTAACCTTATCAAGGTTTAAATAGCTTTTGGGGTGGGGAGCTAATTAATAAATTATTTTAATATTATATAATGGAAAGAATATGGACTCTGGAAGCAGAGAACCTAGATTCAAAACCTGCCCTGAACATTCTGCATCATGTAATCAGCAAGATGGAAGACTAGACCGTATCTCCTATCTCTACTAACACTCAATAATTCCCCCAAAGAGAAAGTATGTGTCAGAGATGGAACAGCTTCAGTTGTTGCCACAAATTAATGCTCTAGGAAGTCTAATAGGTAACAGTCTTATGAATAAACAGTATATAAACTTTACTCAGTATTAATCTCCTCCCAGCCCCCAAACCCAACTCTCATAGGGTACAAGACTTGACCAAGCACTGTGGTCTGGGAACTATTTGATAATTTCTCATTTGATGCTTCCATCTCTTCAAGCATACCCTACCCCTATGCTGAAATTCTCTTTCTATGGCAACAAATAGCAGACTACAGATCTGCCCGCTCACTTGTAAAGGCGGGGACCCATTCTCTGTCTAGAAACACTGCCTGCCTTCAGCCAAAAGAATAAAAAAACAGAAGGAACTAGATTCCGGGGTGTGAGGGGGATCTAAGATAGCAGAGTAATGTTTCTAAATAATTATGACGAAATAGGAAAACCTGCTTCTTCACAAGAAAAGAGAATAACAGTTGGGTTTTTCTGAATGGTGCAAGAAAGTAATCAGAATTTTGAAAAAAAAGTTTTAATGGAATAAATGACAGAATTTATGATTTGTACAGCAGAAATAGAAAGCAAGATAGAATAAGCTGAATCCACCATGACAAACATCCCTATGGAAGTAAAAAAGAGAACAACTGAATGGGAATGCAATTATCCTGAAGTGAAGAACAATTTGAAAGAAAATAATTAAAAAAAACAACATAAAAGCCACGTTATCTCTATACAAGTAAAACACATTGATCTAGAAGACAGGATATATGTACGCACAATTTAAGATCATGTGTTTCCCAGAAGAACCTGAGAATTCAAAAATCTCAGCCACCATAATGAAAAACATATTATAATTGCCTAATGCTTATGGATTCAGAAAACAATTACAATAGCAACAACAACAAATTAATTAAAAGTATCTATAAACAACTCCCAGGTCCGAGGGGTAGGGAAGGGAGGGAGAGAACAGGAAAAACAAAAATAAATTTAACCTATGCTTCAAACCTCAAGATACACAGTGATTAAATCTAACAATTCAAAGGACAAACAACAAATCCTGAAGTTGATAAGAAGAAAGGTTTTCAAATATAAAAGAAAAGGAATTTGAATACATGAGAATATTTTACACCCATGAGAAACAGCAGAAGGTGATTGAAAAACATTGTGAAAAACACGGGCCTGCAAGATGCAATCCAAAATCACATACCCTGAAAACCTGAGCCTAACCATCAATGAATAAAGATAGATATTTATTAAAAGAAGCATCTGAAGCACTAAAAAATAGACATTAGCAGAGTATTCAACACATAGATACTGAATGATAGAAGCACCGAAAAGATAAGTAAATATTACCAACACGGAATGTGCAAGGATTGAAATAAATCAAGTTATCTCTAAAGACTGCTAAAAGGAAAAAAATATTGTGACACATTAACAATTAAAAACATAAGAGCAAAAAGACCTTCTAGGTATTTATTTTTAAAAATACACAAAGAGATAAAAATGAAAGTGGAGCTTGAAAAAAAAACATAGACTCAAGAGTGGAGAAATTGTCTTGCAATTCCATGACTAAGCCTCAAAAGCCCCCAGAAGTTAATCAGTATATTTTGTGGGACTAAACTGACCAATGGAGGGGGCACAAAAGGGATATGGGGAGGTGGGAGATAAAGGGGAATGTAGTATGTGTCATAAAGAAGTCCATGATAAACAAGACAGGTACAGTAATTCCTGCAGTTTCTTGCAGAGGCAATATAGAAAAATAGGAAATAAAAACTGGAGGAAAGACAGGAGAAGATCTTGACTTGATTATTGGAAGGAGCCCAGAGGAAAATTCCCATGAAGTTTAGGAATTTGAGATGGCTTTAACTGCATCTCCCAAATTATGGCCTGTTGTTGGGTATTGTGTATTTTCACATGAAAGAACTTCAAGTGAACTCTGCCCAGTCAAGAGCAGGCCATGTAAGTGCCAGCACGCGCGCGCGTGCACACACACACACACACACACACACACACACACACACACACACACCCCTCCAAAGATTTGCTTGCACCTTCTTTGCTTATCTTATTCAGAGGTGATCAAAACACAATTGAGGAAACAAAAGACTCAGGGAAGCTGTCACAGTGTGCATGGCTACAATTGCCACAAGTTGTCACAAGCTGAATGCCAAAAGAATTGTACACTTTAGCCTATACTTAAAATCTTGTGAGTAAAAAAGAAAAAAAAAGGAGCTAACCTTAAACTAAAACAAAGTCAATGACTCCTATTCTTTCATTCAACAGCATTAATAGGAAATAATAATTTCAGGAGATTACTTTTGGTTTTAGGGATATCATGAAAAAAGAAAACATCATGAAGTGATGCTTATTGTTCTATGCTTATTTAAAGGTCTTCCTTCACATTAGCTTTAAGGTCACAGAATTCTTGATGAGAACTGAGGAATGAGAGTTCTCCACCACGGTGACAATTAATACTTTACTGGTAGCTCCTTTGACAAGTTGGGGAAAAAAATAAAGTAACAGAGGTGAAAGAAATCTCACCAAGAGGCTTATATTTTGAAATTCAGTTAAAGTGAAGTTTAAATTGTTTAAACCAAAGTTTTTTTAAAAAAACTTTTTTTGACTTATTTTCATTATTAGTAAAATAAGTGTAATTATCCCTACTTATACCAAATTAATATTCCAAAATTAAATGAGTTAATAAAGGGTTTACATGAAAATATGTGTAAGAATTTAATACTTTTATTCCATTATTTCATTCATTCACTGGATCATAGATTTAGAGTTCTAAGGGACCTCAGATACTTTATTCAGCTTTCTCATTTTACAGATAAAAACAACCACAACAGAACAAACAAACGAAAAAGCCTCTGTGGCCAAGAGAGGGGAAGGGGCTCTCTCAGTTCCTGCAAATAATAAGTCAGGATATAAAAGTATGTCTTCTAACTCCATACCCTCTTCTTTTTCCACTGTGCTGTACTACCTACTCAAACATGAATTTGTTACTTGCATGATTTTGTAACCTCATTAGTGTAGGAATTCCCTCCAATAAGTTAGATTTCAACCCATATATATATGTGTGTGTGTGTGTGTGTGTGTGTGTGTGTGTGTGTACATGTACATGTGTGCATGTGTACCTGACTTCTCATCTTTGTTCTGACTAAGAGGGAAAAAACAAAAACCAACTTGGATTAAATAGTCATTGATTTTGCTACCATACTATAAAATTTAGAATACAAATCCTTCCTTCTCTTCTTCTCCCCCTCCCCTCTCTTCCTTTCTCTCTTTATATGAAAATTATCTTTTCACTAATGAAGACAAGTGGCTGTTAAGCAATTAGTGGCCTGGGAAGTTAAAAGGTTAGGTAGAATCCCACAGCATGTATTTGTCTGAGGCTGGACTTGAAACCTAAGGCAGTTAGGAGGCACAGTGGAGAGAACACAGGTCCTGGAGTCAGGAAGACTCATCTGAGTTCAAATCTGGCCTCTGACACTTACTAGCTATGCGACCCTGGGCAAGTCACTTGATCCTGTTTGACTCAGTTTCCTCATTTGTAAAATGTTCTTGAGAAGGAAATAGCAAACCATTCTGGTATCTGCCAAAAAACAAAACAAAAACAACTAAAAAACCACCGGAGGTCAGCTAAACAACAATAAGGAATCGAATCCTGGTCTGCCTCATTGTAAGATCAACTCTTTATCCACTGCCCTAAGCTGCTTCTCATCTGTTTTGTTCTCAATAAATTACAAAAATGGGATATGGAATGTGACATTTACTATTAATTTCAATCAAATGTGTTTAATAATTTTTTTGGGAAATATACCCTGTAGGGGTATTGGAGAAGTCTATTTTGTTAAAAATAAAATCATGATATATTATGCAAAGTTGAATTTTTGAATTTTCTTCATAAATTTAGGGCCACAATGAGGCATCAGAGCAGGACTTTTGTGGAAGCTCATTTTCTCAAGAAACATTCATTTTCCCCCATTATATATGAATTTATTTCAAACTTAAATACAAAATAAGAAAAGGAAAAAAATATTGCTATGTACATAGCAAAACATAAGAGAGGATTCGATATAAAGCAATCAATTTCCATTTCAAGAAAACCTATGCAATAAATACTACACATTATTTTCAATGCTTTTCATACTATCTTTGCTTCATGTATGTCTTCTTTTGTTCTTTGCTGTGCACTTTTTACTTTATATTTTTCCCCTTCTTCCACCCTTCTTCCCAAGAAGGCTACAATTAAACACAGTTGCATGTATAAATGTATCTGTGTATGTTTATAGTGTGTGTATATTATATATGTATGTTCACACATACATATATACACATACATGTACACACATACACATATATAGATATTCATGAACATACACGTATATATACATATACATTCAAATGCATATACTAAGACTGTATCATTCTTATTTCCACTTACCATCAGTTTCTCTGTAGGTGGATAGGATCTTCCTTTATAAGTCCAAGTCTTTTCATATTTTTCTAAATCGTTTCCTACACCACAACAGTATTCTGACCCAATCACGTTCTATCTGGGAGATTGTCTATGAGAACTCCTCCCACCCAATTTTTTTCTGCATTTCCATCTATTCTTGGCTACATAGGTTCTTTTTATAAAGGAAAATTTTAATTTTAAATAACAAAAATTATCAATTTTAGACTTGAGCACTGCTCTCACCTTATAACATGGAGCAGGTGTGGGAAACCTGCAGCCTCGAGTCCATATGTGGCCTTATAGGTCCTTGGATGTGGCCTTTTGACTGAGTCTAAAATCGTCCAGTTTTGTCCAGTTTTACAGAAAAGATCCTTTTACTAAGAGGATTTGTTCTGTGAAGTCTTTATTCAGTCAAAGGGCCACACTTGAGAAACTAGAGGGCCACATATGGCCTTGAGGCTACAAGTTCCCCACCCCTGGTTTAAGGTCTGATAGTACTGAAACTAATTCACTCACATCTTTTTCCCCTGGTTTCCTTGAAATGCCCAATCCTCTACTCTTCCAAATGAACCATATTATTATTATTATTATTTTCTGACTCAGTAAGATGTTTTTTAGAAATTTAATTAGGAAGGTATTACATAGATTAATTAGCTAAAAAATCTCAATTTTTATTACATTAGCTTTACTACCCACACACAATAGATATTACTTTAGTTATTTAGAACTAACTTTGTATGAAAGGTATTTTGTATTTATATTCACATAGTGCCTGTGTCTGTTTTGCAAGTATACTCTCATTTGTAATAGTGTCTAGTTATTTTATATGGTTTAGAACTATTGATTAATATAGGTGACATGTAGTATAGTTTCCCTATTTTTTCTCTTTTTTTAACTTAATTTTTTATTTAATATTTTTAGTTTCCAATGTTGATTTCCACAAGATTTTGAGGTACAAATGTTCTCCCCATTTCTACCGTTCCCCCACCCTAAGATGGAATATATTCTGATTGCGCCTTTCCCCAGAATGCCTTCCCTTCTATCACCCCACTCCCCCCCCCACTCCATATTCCCTTTCCCCTTACTTTCTTGTAGGGCAAGATAGATTTCTATAGCCCATTGCCTATATATCTTATTTCTCAGTTGCATATAAAAACAATTTTTTAAAGCATTTGTTTTTAGAACTTTGAGTACCAAATTCTCTCACTTCTTCCCTCCTTACCCACACTCCTTAAGAAGGCAAGCAGTTTAACATAGGCCACACATGTATCATTATGCAAAACACTTCCATAATAGTCATGTTGTGTAAGTCTAACTATATTTCCCTCCATCTTATCCTGTGCCCCTTTATTCACTTTTCTCCCTTGACCCTCTCCCCTTTTAAAAGTGTTTGCTTTTGAGTACCTTCTCCCCCAATCTGCCCTCCCTCCTATCATCACACTGTCTCACCCCTTCCCCCTTACTTTCCTGTTGGGTAAGATACCCAGTTGAGTGTGTAAGTTATTCCCTCCTTAAGTCAAATCCAATGAGAGCAAGATTCACTCATTCCCTTTCACCTGCCCCCTCTTCCCTTCCATTACTTTATGCTTTATCTTGCCATTTTTATTTGAGATAATTTACCCTATCTCTACCTTTCTCTTCTCCCAATATACTCCTCTCTCACACCTTAATTTTGTTTTTTTAAGATATTATCCCTTCACATTCAACTCACCCCATGCCCTCTGTATAAATACATATATATGTATATATATATATACACATGCACATATATATGCATATATGTATATATGCATATATATACATATATTCTCTTCAACTACTCTAATACTGAGAAAGTTCTCATGAGTTACAAATATCATCTTTCCACGTATAAATGTAAACAAAACAGTTCAACTTTAATAAATCCCTTATGATTTATCTTTCCTGTTTACCTTTTCATTCTTCTCTTGATTCTTGTCTTTGAAAGTCAAATTTTCTATTCAGCTCTTGTCCTTTAATCAAAAATGCTTTAAAGTCCTCTATTTTACTGAAAATCCATATTTTGCCCTGGAATATTATACTCAATTTTGCTAGGTAGGTGATTCTTGGTTTTAATCCTAGCTCCTTTGAACTCTGGAATATCATATTCCAAGACCTTTGATCCCTTTATGTAGAAGCTGCTAGATATTGTGTTATCCTGATTGTGTTTCCACAAGACTCAAATTGTTTCTTTCTGGCTGCTTGCAGTATTTTCTCCTTGATCTGGGAACTCTGGAATTTGGTGACAATATTCCTAGGAGTTTCGTTTTCGAGATCTTTTTCTGGAGGCAATTGGTGGATTCTTTCAATTTCTATTTTACCCTCTGGTTCTGGTATATCAGGGCAGTTTTCCTTGATAATTTCTTTTTTTTTTAATATTTTTTTTTATTAACATCTTTAGTTTTCAGCATTAATTTTCACATGTGTTTGAATTACAGATTTTTCTCCCCATTTCCACCCCCCCCACTCCAAGATGGCATACACTCTGGTTGCCCCATTCCCCAGTCTGCCCTCCTCTCTGTCCCCCCATTCCCCTTCCATCCCCTCCTCCCCCACTTTCTTGTAGGGCAAGATAAATCTCTATGCCCCATTGCCTGTGCGTCTTATTTTCTAGGTACATGAAAAAAAAAAACTTTTTTACTTCTGAACATCTATTTTTTTAAAACCTTGAGTTCCAAATTCTCTCCCCTCTTCCC
>CM053623.1:57621342-57644024 GCA_028646595.1 Phalanger gymnotis | reverse complement strand
ATAGTTACATCTGTTGTGTAACCTAAAGAATGCCAACAAGCCCACCTGCTCCCCAATAGGATCATAATATTGTAAATTTAGACTTAGAAGGGCACATAGAGGTCATCAAGTCCAACACTTAATTTTTATAGAAGAAGGAATTGAAGTTCACCTAAGTGAAGCAAATTGTCCAAGGTCCTGCCTTTAGTAACAGAAGTAACAGGTGAACCTAGATCTTCTGACTTGGGAACCCTCACCTTGCACGCAGCACCTGACATTTTAGAATTTTTTTTTTATTAAATCCCTGGTTAAATGATTTTCTTAGGAGAGTTAAATCATCACCTAGTAACATAACTTAACAGAATTGAGTTTGACTTCTCACTTAGTGGAATATACAGAAGTAAGGAAGCCATGTGCCAAGCCTTGGGCAAAGGGATATATAAATATTATCTTATTTAATAACAAGATACACAAGTTCTAATAATTTCAGGGAGATGGGGAGATAGGAAAGGTCTAAAATATGGGTTTCTCCAAGCTGGGAGAGAGAAGCCCATTGTAGCCAGATCATGTAATTGTAGAACACTGGATAGTCCATTATAAAAAATGATTATTGTATCCAATATCAGGCCACTAAATTTGAAGAAGCCATTTTGTAGCTAAGATTGTGATGATCAGAACTTTATAGCAGTATGCTGAATTTAGACAGCACGAGACTTAGAAGGCTTGGTGGTTACAGGGAGTCGATTGCACTTCTATGCCTTTAAGAACTAGAAAACACATTGTTTATCAACCTAGGTGGCAAGAACAAGTATGTAAAATATGTAGCTACCAGATGATGGCCTCTTCTTCCACCCCACATGGTGACCTTCCCAACTGCATATTCAGGTTTCTGTCCTAGGATTTCTGTCTCCCATATCCCAACTGAGCTATTGGTTTGCTTTTTATGGCTACAGTTCATACTCCTTGCCCTGGGTACCACACCTAGAGTTATAACTCTGCTAAGGAGACATTGAAATGGGTTAGGGATCTTTAATGGGGAGTTCATGAAACCCCAAGAGAGTCTGCTAATAGATTTCAGAAGATCCATGAGCTGCTACTGGGAAATACACATTTCACTAAACTAAGTAAAGTTGAGGATTATCTTCAATTTTGACTTGCCTTTTTTTTTTCCGGGAAAGGGTCTATAGCCTTCACGACAACACCAAAAGTGTCCATGATACAACATAGGTTAAGAGCCTTGGTCAAGATATTGATATCTACCTTCATCAATGCCATTTCCCTCAGTCCCAATGTCAGTTAAGGTCCTGGTCCTGTATCCCTAGACCCTGATTCTTTTCCAAAGGATTTATATTACTCTTCACCTTAGAATCTTCCTTTCTATTGAAGATTCCCCCCCCCCATAACATAATAGAATAAATAGGACAATTGCTCATGAAATTGCAATTCTATTAAGTACAAATTGCTATTCCTTTTAAATATATAATAAAGTTATAATATAAATTTCCCCTCCTTTTTATTTTTTCCCACCCTAGAAATGGCTGCCATCACACACACACACACACACACACAAACACACACACGTACACATAGTTCTATGTATTGATTCTTTCTCTGGATGCAGATAGTGTCTTTCTTCATATTCCTTTATAGTTCATTTCAGTATTTATGATGGTCTATATGACTTGTTTGCTCTAAGTCATTCTTTTTTGGAAGGGGGAAGACAGGGCAATTGGGGTTAAGTGACTTGCCTAAGTTCACACAGCTAGTAAGTGTGTCAAGTATTTGGGGCCAGATTTGAACTCAGGTCCTCCTGCCTCCAGGGTGGGTACTCTACTCATTGCACCACCTAGCTGCCCCTACTCCAAGTTGTTCTTGAAACAATATTGCTATTACTGTATGTAATGTTCTCTTGGTTTTGCTCATTTTTCTCTTCATTATTTTGTGCAAGTCTTTCCAAGTCTTTCTAAGATCATTGTGTTTATCACTTGTTATAGCACAGTAGTATTAGATCACAATCATATACCACAACTTGTTCAGATGTTCTCCAATTGATGGGCATCTCTGTAATTTCCAATTTTTTGCCATCTATCCAAGATTGAGTGATGATATTCCATGGAAAATACATGTCCACTATTCCTCCTATATATATGTAATATATATGCGTATATATATACATATGTATGTATACACACACACACACACATATATATATATGTATATCTCCAAAAGAGATCGTGAAAATGGGAAAAGGACCCACATGTACAAAAATATTTATAGCAACTCTTTTTGTGGTGGCCAAGAACTGGAAATCAAAGGGATGCCCATCAATTGGGGAATGGCAGAGCAAGTTGTGGTATATGAATGCAATGAAATACTATTGTGCTATACGAAATGATGAGCATGTAGAGGAAAACCTGCAAAGATGTATATGAATTGATGCTGAGTGAAGTGAGCAGAACCAGGACAACATTGTACATAGTGACAGCAACAGTGTGCGAGGACTCATTTTGGTAGACTTAACTCTTCTCAGCAATGCAAGGACCTAAAACTTTTCCACATGCCTCATGATGGAAAATGTTATCCCCATCCAGAGAAAGAACTATGGAGTCGGAAAGCAGAATGAAGTAGACTCTTTTTTTGTTTTATTTTGCTTCTTGTGGTTTCTCCCATTCATTATAATTCTTCTATGCAAATATGTCTAATGTGAAAATGTGTTTAATAAGAATGTATGTGTAGAGCCCATATCGCATTGCGTACTGTCTTGGGGAGGGAGGGGGAGAAAACTTAAAACTTAAGGAAATGAATGTTGAAAACTGACAATAATTAAATTAGATATTACAAAAACAAAATATATATGAATATTTACTTTCTCAAAGATCCTATTAGCATTTATGCCTAACTTTCCATAGGCAAATTATAAGGAAATATATGAATGTGGGGAGGGAGGAGAAAGTTCAAGAGGAATTTTAACCCTTGGAAGTTGAAGAGATATCAGTCGACTAAATTATATGGCATGTGGTAAAAAAGAGAATACCTGAAAAAAATATCACTGGTCTAGAATTGAACCTGAAATTTCATGATGGTGTCATTTTATTACCCTTTACCCATGTCTTTATGGAGACAGCTAGGTGGTCCAGTGGACAGAATATTATACCAAGATTCAGAAAGATCTGAGTTCAAATTCATCCTGAGATATTTCCTAGCTGTATGATCCTGGGCAAGTTATTTCACCTCTCCTTGTCTCAGTTTCCTCAACTGTAAAGTGGGGGTGGTAATAATAGTTCCTGCCTCCCATGGTTATTGTGAGGCTCAAATCAGAAAATTGAAGGGATACTGGTATGCTACTAAAAGACCTTCAACCAATCATTCAATTATCAAGTATTTATTAAGAACCTACTGTATGGTAGGCTCTAGTTATATGAGCACAGAAATGAACATCTGAATGAGTTTTTCCATGGATATGTTGTCACGGGGTGATAAGGTTAGGTTTTCTAGCACTCATATTTCAGGGTAATTATAAATATTGAATCATTTAGGCTGTACTGAGAACTTGAAAATTGGATCTCTCTTATTGTTTAGTGGGAAAGTATGATCTGAGTTCCAAAAACTACCGCTTTACATATGTACTTTTGCCATTCAATCTATTCAAAAATCAAAGACATTCTATATACCGACAACCAGACTGGCTGAGTGGAGGGCATCAGTTCTGGAATCAGAGGATCTGGGTTCATTGTGATCTTGGGCAATTAACTTTCCTGGGCCTCAGTTTTCTCATCTTTAAAATGAGATGTATGGATTAAATTATTTTTCAAGTCCTTTACAGCTTTAGTTATATGATCTCAAAAAATGTCCCTGGAAAATTGATAGGGACAGGTGTTTGAGTTTTGCTTCCAACTTTGATCCTACGCATTATGAAAAATATGAGGTCAAGAAAGAATATATTTTTCCTGGGGCATTGAGCCATCAGCAGAGTATAATGTAGGCCTTTGGTCTTCTAGTGTGGCATACTATTCCTTTGATTTATGACATTATTCTCCTAAGGAGTTTTGAGAGTGGGCACACTATTGAGCTAATGCAGAAAAGCAGGATTTAAAGGGTTATATATCTCTGGATAGTTAAGAAATGGAACAGATCTGGTGCCAAGACTTGAATTTATGATTTTCAGTTCAGAAATAAAGAGCTGTTTCAAATCACCAGGAGATTTGGATTTCTGTTACATTCTTTTTAAGTGTTTTCTTTTTTTTCCTTCTGAAGAAACATGCTTCAGAAAGGACACCATAACCCTACACAGACTTGGCATTCAACTGACCTGTCTGTGAACATGTTTTCACGTGATCTGAGATGTTTGAAGCGGTTCAAACATTCTTGATAGTTTCAAATAGTCTGCTTTCAAGGGTTGGCAACTGATATTTATCAAAGATAGGCCCATGCCTAAGTGGTAAATCCAAGCAAATTCAAATATACCTTGGAAAGACCTTACGTTGCTTTCTGTAAATAGATGGGATCGGCCATTGCCAACAAATTTAGAAATTAATCATGTTCAGTGGAACAGCTTGAGGAATTTAGGTAGTTGGCAAGTCCTCAAAAAAGAGGTTGAAAGAAACAACACTAGTGTGTTATTGACATATTTTATAATCAATTCTGTTAAATGAATGAGTGCGTAAATTAAAAATAAAAAGAATGCACACATTTCAGTTAATCTCAGTTGTCTATATTCTAGTCATCTTTTATTTCAAGTTCAGTGTGATTTATCTGTCTTTCTAAAAGCACCACTGAGACCTGTTTCTTGACATTGTATATTTTTACACTGTTTATTGTTTATACATGCTGATCACAGTTGGGTATAATATATCTCTGTGTCAGAGAGCGGAATAGGCAGTCATCATTATGCAGCCGAAGAAATGCAAGGAAATTACCCCAAGTGCTCTGATTGTCCAAAATACTTCAAATGACTTAACAAGCTGACATGATTTCTCAGTTGTTTTCCTCTCATTTTTCTTTCCTTTCCTCCAAGGAAACTTGGAGAAAGGGCTGCTTCCATTCTCTTACTAAGGTTTGACTTTCTCTTTTAGATATCAATACAAAAGCTTAAAGAAAATCAATGAAAGTATAGGAGAAACCAAGGTTATCATCTCATGTCTATGCAATTCACGTGAAAATATATATTGTTTACTGAAAGATAAAAATCTCTTTTATAGGATGATACTACCATTTACTTGGTAAGACGTCTCCAAGTCAATTTAAAATGGCTAGTCAGTTTTTTTTTTTGAAGAGGGAAAGCAAGGCAATTGGCGTTAAGTGACTTGCCTAAGGTCACACAGCTAGTAAGTATCTTGACAGAATAGAGAATCTTTTAATGTGTTATTTTTAAGCAATTATTCAAAGCATTTTTGACATAGGTATTACTCAGCCCTCACATAACGCTGTGTGATGATTTTGCTATCCTTGTTTTATTTGGGGGAATATAGAGGTAGTAAGAATTTAACTACTTATTCAATGCCCTCCGTCAAATCTCTGACAGAGCCAGGACTTCATACAATGGTCCATTGAGTATCCATTCTTTCCTTAACCCTGTAAACTACCAGAGGTGTCAGAAGGCACGGAGATGGTCTATCAGAATGGAAAGTAGAGCTCTCATGTTCCTACTCAACATTCCTCTCAACCTTGTGAGTAACAGGCTATCTCTAATGGACATTTTTCATAACTACATCTAGTTAAGTGCATTTTTACCTCTGGGCCATCACTCTCCTATAAATATCAAATAACTTTTCAAGGAAGCAGGTTGCCAACTTCCTACGCATTTTGTCTATAGCCAGACAAGAAAATATCATTTAAAAGCTCTGGGTTGGAGGTGATCATCTTTTAAATGCTTGTTAGAACTAATTGCTCAGGAGAAAAAAGCAACAGCTTTGTGGATTAAAACACAGTGTCCCCAACCTTCACAAGGAGGCAAGTCACAGATTCCTGTCACTGGGGAAGATTCAGATATAAGAGGAAATAAGTTAAGCCTAGAATATTCGGAATGTGATCTATGCTTGAAATCAGGCCATAAAAAATAGAAACTGGATAGGGACAAAAGAAAGAAAACTGATCTGGAGTTTCTTTAAAGTAAAATTAATTATTGTTTTTAAGGCATATCTTATGACATATAGAGAGTAATTTGTTTGACTCTATCATCATATGCACCATGTCCCTTTTTCTCAATATGATATAATTAGAAGGAAATTAAGTTCTTTTACTAAGTACTAAAGTACTGACAGCTTTAACATGACTGCCATCTTCTGGTAACAGTCAGCTCACTTAGGTTCTTGGTGCTGGGGCTATCGTTAGGTCCTGTTTCTTTTTAAGGTGAATGTATAACATCAGGCATTAACTATAGAGACTTGCTCTGTGTTTCTATTAATATTGCTACAGTTACCATTGTATAAGATAAACAAAATTTAGATTGGTTTTGTCTGATGCTTTTTAATGGCCAACATTCCATCATTTGAGAGTTTAAATCAATAGATCCATATAAATCAAATTATTCCAATATTTGAGGGTTTGCCCAGTCATGATTTTAATGAGGAGAAGAATTAAATCATCTTATACTCATGAACTGTAAGGAGCTAAGAATGCATCTAGCCTGACTTCCTGATTTTACAGATGAGGTAATGGAGACACAAAGAAGCAAAGCAATCTGACCACAGGTATGAGGCTTATTAGCTTATCACAACCATTTTTGTAAAGCTGACACTTTGGGGAGTGTAACTAACTAAATAGCATCTTATTTATAATCTCTCTAATGGATGTAATTCCTGAAAAAAAAATCTTATATAGAGAAAGAGCTTAGAGAGGTAAAAAGCACTATTCCCTGCCCTTTAGGAGCTTCCAGTCTACTTTGGGAGATAAGACATACACAGAAATAACTATAAGTCAACATCTTCTAAACATCGAATCATTATCATTGACAATCAGAGTGACAACTAGCATCGGCTTACCCGGAATTTTCTCTGGAATTGTAGCATGTGAGAACGTGCTTCCTCCCCAGTGTCATGGTCTTCTTCCTTGCTCAGCAGTAGGTCTTGTCAACTATATCACCTTTCACTCAGGGTTATCTTGCTCTGCACCATTTCCTACCCACCCTATTTTCTCCCACAGTTGGATAATTAGGGATGACTTGCGATATCTATAGGGAGGTAATTTTCTTATAAAATGGTGAGCCTATCTACTGCACTTGGGATGTACTGTCCTCTGTACCAATTGGCAACTCAGTTCCTAGTTGTAGTTTAATGAATAATTATTTGGCTAAAACTTTACTAGGAAAAGCATTCCCTACTAGCTCCTATAAGACTTTTCCCTGGCACTAATTTACAAAACTTCATCTTACAAACTTTGATAGAAATCTTTCTAAAATGCATTATATGTTTTCCTTTCCCTTCAGACAGAAGATGATGTACATTATTCAATTTTTTTCTTTGTACCTTGAGGCCATCGTTATGAATTTACATCATTGCATTATAGTATCACACCAAGCAGTTCTGTATTTACTTTTAAGATTTTTTAATCCACCTTTTGCTAGCATGTTAGCTCTACCTCTCTAATTTGCCTGTTTTTAAGTAGGCTTTCATTCTCTATCTAGTATTCTGCTGCAGGGTAGATAACTGAAAACTCAAGCTTATAAAACAGGGGGCTTTAAGCAAGAGTAAATAAGATTTGAGATACAGTGAATCCCCACAATGTTGAATTATGTAAATACTAGCTGTTTTTATAATAGATACTCTCGATGGACCACAATCTCCATCTCCTTCCCATTTGAAACTTGGATTCTGCCTCTGGATTTCTTCCCCTCTGATAGATGAGCTTTCGCCTTGTTCTTAAGGAAGGTCAGGCCTCTTTATATTTCCTTAATGCTCTTCCCCATGAGTCAGGTCCCCTTTCTCATTTTTCTAACATATTTAAGTACTGTCTTTAACCATGAGTCTGTCAACTTCGTAAAGGAGTGTCCTACTTTGCTTGCTTATATTTCTATCCCCAACACATAGCACAGCGACTGACACATAGTAGGTGCTTAATAAATGGCTTGCCTATCTACTTGACTCAGTAATTATCAATTTGCTGTGGGAATCATTGAATGAATGGTGTTTAGTTGTACTGGTTTTGTAGTCAGAGGACTTAGAATGTAATCCAGCCTCTGTTTACAAACTATATAATGTTGGGCAAGTTATTTAAACTTCCCAGGTTTCAATTTCCTCATCTAAAAATCATAGGATTAGGCTGGGGGGCTTCTGAAGTCCTTTGTAGCTCTATAAAAATGATCCTATCTTGATTGTTGAATTTTTTCAGAGAAAAGAAAGACTGGGAAGGTCCTACAGTATGTCATAATCAAAGAAAATGGGGCTTAGAAAGATTGTGCCTTAGTCAAGGCCATATAGTTACTAAGGACCAAGATCTTGATGTGCTAATTCAATAAAATTTAATTCCTTTAAAAAACACTTACTTGCTGGCTACTGCATGCAAAACAGTATGCTAAGTGAAAGGGGAAATACAAGTTGTAGGAGAATATGTTTCCTGCCCTCACAAAGTTGGTAATTTAAAAATAGGATGTGATATATACAATGATGACTTTAGTATAAAATAATATATACTAGGATTAGAAAGATGAGAAACAAAGAGTCTTTTGAGATCCAAGGGAGAAAATTCCATTACCAAATGCAAAATCAGAGAAAGACTCGTAATGGTAGCAACATTTGAGTTGAACTTTAAAGAGTAGATAGATGAATAGAGAGATAAATACGTGTTTATTAAGTGCTTGTTATGTGCCAGGCACTGTTCTAAGCATTGGGGTTATACATACAAACCAGAAAGACAATCCCTTCCATCAAGGAGCTTCTATTCTAATGATTGGAAACAGTAGTACATAAACCACTGGAAAGGGAGTACCAGCTTGGTAGGCCTGATTGGGAGTTGGTTGATTAGGGATGTGGAGGTCTGGTCCCTCCCACGTAAACCAAAAATCTGACTTATCTGGAACTCAGGATTGAGGACCCAAGGGCAGTGTATAAGATTCTGTTGGGAGGAGATGATGGTGATGACTAGATAGTAGATGTCACATAAAGGAAACTGCCAGGAATGAAAGAAGATGATCTACAAGGAAAGCCAAGAAGACAAGATGTTATAGCATAAGAGACAGTGTGAACGAGGGCATAGGAGTAAAAAGAACAAAAAAAAATTAGTTCAATCTTTTGGAACACAAAGATAGAAAAAGCCCAAAACAAGGCTGATAAAATTAGGTAGTTCCAGATAATCTATGTTCTAAAAGTCAGGAAAAAGAGCTGGAAATTTATTCTGCAGGATATATGGAACCATGGAAGATTTTAGATCAGAGGAATGAATTGACAAGATCTAATAAACATGAAGATTCTCAGAATCTCAGAGTCAAAGGGGATGTCAGAGCCATCCCAATCTAATCCAGACTTAAACAAGAATCTCCCTCACCACAACGTATTTAACAAGTTGTCATCAAACTTTTGTTTGAAGACCTCTGAGAGTGAACACTCTACATCAGAAGCTTAGGCCACTTTTTGACAGATCTGATTATCAGAAAATGTTTTCCTGCCTTCAAAATTAACTTCTGATTCTTTGAAGCTTTCATTTATGGCACCTGGTTCTGTGTTCTGGGGGCAGAGCAAAAATAAATAAATAACGTTTCATCCGTTTTTATATAACAACCATTCATATACTTAAGGACAGCTGTCATGTTCTCCCATTAATCTTCCTCTCTATAGGCTAAATAAACATGACTGAAGAATTAAAATGTATTTATTAACAGCCTCTACTATATTCCAAGAAGACAAATTTACAAGTCTTTTCCCTCAGACATTACATTTTATGACAACAAATGACCTAAACACATGCATATATTTGTGTATATATATATACATATGTTTGTATGTATATATATATACATGTGTATTTACTACATATGTATTCACATGTAAGTATTTATACATAGGCATATTTGTATATAATTATTTACAAAACAAATACAAGGCAGTTTTGTGAGGGGAAAACACTAGAAGGTATAGGGGCAATCAGGAAAGACCCCATGTAGAAGGTAGTCTTTAAGCTAAGTTTTGAGAGGACTTCAGAATTCTAAGGGGAAGGGGTAAAGATGTAGTGCATTCTGGGCATGAGGTCTATGCAAAGGCATTGAGATAGAATCCTATCCTGCCAACTCCAACATGGAAGTTTCCTTCACAAGACCTTCTTCCATTGACCAACCTAAAAGACCTCATATTGGGGTCAGTGACAGTTTTCTTTAGTGCCAGTCACTCAGTTACAAAGGAAAATGACAATTTCCTGTTAATTTTATTTACCATTAGAAACAAATAATCACTGAAGTACTATTTGTGCCTATAGTTAAATTCATCTAAGGATATTAGTATTTTGTTTTGCATTAAATGAAAGTACAAAGATCTGATCCCAGGAGAGTGTTTCTTTAGATTTTAATTTGACTGGTGTAAAGAACTTACTGCTAACTGGATACCATTTGCTTCCCTCACTTTTCATCACCAAAGATTTGTTTTGAATTTGGGATTCCAAGAAAACCAATGTACTTCACAAGTCACTAACCAAAGTGTAAATTGGTTCCTGATAGGAAACTTGGCTCGGCTTACCCTGTGGTTTATGAGTGTCAACAGATCTGCCCAATATGGTGTTTTAACAATTTTGCCTCCAGGTTCTGTGTTTCTATCAAATTTCCCATACCTCTCATATGTCACTTTTTAAATATCAAAGTTAGTGTACAAATAATTCAGATTTTACTTTTGGCCATGCGTGGTTCAGTGTATATGTATGTGCTTGTATGATGCACACATGTAATATTCCATAGATTATTTTGGGGTATCTCTAAGCAAAGTTTAGTGAGAGAATAAAAGAGTTCTGTGTTCGTGTCTCATTGGGCAATATTTATGAATTGCACCATTCTCTTGATCTACATTCAGAAACTGAGCATAGGGCTTTGGTAGGATTTGGAAAGTTAGAATGATTAAAGCTCCAGTAAAATAACTAAGTAAGGATTTATCTGCTCTGGCTAGTCTCCCTTCTACTTCCAAGATGGTCACAAGTCCCGGGTCCATTTCAGAGTAAATCTTTCTGTCTGATTTGTTGGAAAGAAGAAATACATCAGATATTGCCGTGTATATTGTGCATTATATAAATTTTCTACACAATTGTTTATGGTGAAATATTCCTTTAGGAAACAGTTTTTCTTATTTATTTGTGTCATTTTCAGGCACCTTGATTTTAGTAATAATGAACAGAAGAAGGCAGAAGCTGAGATTTTTGATGTTGTAAATCTTAAATAGAAATTTATCATTGGGGAATAGTGCTTCTCCATAAAACAGTAAGCCTTTTGAAAGGCAAAAGCTCTTTTGCTCTATTTTCCATTCATCATTTTACCTTTTAAAAATGAATCAATGCCCCAACAAGAAAAGAAACTCTTAATTGATAGGTGAGAAAACCTGAGCACTCCAAGGTTATAATGGCAGCTCATGCTGCACATATAACAAAATTGTAGCCCGCAGCATAAAACCTCATTTCAGTTTTGATTTTATTCCAAATGCCTATGATATAGATATGCAGCTCTTTTTTTCTGAAAGAAATTAAAAGGTCCTCTTTCCTCCCTGATGCCAAGTCTTTCCCTCAAATGTCCTTTAGAGCCACAGGGAGTTGGATATTCAGCAGATGGCAGAAGAGTCAGCCATGAGGCAAAAGCAATGGGCTTCTTGAAAAATGCAAGAGTTCCCCTAAGTACTGGTAGGTCATAGTGATACATTTGCCAAGGAAAAACACATCTGGATATGTGGATGTACATTCATCTTTGCATTTTATATTTCCACAATGACACTGCCTGAAAATATCAGTTATCCTTTCCACTTGAGTGGATACTTAGGCTCTATCCCTTGCTTAGGATCATTAGAAAGCCTAATGCCATAATATAACTCTATCTCTTCTTATAATCAGTAGAAAATCTTTGCTAGAAAAAGTATTAGGGAAATGGGATTTAGAGTCCAAAGATCTAAGTTCAAATCTCAGCTCTGAAAATTATGACCTTTTTGGCCTTGGGTAGAATCAAAAATTATCTGTATTGGAAGGGATTTCAAAGGCTGATTTTTCTAACTTGTGACTGACTACAAATCCTCTCTCGTAGTTTTCCAAATAACTGGTCATCAGGACTTATCATCAGGTCATCTGATTAAGGGTTAATATACTACCTCCCAAGGCAACCTATTCCACCATTGGATAATTCTATTTTTTAGGAAATGTTTTGTTTACATCAAGACTGTCTGCTTCACAGAAACACCCATTCATTCCAGATCTCGTTTATTACATTCCTTTTAGTTCTTCATGTCACTTTGTCTCACTAGGCCTCGGTAGCCTCATCTATAAAATGAGAGAGTAAGGCTAAGTGACTTTTTGAAGCATTAGTTAATCCAAAAAGCTTAAAGAAACTTTTCATCCTACATATGGGAAACAAAGTCTTTAACCTAATGAGGAATGAAAAAAAATGAGAGGAACCTGTAGAGCCTGCCCTGACGATACTTACAGCCAAATTGAAGAAATAATAAACATATGTCTAATAGTAGCTGCGATGGTGTGGTAAGCCGAACTGAAGCAAGCAGGGCTCTTTGTCACTCTTGTTTGCTTCTACTCATTTGTAGGCTGAGCTACTCCTCCCCTTGAGAGTGACTCACAACTATTCCCTTCTCCTTTTCCATCTTTCTTTAGCACACTGATATTTCTTTCAAACTTGGCCTCAGGTGACAATGAGAAGGTGAATAGCAAAGGCCCTGCACTTCGGTATCAGCCTAGCTAGCTGTGCTCATCATTAGCACTGAATCATTGCCTGAGGGTTCATGGTGTAAGCTTTTTTTCTTCCCTGAGAAGTTAAAAAAAATCATATTATTTTCTTTGAGGGCTAAACCCCCATCCAGAGATCAAGCTCTGGTTAAAATATTACAGCTTTTAATCTCTTTGTGTTTCCTCTCTGAGGGAGTTACATCCTAGTCTTCCCATCAACAGTATTCTGATTACATAACGTACAAAGCTTAGTAATGTATGTGGTTATCAGCTTTAAAAAATACGGCTGACATGGTAGATGTTTAAACAGAGAAAGGTAAACAAAATTTTAAGAATGGTAAGCCTCTTCCACCCCAGGTGAAGGCAGCAGGCTCCCACCTTCTCCAAAGGAAGAAGAAAAATAAAACTTCCATTGGAGTCTTATGAGTGCTAACTTCTTGCTGCAGTATAGCTTCTATTCCAAATCCTTTTGTGGATTAGTTCACACTGCCTCAGTCTTAAAATCCCAGCAACTGCTCTCATGATGGCTATCCTCTGGGGCTTCCCTCTCCAACTTACTCTTTTATTCTTCTTGTTTCTTGTTTGCCTTTGTCCCTGTCTTCGCTCTATCAACTTTCAGTGCTTCTATTTCCTACGATGTCTTAGGATGGAATGATAATTCTCTAAATCTTTTCAACCCCTTAGCCCAAATAAAATTTCAGGGCAAAATTTCTGAGATGTTGAATGAAACACTAGGAGATTACTTGAATAACAAATATTCATCTCCATTTTCCAAATTTGCTTGGTGATATATGTCAGGGTAAGGTCAACATATCACTATACAAACTAAAGAATTAGAGGGCAAAATAGCATGCCAATTTCATGGTACAATTAATGGATAAATCATATATAATATGTCATAATTATATGAAATAAAACAATTAGGCAAAATTAATTCAGAATAGCATTGTTGAATTAGAATCGCATCTTACAAGAGACAGAATATGAATAGATCTTTTAAGAGGCATAGAATATGTATAAATGGAGAGGAGTTTATAGGGTACTTCAAGTAGGAAAAAAAGTTCATTCAAAACTGCTAACTGCTTTCCCAATGACTAGCCATTTTCTTGATTTGCTTTCCTCTTTTACTTTTAGAGCATCATTGGACAGGAAGAAGGACACAATAGTAAGTATCATATTAAATATATTTTCTATTTATTGTATCCAAGTTGTAGGTTTTTGGTTCATATCATCATAAAGTTGATTTTAGATATTCTGGGAATGTTTTCATGCGGGGAGTTACTAAAATATATTATTTCTTCATATTCACAATATTCCTGTGTGTCAACTATTATGCCCTTGGACCTATATGGGTCTTCCTTACAGGCAACCAGTAACTGCTGGCTTCCACCATTTAGTCTGGATATCCCAGGTATGTTGCAATATTTTGATGTATCTATGATTTCTTCAGTCTAGGAAATACCACCAGTGCTATAAATTAAGACTTCTCCATATCATTTCTTTTTTTGTTGTTTTGTTTAAAAAAGAACTTTATTCTGAGTTAGGTATTTTTTAATTTTTCATTTCATTAAATGTTTCCCAATTACATATGTAAACATTTCAGCAATCCTTTTTTTAAATTTTGAATTCCAAATTCTCTCACCTGTGTTCTTCCTCTCCTCCTTCCTTGAGAAGCCCAGAAATTTGATATCAATTATACAATGTGAAGTCATGTAGAAATATTTCTATATTTGCCATGTTGCAACAAACAAAACAAAACAAAAGCAAAACAAAAAACCCAATAAAACTAAAGTAAAAAATATGGTTCGGTCTGTATTCAGAGTTCATCAGTCCTCTCTCTGGAGATGGATAGCATTTTTTCTCATAGGTCCTTTGGAATTGTCTTGGATTATTGTCTTAATTGGAGTAGTTAAGTCTTTGACAGTTGATCATCATTTCTGCTACTGTGCATAATGTACTCTTGGTTCTGCTCACTTCACTTTGCATGAGTTCATATAAGTATTCCCAGTTGTTTCTGAAACAATTTTACTCATCATTTCTTATATCGCAATAATATTTCATCATAATTACATATCACAACTTTTTCAACAATTCTCTAATCAATGGTTAAACACTTGATTTCCAAATCTTCACCCCACAAAAATAATTTTGTACAACTAGGTTCTTTTCCCTTTTCTTTGATCTCTTTAAGATATAAACCAAGTAGAGATATTGCCCACTCAAAAGGTACACGCACTTTTTCAACTCTTTGGGCACAATTCTAAATTACTCTCCAGAATGGTTGGACTAGTTAACAACTCCAGTAACAGTGCATTGGTGTCCCAATCTTTCCACATTCCCTCAAGTATTTGTCAGTTTCCTTGTCATATAATCCAGTCTGTCAGATGTGAGGTGGTATCTCAGAGTTGTTTTAGTTTGCATTTTTCTAATCAATAATGATTTAAAGCATTTTTAAAATGTGACTATTGGATACCTTTTGTTTCTTCTTCTGAGAACTGCCTGTTCATATCCTTTGACCATTTATCAGTTCTGTAATGACTCTTATTTTTATTAGTTTTGCTCAGTTCCCTATTTTTTACAGAGAAATTTGATCTAAATTTTTCACAGTTTACTATTTTCTTTCTAATTTTGGTTGTAATCAAGATTATCCATTTTATTTCCCATAATCCCTTCTATTTGGTGTTTGGTCCTATACTCTCTCCTTATTCATAGAGCTGGCAGATACATTTTCCATGCTTTCCTAATTTCCTTATGCTATTACCATTTATGTCTAAATCAACTATCCATTTTGACCTTATCTTGGTATATAGTGGTAAATGTTGGTCTATGCCTAGCTTCTGCCAAACTCCTTTCCAATTTTCTCAGCAATTTTTATCAAATGGTAAGTTCTTACCCCTCCAAAGTTTGGAAATTTGGGTTTATCAAACATAAGGTAACTTTGCAGAGGTTCAAGCATTGTTCCCCACCCCACCCCCCAGACACACACATTTTCCCCTACACTGTAAAATATCTTCCTGAATCTCTCTTATGGGGGATAATTTCCCCCATTCTTCCCTTCCTCATTCTTCTAGGGGATCCCTGTTTCTCAGCTATCCATTTTATTTACATCATCCCAATATAATTGACTTATTTCTGCACCTTCTTTTTGTGCAGAATCCCTTTAACTGCCCTAATAATGGTAAAGTTCTTAGAAGATATATGTATCATTTTCCCATATAGAAAGGTAAACAGTTTAATGTTGTTGAGTCTCTTATGACTTCTCATTCATATACCTTTTTATGCTTCTCTTGAGTCTGGTATTTTAAAGTCAAATTTTTTGTTCAGCTTTGGTCTATTTATCAGGAATGCTTAAAGATTCTGTATTTCAATAAATATCAATTTTTCCCTGGAAGGATTATACTCAGTTTTGCCAGGTAGGTTATTATTTGTTGCAATCCAGCTATTTTACTTTCTGGAATTTCATATTCCAAGTCCTCTTTCAATGTGGTAATTACTAAATCTTGTGGGATCCTAATTGTGTTCCACAGTATCAGATTCGATTCTTTCTGGCTTCTTATAATAATTTCTCCTTCACCTGGAGCTCTGGAATTTAGCTTAATTTTTCCTGGGAGTTTTCATTTGCGATCACTTTCAGAAAGGGATTGTTGAATTCTTTCAATTTATGTTTAACCACATGGACCTAAGATATCAGGACCATTTCCCTTTTTAATTTATTGAACTATATCTAGGCTCTTATGATCGTGGCTTTCAGGTAGTCCAATGATTCTGAAATCATACCTCCCCAATTTATTTTCCAAGTCAGCTTTTTGCCTGTGAGATGTTTCACATTTTCTTCTATTTTTTTTCATTTTTAACTGTTTTATTGTTTATTCATGTCTCATAACATCATCAGCTTTTCCTTGACCAATTCTAATTTTTAAGTAATTTTTTTTTCTTTAGTGACTTTTTGAACCTCTTTTTTGTCATTTGGCCAGTTCTGATTTTTAAGAAGTTATTTTCATCAATGAATTTTGGTTCCTATTTTTCTTTTGGCAATTTTTGTTTTTTTAAGGTGTTATTTTCTTCTGTATTTTTGTGTCTATTTTTTTAACCAAGCTGTTGTCTTTTCATAATTTTCTTCCTTTGCTCTCATTACCAAATTTTCCTTTACCATTCTTATTTGATTTTAAAAATAATTTTTTAGCTGTTCCAGAATTTCTTGTGTCCAGTTGACATTCCCCCCCCACACTTTGAGGTTTTGCTTGTAGCTTTTTTGACTTCATTTACTTTTTCTGAGTTGTGTCTGATCTTTTGTGTCACCTTAGTAGCTTTTTGTGGTTCTTTTACTATTGTTTGCTCATTTTTTACACTATATCTTGATTTTGTACTTCATTTTAATGTGGGCTTTGTTCCTGGGTTAGGGGATAGGCTCTGTCTCAGGCTTCTGGCTTTCCTGAACTATTATTTTCAGAGCTAATCCTGGAGGTTTGGAAATGTTTTGTGCTTCTTGGATGGTGTGATATGGTCACTGCTGTTCTTGTCTGCATTCTGGTCCTTACCCAGGAAGGGCCCCTGATCCCTTGGGATTGCAACTGATACTATTTATCAGGATTCTTGATTTCTTGAAATGGGAAGTGATGCTGCCTCTCAGGGTTTTCACTCCCTCGTGACTGAAAGTGCTCCTACCTGCCCTTGAACTATGACCCAGAAATGGATATAGACAATGGAGTTGCCAAACAATTGCCCTTCAGGTCTTCCACCTCCCTAATGACTGAAATTGCTCTTCTGTGCTCTTTAGCTATGACTCAGAAGTCGATATAGGGAATGGAGTTGCAGTATCTGGTCCTGCACCTAGCACTAGCACAGGGGTCCCATGTAGTCTTTTTCTGCCAGTTTCCAGGTCCCCTTAATACATCTGCATTGAGAATTCCCAAAGATTCTGCTGCTTCTGTCGCCACCACCAAGTACCACCGCTGTTTTTTCATCCACGTAGGCACCAGGCAAGCCTCCCCCCATCAGCCACATGTCACAGATCTTTCTTTCCTAAACTCCTAAGTTGCCTTGGACCAGAATAATGTCTCACCCTGACCTTCTGTTGGCGCTGTCACATCAGAATTCAACTCGAGGTATTATTTTTTTTGGGAGAGTTCAGAAGATCACTTTGCTCCACCATCTTTGTTCCACCCCTAGAAATCTTTCAATATCTTTTCAACCCATGTGATTCTTGTCCATAACTTTCCATAAAACTTTATTTCTTTCCATCTACCATTGAGTCATCAAATTAAGATCCCTAAAAGAGAGATCTGACCATTTCACCTTAATCTCTATTCCGTTTACTCTTTAAGGTTTCTATTACCTTCAAGATCAACTGTAAAGTCCTGTGTTTGCCATTCGCACTCCTTCAAAATGTGGCACTTTTCTACCTTTCCATTTTTCTTAAACTTTATTGCCCCTGAAGTATTCCACAATTCTGTGACACTGTTCTTATTCCTTCCTCTCACAGGTGTCTCCATCTTTAGACCAGAGACATTTTCACTGTTTTTTCCCCCCATAATAGTGGTATTTCTAGGGTCAAAAAGTTTCTATAGTTTTATAATGCTTTTGTCATAATTATGGATTGCTCTCCAATATGGTCAGAGTTATATCCACAGCTTATTAGCGTCCTAATTTTTCCTCATCCCCTCCAACATTCATCATTTTTCTCTTCTATCATTTTAGCCTCTGTGATAATTGTGAGATGATATCTCAAAATTGTTTTAGTTTGCATTTCTCCAATTGATAAAGATTTAGAGCATTTTAATATGATTATGTATAGCATTGATTTCTTCATCCAAAAACTGCCTGTTCATATCCTTTGACTATTTATTAATTTGACAAAATTCTCTATGTAGTTGAGCTTTGAAACTTTTATATGAGAAACTATCTATAATGTTTTTATTCAAATTTTCTTTCATTCTAATCTTGGCTACATTGCTTTTATTTCTACAAATGCTTTTTAATTTAACATAATCAAAATTGTTCATTTTACACCTCACAGTGCTCCCTGTCTCTTAGTTATTTACAAATTCTCCTACCCATAAGTCTTGTAGGTAATATGTTCCACATTCTTCTAATTCACATACAATATTTCCCTTTATATCTAGGTCATGTATTCCTTTTGACTTTTCTTGGTAAATAGTGTCAGATATCGCTTTCTACACAGTTTCTGCCAGACTGCTTTCCAGTTTTCCCAAGAATTTTTACCAAATAATGAATTCTTATATCCAAAGTTTGAATATTTACATTTGTCAAACATAAGATTACTATAATCATTCAATACTATGCATTGTGTGTCTCCCCTGTTCCCCTAATCTACCTTTCTACTTCTTAGCCAGTACCAGAGAGCTTTGACAATTACTACCTTATAATAAAATTTAAGATTTGGTACTGACAAACCACCTTTATTTATGTGTGGTCATTAATTCCTTTGATGTTCTTTACCTTTTGATATTCTAAAGTTATTTTTTGTTATTTTTTAAACTCAGTATTTTTTTTTTTTTGGTAATTTAATTGGAATGACACTGAATAAGTAGATTAGGTAGAATTGCTATTTTAAATATATTGACTCTGCCTCCCCCAAACAATTAATGCATCTCCAATTATTTAAATCTGACCTTATATGTATAAAGTGTTTCATAATTATGTTAATATAGTTCCTACATTTGTCTTGGCAGGTATACTCTCAGGTATTTTATTCTGTCTATTGTTATTTTAAATTTAGTATCCCTTAGTAGCTATTTTTGCAGGGTTTTGTTGGTGATATGTAGAAATGTTGATTATCTGGTTTTATTTTATATCCTTCTACTTTGCTAAAATTATTAATTGTTTAAACTAGCTTTCCAGTTTCATCTCTATGTTTTTTCCAAATATATGCATTATATAGGCCTGGGTCCCCACCCTGATACAGTGACAGTCTAATATGTGACAGAATTACAATCAGAATAGCTATATTCAAAGACAACTTCTGTAGCTTACTGCTTTTGTGTCATTAGGCAAGTCATTCAAACTCTCTGAGCATCAGCTTCATCATATGTAAAATAAGAGAGATGAACTAGACAATCTCTAAGGTCCTTTTTAGGTCTAGCTGCATGATTTTATGGTCATGACTCCCACACATACTTTCTATGAAAGAGTATGTCATTTAACATATTAAGATGAGTTTCTGCTCTGCATGGTTGGTTGGAATTTCCACACCAGGGAGTTCATCACACCAGAGAAATCAGTTCCAAAACTCCCTTGCCACCAAAGTTATGTTTTCAATACTCATGCTGATTTATTTGTGCAATAATAATTATAACTTATTATTAATAGTAATAAAATATGTTTGATGTTCTCTATAATGCTATTTTTGGCTATTACTTATCATATATGTTCCCAATGCATAATCCTGGCAATGGCATCCATCCAAAGTAACTGCTGAGCTATGTGAATTCTTTGAAGATACTTTTAAAGTGAACCTGTTTTTCTTAAAATTATACAAGGTTTTGTTGCATAAATGAATTTGTGTGGCTAATAATTGTGAAAAACAGATTTTTCTCTTTAACTTTTATTAACCTTAATTACCTCCCCATCCCCCAAGAATAGGAACCTTAATAGAAGTTAACTTTAATTTTTAGTGGCTATTTATGTCTAAGGAAACAGGAAGATATTGACCAACAAAAACTAGAAAACAAAAATGCAAGAATAAATACCAGTTAAGTCCGGCATGTTAGGGGCATAGTAGGGTCTCATTTAACAAACTCAACTGTAACTACTCAAATTCCATAAATGCCTACTTTAGTGGACAATTCACTTCATCTCTTTGGATCTCAGTTTCCTAGCCTGTAAAATAAAAAGGAGATGTGGGTTAGTGTATAGAGAGAGAGCTGGCCTTAAACCCAGGAAGACCTATGTACAAGTCCTGTCCATGTACTGTCTTGGTATCCATATGACCACAACACAACTTCTCAGAGCTCTAGAACTAACTATGTCTAGGGATAGCTCTGTATAACTTGCAGAGAATTTACCAACCTGAAGTAGTAGAAAAAATTTCATCACCTGAGAGCACTCTCTATCAATGAAGTCACAGGTCTATTCCCTACTGTGTTAATAAATTCCAAATGCAGGCCAAATTCAATTAGCTGTTCCCTCAACTCACTGTATCTGTTTATTCTTTGTGTTTATGCAGGCTGTTTCTCATGCATTGAATCTATTCCCTCCTTAGCTATCTTTCTGAATCCTTCAAAACTTAGTTCAGGTGCCCACTTCTCCTTCTTCTTCTCCTCCTCCCCACTTCCAAAGTGTTCTTGCCCTCCCAAATCTCCCTGTATCATTTTGTCTCTTTTTCTCTTTCACCCTCATCTTACTTTACCTTTACTGTTCTTATCAGTGTAAGCATCACACAACTTCTCTCCAATAGGAAGTAATTTCCATCAGAGCTGGGGTTTAGACTATGGAATTTCTAGCTTGTTCAAAAGTCTTCTTCTTTCCAGAATCAACCTATTTTTTCCCCAATTCTTTGACATAATTTATTTAATAAGCCATAATTTTATTCCACTTATGGGACTAATAAGTAAAATGGGGAAAATGACTTTACAATCTTAACCAGATAATGTAAGGGACATATTTTGTCAGTACATGGAACATTCAGTGTGGGAACTTTATTCTAGTATATAAGTCCTTGGACTTCCTTCCTTCCTTCCTTCCTTTCTTCCTTCCTTCCTTGCTTCCTTCCTTCCTTCATTCCTCACTTCTCCCTCCTTCCCTCCCTCTTTCCCTCCCTCCCTCTCTTCCTTCCTCTCTCCTTCCCTTCCTCTCTCCTCTACTCCCTCCCTCCCATCCTTCTATTCCTTATTTTATTTTGTATTGTTTTATTTAATTTTCACTTCTTAATTCTCTTTCTTTCTTGTCTCTCCCTCATCTGTGAAGGAAGGAAGGGTAAAATATGCCTCAATCTTCACTTTTGAGCCCATCTACTCTCTATCTGGAGATGGATACCATATTGCATCATAGGTCCTTTGGAACTGTATATGGTCATTGCATTGATCTTTTCTTAGAAGTTTCCTAAGGTAAATGGAGGCAAAGAGACTCAGATGGGTAAAATGGCTACCAAGTGTAAGAATCAGGATTTGATCCCAGGTCTCCCTGAATACAAGTTTATCATTCATTATCCACTAGGCACCATTACTTCTTTTAAAGTTATATTTTTATGAAATATATATGCATATATATATATATGAATGAAAACATTTAGGTATGTTAATTCCATCCTTATCTTGGGTGCCATCTCTTTTTGTTCATTTCTACTTCATTGCTGATGTTTCTCTTCCCTTCCTAATTTTTACAAGTATTAATGTAGTTTTTAATTTTAGGACAATTGGACAAGGTTTAACAAGTCTGGGTATTTGTATACATTTTGAAGCTACTTCACTCTAAGAATAGTCTCACTTCTGAAGACTGACAGACAGTATTCATGTGTATGTTTCATCACCTACACACTTGTTTTCAAATAGATACATGCTGGATAGCTCTAAGTGTAAAAGCTTCATTATACTAACCAAGCATGAATCATCACTTGCCTGTTGTTCCTCAGATTCCATTTGGATGCAGTCTTTGCTCTTTCATCCTGATGAAGTGAATTTCCTTCATTAAGTTATTTTGAATAAACAGAGCTCCTACAGTGTATACTTAGAATGAAAAATGAGTATCTGTTGACTATGAAATATTTTATAACAACGTATAGTTCTGATAAATAGTGTAAAAAGATATATTTTAATTTGAAACTGCAAGGACACCTCAAGTTTTGGACCAACAATAAGAAATCATATTTAAAATAGCTCTTAAACAATCTTTCTATTTCCATC
>CM053623.1:57583824-57611619 GCA_028646595.1 Phalanger gymnotis | reverse complement strand
CTGAACCTAGATGTTGGTAACTATGAATCTGTACTGGGTCTGTCTGTTGATGTTTGTAATTTGTTTGTAATTGCTTTGAAGTTCAGTGTGCTGATCTCTTCCCCTGAACTAAGTGAATGATATTTTTATGCTGAATTAAAGTAAGCTTGTCAACCCCTTCACCTTGCTTTCCTTAGTTAAGCAGATCAAAAGAACCTGTGCCGTTTGCAGCTTTCTGGGTGCTGGCTGTGGGTGGATCTTTCACCCCCACAGAAGCTGCTAGCCGGATTGTGGAAACAAGCTCCAATGATTTTTATCCTAAAAGGTAATTTGTGGATACATAACCTGATGGCTCAGGCGTCAGAATTATTTTAATACTTGCCATGTAAAGAAAGCTCAAATACTCTGACCTTCCTCTTCCCTCTTTGGAGAAATTGAAACCATTAAGATGTATCTGTATGAAAAGGCACTAGGTGATGAGAAGGGATAGTGATTACTATATAGGAAAGAAAGTGTGCCAGAAGAACAGTGCCAGCTTTAGGAGGAGAGTCCTCTTGAGGATTTCGACCAAATCTTGGCTGGGGACGTGAATGATAATGATACATGATTGGAAATAATAGATTTAATAAAACTCCACTTCCTGGCATTTTCACAACGTGACTTTTTCCTATCTTTCCAGTTTTTATATACTCGTCTCTTTTAAGTTCACTTTCATTGAGCCCCACTGGCCTCATTGCTTCTTCTCACACAGTACTAGCTTCTTTCTCTTTGCCTCGGACAGACTATTCCTTTCATGTGGAATGCCCTTCCTCCTCACTTTTAAATATTAGAATGATGTTTCCTTCAACCTCTGATCATGTCACCTCCTCTGTGAAGTCTTCCCTGATCCCTCAGTTGTTCATGCTGTACATAACAAGAACCAGCAAATGCGATCGCTGAGCCAGCCAGCAAGGCAGCACAAGATATACAGCACTAAACATGGAGGCAGGAAGACCTAAGTTCAAATCCAGTCTCAGATACTTATTATCTTGATGACCTGGGGAAAGTAATTTAAGATCTGTGTGCCTCAATATCCTCATCTGTGGAATGGAGAAAATAATCCAAATATAATAATAAGAAAATAATAAAAAATGGAGAAATAAAAAATGGAGAAATAAAAAATGGAGAAAATCGTGCACACCCCCATTGTTGTGAAGATAAAATAATATTTGTAAAGTGTTTTGCAAACTTTAAAGCATATCATCAGCTAACATCAGCATCATTATCAACATCATCAGATAAGGAAAAAAAAAACAGAGGTGGATTTCAGGAAGGAAAAGAGCAAATGAAAGGAGCAGAACAAAGATTATTTGTCTTTTTAAGGGGATGGTTTACAATCCCTTCAAAGGGAAATGGGCAAAATATTGTGTTATGTCTTTGAATAAAACTTTCAAATTCCAGCTAGGTATATTTATATTTGAAAAAAACAACAATGCAATATGAATATCTAGAAAATTCTTACATTTATAATCTACTTTTTTTTCTTTAAAAATTTGCTTGTCTCTGTTGTTTTTAAAGATAGTTTTAGTCAATGTGCATTTTTTTAAACTTTTTTGGTTGCTTCTTATCTATCTTTCCCCTTCTCTTTGTATTCTTGACATGTTTTATTTTTATGGCACAGTAGTATTCCGCTGCTTCATTATGCTACGTCATTTCTCATTTAGCCATCACCAGTAGTGAAAGGCACAATACTGTACATAGTGTCAGAGATCTGCTCTTGGAGTGAAGAAAACCTAGGTTGAAATCATCTTCAGTCATACAGGTTGTTTGAATCTGAACAACTCACTTAATTTTCTGATGTCCTGAGCAACTCTTTACACTGAAGTTGCAGAGTAGGTGAGGCCTACATTGGTAGAAGAAGTTTGCTATAAGAATGAGATCATAAGTCTACCCACTCTATGACATCACCCACCTTTGTCCATTAAGATTATTCTTTGTTTTATTGCTTTTATAAATCAGCAACTATGAATAATTTTGTGCATAGGCTCATTTTCCTTTTAACAATATCCTTTAGATTCAGACCTACACTAGAATAACAATCTCAAAGGTCATGGTCAATTTGGGGACTCTTACAATTGCAATATTATTCTGCAATAAGATAAAATTTGGTATGGTAAAATGAAAGGAATACATTTTAACATATAGGCATACGTTAACTGGCTTGGCGATGGTGATATTAGATAGAAGATAAATAATCTGTGAGTTCAAGGGGCTTGTCAGGAGAGACTATATGAACACAGGTCGAGTACAAAATTAAGTAGAGCAAGTGCAAAATCTTATTTGAAGGGAGGTGACACTTCGGGCTAACAGGAAAGGCCTTATGGTGCTCCCCTTTCCCCATGAAAACTTGTCATTCTAGGAGAGAGATGTGAGAAGGGGATTCATTCCAGACAGAGGTGAAAGGCATGGAGATGGGAGGCCAAATGTTATATGTGATGAATTAGCAAGTAAACTAATGTTGCTATTCAGTCATGTTTGACTCTTCATGACCCTGTGGACCATACTGTGCGTGGAATTTTCTTGGCAAAGATACTGAAGTGGTTTGCCATTTCTTTTTCCAGCAGATTCAGGCAAACAGAGGTTAAGTGACTCGCCCAAGGTCATAGAAACTAGAAAGTGTCTGAGGTCAGATTTGAACTCAGGTCTTTCCGATTCCAGGCCCAGCACCCTATCCACTGAGCCACTTGGTTGCCTAAAGTAGGCCAGTAAAACAAAGCAAAACAAAAAGTTAATGGCAAAACAAACAATATAAATATAGCCCTGGGAAATCATCTATCAACAAACATTTATTAATTAGTTACTATGTGCCAGTTATTATGTTAAATATAGATATATATTCCTTCATGAAAAAAATAAAATAAAGATGTAGGGAATTTAAAGTAGAGAAACTTCCATAGGAGTTAAAGGTATGTTGATGGGACATGTTTCCACTAAAAGAACTCACAAATTTCCCTAGTCATTAACTTTGTACCCTTAGTTTACTGGTCACAGAGGGAAGGAGAGTGACAGAATAGAATGGGTGCTAAATATAGTCAGACCACTTGGATTTGAATTTTGCCTTTGCCACTTACTACTTATATGACAATGACAGCTAGGCAGTACAGTGGATAGAGAGCTAGGTCTGGAGTCAATTGGGAATTCAAACCCAGCCTCAGACACTTCCTACCTATGTGACCCTGGGCAAGTCACTTTACCTTGTTTTCCTCAGTTTCCTCATCTATAAAATGAGCTGGAGAAGGAAATGGCAAATCATTCCAGTCTCTTCACCAAGACAATCCCAAATGAGGCCGCAAAGAGTTGGACACAACTGAAACATCTGAAGGATAATAACTTACATGATGATATGAAAGTCTCTCCTCTGGGCTTCAGTTTCCTCCTCTGTAAAATGGGATTAGTTAGGCCAGATAGCCTCAAAATTCTCCTCCAGCTCTAAATCTGTGAACCCATGAAGCTTGGATGATATTTATATCCACATAATACTAGTAGAATTGATTAACTTCTATACTATAATGACTTTGAAATACTTGATGAAAGTGAAAATGTTAATTAACATTCTATGTGAGCTTCAATCTTGAAAATAATTTTTTTATATAAGCAGTATCTTCATGTATCAAATATAAAATTAAAAAAAAAAACAGCTCTTGGTACCCAAGAGGCAGTCCAGGGAGTATAATACAAAATATGATAGCAGTATTCCATACTAATTGCATTTTATTGCTCACATGTGGTGTATGGACTTACTGAATACTTGTTTAATTCTCAATGCTCCCCAGAGGACAGGGACAGAACTCATATATTGTCAATTTTTAAAAGTCGGTAATAGGGCATAAGCAGTCCGCTGAGCAGAGTCATTACAAAGAGTTTTAAAAAAACTCTTTCAAACACTTCAAATGGAATTATTATAGCATTTAACATTATTTGCTGATGCTTCATGGAATAGCTTCCTTACAGAACCATTAATTTCACTGTGTCTTTTTTTAATGATTAGCATTAAGATTTTTCAGGGTTCTCTGAAATACATTTTCCTACCTCTGCAAATTTTCTTTCCTTTTAAATCCTTCACATCCACCCCTCGTATACAACTTGGTAGAGAACAAGAATACTGGCATAGTGTACTCTCTAAGAGAAAAGTTCAAGAGACTCCCTCCTCTAAGGATCCCACCCTTTTGTGGCGTTAATAGCTCATCTTATTACTACAACTATTGTACCATGTGTAGATTACAAAGTCATCATTTGATAAGGATCAGAAAGTGCTTTACACAGGAATTTCCCACTCCATGATGATAGCCAATCAGTGAAATACCTTTTCTTTAACTTTAAACCATTCATCTTTTTATCAAATTTATTTCTATGTTTAGCTAATAATTGGAATCTTTGGTCAGTAATAAATAGTTAGATATTGATGATAAGTAATCATAGAGACAGGCACAGAATTTCATAGTTATAAAGGACCTTAGTCATTATCTAAGCCAACTCCATTGCTTTACATTTAGGAAGGCTAAACACCAGGGAAGATAAGTGATATGCACAAGATGACACAACTAATTGGTGATGTTGCTCATACTTGTAACTAAATTTCCTGGCTTTAGTGCATAGTTCTAAATTTATGAATATGTATGTATAGGCTTATATGTACATATACACATGTGCATATGTGTATACAGGTATTCCTTCCACATCACAACTTTCCACATCATGGTTTCGCTATATTGCAGTCAGCATAAAAAATTAAGAGAGAATTTTGGGGGAGTTTTTTGGATGCCATGGAAGACACACAAAGGCCAGCAGATGACACAGGAAAAGTGGAGAAACTCAGAAATGTGTAAAATATATGTATAGTATTACATAATATCAATATAGTTTATCTTTTAATAGCATAATTATTTAGATTTCTCCTGTATGAAGGGAGGGCCCAAAAATGTTACACAAATTTTCCCGATCTTGGAGGAGCCATGCCCCTAACTGCCGTGATATAGAAGGGATTATTGTAGTGTGTGTGTGTGTGTGTGTGTGTGTGTGTGTGTGTGTGTGTGTGTAGACACACATAGAAGAGGAGCACAGTGGATTAAGTGCTGGGCTGCTGGGCTTAGAGTCAGGAAACCTTGAGTTCAAATTCTGATTGAGACATTTCCTAGGTATATGCCCTTGGGTAACTCTCTTAAGTTCTATTTGCCCTAATTTCTAGCACCTGCTCCTCAGTGTTGGTGTGAGGATGAATCAAGATATTTGTTAAGTGCTTAAAGAACAGATTCTAGAATATGGTAGGCACAACATAAATGCTTTGTCTTTTCCCTTCTTTCCTATTAGGAATACCTTTCCAGAATTCTGTATTGTATTAATGATCAGGGACTGTCTTTTGTCTTTCTGTATATTTTTAGTGCTCAGAACACTGTCTGGCACATACTATCTAGACTTTTATTACATGTTCTTCGACTTACTGACTAAAAGATTTTTAAATGCTTACTATATGCAAGGAGGCAGCTAAGGGACCCACGGGATAGAGTGCTAGGCTTGGAGTCAGGAAGATATGAGTTCAAATCCAGCCCCAGACACTAGCTGAATGATCCTGGCCAAGTCACCTAATCTTTGTTTGCCTTAAATCAAAGGAGAATGAAATGGCAAACCACTCCAGTGTCTTGGTCAAGAAAACCCCATACTCCAATATAGTCCAAGAGGTCACAAAGAGATGGACTAGACTGAACAATTGAACAACAACAAAACTATATGCAAAGCATGAGCCCTGGGCATCCAAATAGAAAAGTAAGACAGTCTCTGCTTTTAATGTCATGCCTTTTCAGGTACAAGGACAAAATTCATTTGTAGATAAGAAAATAAGTTTATATGATGAAAATTTTTTCTTTAGGAAAGGAGAAAAGAGGAAAATAGATGGAACAGGGATAAGAGAAAGGAGGGATAATAGAAGGGAGAGCAGATTGGAGGAAGGAGTAATCAGAAGGCAAGCTGTCCTGGAGTGGGGGAGGGGACAGATGAGGAAAAAAAAAACTGGAATTCAAAATCTCGGGGAAGTGAATGTGGAAAACTGAAAATAAATAATTTTTAAAAAATAGAATATAAGCTCCTTGAGGGCAGGAACTGTCCATTTTTAATCGTATTTGTCTTAGCCCAGTGCCTGATGTATAGTAAGCATTTAATAAATGCTTATTGACTGATTGAAAAAAGGAAATGAGAAAGGACAAGTCAGTTTCATAAAATATAAGAGCTTGAGGACTTTTTTTTTCATCCTGGAAATTATATACAGATATACAGATATATACATATATACAGATAAATTCTCTCCATAAAACACACCCATTTCTGTTGTGTATGTTGTGAAAGTTGTGTCACTTTTTGGCTCGTTTTTACTTTCTAATGTTGTTTCTCAAAGAGTGGGTATACAATTAATATAATAGAATAAGCTTTGTCTAATAGAAAACATATTATGTGCCAAAATATGATTTTTTAAATTTGGATATGGAGAAAAGCTATTAGGTCATCGTGACGATCTCCTGAATGGTGCAGAATTATTCCCTAGAGTATGTCTTGCCAGTTCTTTGTCCAGTAAATTTTCTAGTGATTTAAGCAATAGATAAGTCACTCCCCTGGATAAATGATTAGAATTCAAAATATAGATTTCCTGCTATGAATTCCTTCCAAATCTTTGTATTTTGCTTTAAGGCCTAGTCATTTACTGGGGAGTCTTAGAAAGGAAAGAGGACATTGCTTTCTCTTATACAGGTAGGAGTTAAAAAAATCATAGCACTTTAGCATTAGGAGGGATTTTGGAGGTCATTTACTACAACTTTCATATTTTATAGATTAAAATGTGGTACGTCCAGGTTCCCAAGGCTACTTGGTATTCTTTTTCAATACTGTAAAATTCTGGAATTTCATTAGTCAGGACACTGTATGGGATGATTATTATCAGCAATCTCTTCACAACTTAATTGATGGTCTTCAAAAATGGATGTGGCTAAAAAAAAAAGAACTTCTTTTATCCAGTCTGGTGATGAGTTTCTCTGAACATACCTAGCCTAGGTTTTAGATGATGTATCGATTTCTCAGAGCCCACATTTTAGAAATACTTGTCAGCTTGATAAAAACTGATAGATACTGTCCTCTGCTGTCCATGGCAATAAGGATTGCAGAATCACCTTCATACCATCATGGTAGAAGAACTAAAAATTGCCACATGCTCAAAGTCCTGTAGCCATTTCTTTTCAGGAGTGCTGTGTTTTTAATTCATGTCTAATTGTCTTTGTTTTGGTCAATTCCCAATCTAAAAGAAAAGCCAAGCTGAACAGCTATCCGTATCAATATATAATATACAGCTATATCAAACTTGTAGATTTATGTCTATATTATCTATGGGGATTAAAAATATAAAAGATTATGAATGTGTAAAGGAATTTCAAAGTTGTTGAATAGGGAAGTAGAACATTTGAGGATGATGTCATGATCAAGTGTTTGCCTGTCCACCTGTGAAGCTAAAATAGAGAAGAATGACAAGTAAGGAGAGATAAATAGATTGAGCAATAAGTAAATTAGGCTATTTGAAGGAACATCAACATATATACTGAAGTCTTTTAAAATAAGAGTTGAAGTTGGGGTAGCAAAGAAGAGTGTGACTGACTAGGGCACTGAATAGAATGAGAAATGAAGGAGTGTGTCCTAGAAGTCTTCAGTCAAAGGCCACCAAGGTCTGGATCATTGCCAGGCATGGTTTTGGTGGCCTTTGCCTTCCTCATTATCCTCATTTTGTTCTTCTATTTATTGTACACTCCTATATGCACCATCTGTTATTTGTTATATGCTAGTATACTGTGTTTCCCAAAATAGTTGCATTCCTGAAAAGTTGACTAACATGAGATTATATTTGGAAGTCCTAATTTATCATTGACATGTGACCATTGTTCTTCTTGAAATGTGTTGCTCAGAACTGAACATAATACTCCAAATATGCTCATACCAACAGAGGCCAATGTGATTATAAACTCTCTTATTTGGAAAACCATGTCTCTATCATATTCCACTCATACTGGGGTTGGAATCCATTCAAAGTCCCAGAGCTTTTCCAAACTACTATCTATTCCTGCCCCATTTTGTATTTGTGAAGTTGTTTGTTTGTTTTTTAAACATCACCATATTAAATTCCACATTACAATATTCAAACTAAGGTTTTTGGTGGGACAATGTCTCTTTGGATCTGTACTCTCATGAAATATTAGCCCTTTCTCCCACTTTTGTGTCATATGTCAATTTATATAAATATTCCATCTGTGCTGTTATTACCCAAGTCTTAGTAAAGGTATTATTATCTTGGTGAAGGAATTCAAAGCCATGAATAAATGTCTTTAAGCATTCAGTTAAAGACACTACTCCAAAGTGAGATTTGGAAAGCTTAGTTACCACTCTTTGCATATTCATTTAAATGGTTTGCAAATCAAACTATATATACATGGTGTAGCCCACATCTCTCCATCTTAAAAAAAAAAAAAAAAGATCTTTAGAGATTTTACCAAGTACTTTAATGAAATTTGAGTATAATGTGCCCTGATCTATTAGTCTATTAACAGCCAAAAAAATTTGAATTGAAGCTAATATTCTATGACATCTTAGCTTTGATGTCAACATAAGATGATGAAGCTCTGCAGGCTCTTTGATTTCATTACTTCCCTTTACATTGTAATTTTGCTGGAAGTAGAAGGTAAAATCACCAACTTATGTTTACAAACTCCACTTTTTTTTAATCAAACATTTGTACTATTCTACTTCTATAGCACCTCTTTTATTAAAGATGTTCTTCAAAGTTTATTAATGATGTCATGACAATTACATCCAACATGGGTATAATTAATAAAAATAATACTCAGCTAACACTTATACAGGACTTACTATATGCCAGGCACTGTGCTAAGCTCTCTACAATGATTTTTTCATTTGATCCTCCCTGGGAAGTAAGAGCTATTGTTATCTCCATCCCACAGATGAGAAAACTGAGGCAAATAGAGATTAAATGACTTGCCCAGGGTCCCACAGCTAGTAAGTTAGGGGGCCAGATTTGACCTCAGGTATTCTGGATCCTGGACTCAGCACATTAACCACTGTACCACCTCAATTCCTTAAATTTTAAAGCCCTGCAAGCTTTGGTTTCCACTTCTTATTTTCCTGACCCACTGTCTCTGCTGACCTTCTGTCTCCCATACCTAACTGCCTTTCAGACCTCTTGAATTGCATGTCCAGGAGATGTGTTAAACTCAATATGTCCAAAACAGAACTCATTATCTTTCTCCCTAAACTCTATACCCCATACATTTCCTATTGTCCTTTATAGGACAACACCATCCTGCCAGCCCCTCAGGCTTACAATCTAGGAATTATCCTGGATTCCTCACTATATCTCACAAACTATATCCAAGTTATTGCCAAAGCCAGTTGATTACATCTTCTGACATCTCTTGAATATGTTCTTATTTCCATTCGGACATCCCTGTGACTCTGTCATGGGCCCTCATCACCTCTTGCCTGGATGATTGCAATAGATGCTGGTGGGTCTGCCTGCCTTACTCTAATCCAACTTCCATTCAGCTGCTAAAGTGATTTTCCTAAAACATTGGTATGATCACATCACCGCCCTACTGGGTAAATTCCAGTGGCTTCCTGTTGCCTCCAGGAGCAAATACAAAATGCTCTGTTTGGCATTCAAATCCCTTCAAACCTGGCCACCTCCTGCCTTTCCAGTCTTCTTACACATTAATCCCAATGCTTAATTTTGGCTCAGTGGCACAGGCCTCCTGGCTGTTCTGGGAACAAGGGTCACATTGAAACCCTGGGTTCCCAAAGGTTCCATCTCTTGGCTCAGGGCATTCTCTCCTGCTGTCCCTTTGCCTGAAATATTCTCCCTCCTCTGCACCAACTACTGACCTCTCTGGCTTCCTTAAGTCACAATTAAAATTTTGCCTTATACAGGAAGCCTTCCCTAAGCCCTCTTAATTCTAATGCCTTCCCTTTGTTAATCATTTCCTATTTATTCTATATATAGCTTGAATTGTATATATTTGCTTGCATTTTGTCTTTCCTGTTATGGTACAAGCTCCTTAAGAGCAGAAACTATATTTTGCCTCTTTTTGTATCCTGAGTGTTTAGTACAGTATCTGTCACATGGTAGTCCCTAAATAAATGTATATTGATTGATTTATTTTGCTGTTGTCCAAAGAGCATCCTACTTTGTAGAGAAAAACAGAAGCACAAAGACTGAGTAGCTCTGTTCCGTTTTGTCATCGGTTAGATGTCTCATCTATTCCAATATGGTCTCTTCCCTTCTTTGGTCCTTCTATGTTCTCACTATAGCTAAAATATCCTCTCTGTTGTTTTTGGTTCTATAGTAGCTTCAACTCATATTGGGTTTTACTACCATTTCTCAGAGGACTTTATCAGCTTTTATGTTTATCTTCCATGTTCTGCCTTTGCTTTCATCTCCAGTGTGTGTATATATATATATGTGTGTGTGTGTGTGTGTATGTCTGTGTATACATACACACATATGCATATACATACATGCATACATTCATACATACATACATTGATACATATTTTAACCTAATCTGGTCAGCAAGTTCCTTGTGGATCCACATTGTGTTGTTTTCAGGCAAGATCAATCATTAAATTTTCAGAAATTTTAAGAGACAACTTTACATGTCATAGAATTGAATTTTTGTCTTTCCTTATATTTATGAATTTTATCATGTAGATTCTGTCTTTGCTTCACCCTGCCTTTCTCTCTTGCTGGTAGTTTAACCACTTCTGAATTTAGACTTGGATGGAAATTAAGGGACTGATTCTCCACTATTAAGTTTCCAGATTAACAATGAGTAGAAAATTCAGATCAAGTACCAAGGTTTGAGTTTTCAGAAAGCATTTCTTATTGAAGAGCCAAACTCTCTTTCTCTTTTGAACTCCTCCTTATTATACATTATTTATATTAATCGCTATGTTCATCTAAACCCCTTACTGGATTTGAAACACCATAAAGAGAGAGATGCATATCTTCTCAAATTTGGTTTGTCCCTCGTGCCTAACATCGTGCTCTGCAGTGTACTGAGTGTGCTGAATTGAATTCCAAGTAAATGTTATTTACCATCAATCAACTGTTCTGTCTTTTTGGCCAATCTTCAAGCCATAAAGTTCCATGGATCATATCTGAGCTAACAAGAAAGGAATGTGGTTTATTAAAGCAAAGTTTCAGGAGGTCAGAAATATATCAGTGGGGCCATTTGTTTTATAAATTCCATATCTGTTACTACAGTTTATCCAGTATGGTGATAATGTTTAGCCTGGGTTCCTCTATATTAGCTCAAACTTTATATTATTCATAATTCATACATATAAAGAATAATTGTTTCAACAATCCAGCTAGGAGCTTCTGTGGGGGTGAAAGATCCACCCACAGCCAGCACCCAGAAAGCTGGAAACAAACAGCACAGGTTCTTTTGATCTGCCTAAGTAAGGAAAGCAAGGTGAAGGGGTTTGACAAGCTTACTTTAATTCAGCACACAAATATCATTCACTTAGTTCAGGGGAAGAGATAAGCACATTGGACTTCAGAGCAAATTACAAACAAATTACAAACATCAACAGACAGACCCAATACAGATTCATAGTTACCAACATCTAGGTTCAGCCAGGGAGCTCAGAACAAGGGCTGTCCCAGAGTCACGTGAGCCACCACTGCTTCAGGAATGAGCTCCAAGGCAGAGGAGGCCAACCCCTGGTTTTTATATCTTTTTCAGGGTCAGGGGTGAGTCACACATGCAACTCACCCAAGTGACCTAAAATCATCACAAAGAAAGCCTCTGCTGTCCCAAACATGCAAACTAGGCCTTCCCTGGAGTTAGCCCCACCTTGGGCCCCACCTTAGTTGCCAATCCACACCTACATAGGTTTTACACCTAATAGGGGTTTGGGCCTGGGGCTTAGCACTTAGAAAGACTCAATGAAATAGCTGAATTACTCAAAACAAACAAAAGCCAAACTCTTCAAGGGCACTTGTTGAACTAAGTGCTAAGGAGCCCATTTTGCTTACCAGCACAATAATCTATGATCAGGATGGCTTGAACACAGGGTTTTATTATGCATCTTCTGGGAAATGAAGATGATGCATAGCTTGCTAATGTCAAAAAGAAACCACATACAGTATTGCCCAGGGAAAGCAGAATTTACTTTTAATCAACTTTAGCAACTAAGTAATGGTATTTGAAAGGCAACATAGTGAAGTTGCTAGAGCACTGTATTTGGAGTCATAAAGAATGGTCTGGATAGAAATCCGGCCACATCAAAAGTGTGAATCTGGGTAACTCATTTTATATCTCTGTACCTCAGGTTCCTCATCTCTAAGATGAGGGCATTGAACTCAGTGGCCTCTCCACTTCATTCCCACCTCTCAGTCTGTGACCCCATGATTCTAATATTCTCAAAGAGATAAAATATTTGTAGCTATACCTTGTGAAATGAAAAAGAAAGAATCAATGACCATGTCCATAAGCAATCTTTTAGTCTGAGTGGAGTGAAGAAAATGTATGCCATTAAATAATAAATCATCATACAATAGTTGGAAGAGATGAGTAATAGGAGTTTCTCTAAAAGAACTATGCCATGCCCTTTTGCTCTCAGCCACTCAATTCGTGAAAATTCTCATCTGAAGCTTAGGCATAAACTCTAAATTGTCCAAGTCCATATCAGTGGTACACAAGCTCCAGCAACTCATATCAAGTTGATAAAGCTAAGAATATGGATCCAGGAGTTATTATTTTTTCTCTTTTTCTTTCTTCTAACATAGCACCTTTTATATGATGACTATGTTCTCAATAAATGTTTGTTGAATTGAGTAAGATGTAAGGATCTGTGTAACAAAATTTTGAAGAGGCTCTCAACAAAAGTTGGCAACAAGGTGAATATCTATGTCTTCCTTTGTACTTGTGTACATGTACATCTATGGTCATAGAAACCGACGAAAATCAAAAATGTATCAATCCATGCAATGTAAGGTTCCTCAGGGCAGGAACTATTTCACTTATGTGTATCTCTTGCATCTATCTATTACCCCCATAATAGGCATAATAATATATAATAATAATATAATAAATAAAACAATATGATATAATAGATATTTAATCAATTCATATTGACTTTCCTTAAAGTGAATCTTATACAGAGATATTTGATCAAATGACAAATTAATTCCCAAAGAACAATATTATACATCTTACTCCATAATAATATTTAGTTGAAAAGTCTGAATCGAGTAGAGAAAAGAATGCTCATGAGGAAGTCAGTAAATTCCCTGGCAAAATTCTAGAATATATTTTTAACGGTATGATTATTGGAAATCTGGAAAGAAAACAGTGATCTCACAGAGTCAGCATGTTACAAAAGTACAACTTATGACTGATTTCCCTCATTTCACTTTTTTTTAATAGGGTAAATAACACATTAGACAAGAACCATACTTTCAATATAATTCACCTCAGGTTTTGCCAAACATTTGATGAGATTTCATGTTATTTTTTTGAGGGAGAAATGGAGAGATGAGCAGTAGTCAATAGTAATGTCATATGCATTTTCAACCTGTTAAATGGCTGTAAGCAAAGAGTGCTGTATTATGGTTTAATGTCATCTTGAAAGGAGATCTCCAGTAGAGTTCACCAGGGAACTGTCTTTGGCCCAGATCCCTTTACAAAATTTATTCATGACTTGTATAAAAAGCCTTAAATAGAACACTTATCAAACCTACAGATGCTATGAAGCTGGGAAAAAAATAGCTTACATAGGAGATGATTCAAAAAGCTCTGGACAAACTATATTGGAATAAGTAGGATGAAATTTAATGACGGAAAATATAAAGTCCAAAAAAAAAAAACTGTCAGCAAAGTCAGTTAACACATAAAAAAAGCTGAAGTTTTAGGCAGCCTCCTCCACCCATTGATCCTGTGCCTCTTTAAAGGGGATGGGAGGGACATATTTTACTTAATATTTCTTTTGGGGTTCAAAATTTGGCCATTATAATTTCACAGCTTTCAGTTTTGATTGTGGAGTTTTTCTTTCCATTACATTGTCACAGAAATTTTGTATATTTTTCTTAGTTCCGTTTGTTTCCTTTTGTATCACTTCACATAAACTATGCCATATTTTGTATGCATCATTTCTTAGAGCACAGTAGTATTGCATTACATTTACACGCAACAGTTTGTTTAACTGTTCTCCAATCATTTGGGTGTCTATTTTGTTTCTCATTCTTTGCTACCACAGAAAATGGCACTATAAATATTTTAGTGTATATGTAAACTTTCTTTTTGTCATTGACCCCCATGCGCTGAAATCTCTAGGTCAAAGTGTATAGACATTTTAGCTACATGATTTGTGTAATTCCACATTGCTTTCCAGAATGTTTATATTAATTCATAGCTCCACCAACTATAAATTGGAGTGTTTAACTTTCCAAAACCACCTCCACCTGGACTACTCCCATCTTTTGTGTTCTTTGCAAATTTTCTGGGTATGAGGTATAAAGTCATCCCCCCGCCCACTATTGTTTGTGGTTTGGTGATTCATTCATATAGTAATCGAAAGTTTTCAATTTTTCTTTTGAGAATTTTTTTTTCCATATCCCTTCACTAAACCATTGGAGAACGGCTCCTGGTTTTATATATTTCTGTTTGTTGTTTCTAATTCTTTAAAATCTGATCTTTTAAAGAGATTTTTGGCATAATGATGTTTCTCATTTAACAATTCCCTTATTAGCCTAGATATATTGATTTTTTGTGCAAAAGCTTTTAATATCATGTAATCAAAATTATTTCCTTTATCTTCTATAATTGCTTCTATTCAAATTCACCTCTTCCCCATAACTATGAAAGGCATTGATTTTTTTTTCTGTTTTTTAATGGTGTGTTCTTCCATATTAGGGCCATGCATCTATTTTTATTTTATTGTGGAATATAGTCTTAAGATGTTTTTCTAAGCCTAATTTAGGCCAAAGTCATTGTCAATTTTCCTATCATTTATTATAAAATAGGGATTTCTATCCTTCATTATCTATTCTTTTAGGTTTGTGAGTTTATCAGATACTAGGTTTTTGGTTTCATTTATTTTTCATTTGTTCTTGCCTATTCTTTTCCATTGATCTCTTTTTCTTTTGTCTTTTTAACTATTACCAAAGTTTTTTGATGATTGTTCTTTTATAACATAGCCTGAGATTTGAAACTGCTATCCTTCTTTCATCAGACCAATAATAATGATTTGTACCAGATGTATTAGTTCTCTGATATAGGGAACACACTTCAGCAATGTGTATTGACACTTGCTCCCCAACTTACAATGTCTAAGTTGCCTTGGCCATTGAGAGGTTAACTAATTGTCCGTGTACATACAGTCAGTGTGTGTCAGACACAGGGCTTAAAGCTAGTTCTTTTTGAATGGGAGACTGGCTCTGTATCTACTACGTCATGGTGCCTGTCAACTACTATAATTCTTAATTCAGCTACTGTTGCCTCTGAGATTATGGTTTTAACTATCTGTTATTAGCATTAACATCACTACATTTTATTTATATCCATTTGGGCATTAATAAACAGGGGCTGAAAATGCCATATTAGAATGTGCCTGAGAGCAAGTCAAGGAAAAAATATTCCAGCTGTGGCTTTCCTTTCCTTTCCTCCATAAAATAGGCTGCTCTGCCATCTGCTGGTGGAACTGATGCCATCTCCTTTAGAGATGGGGCAATTTCCCTTGCAAATCTTATTTGTTCATATTTTCCCTTTTGCCAAGCAAGCCCTCTGAATGTTTCTGGATCCCATATATAATCAGCGCAAGGTGCTAGAAAGAGGAGATTGGTTTTAAATGTCATTTTAAGTTATTGACACAAATTATAGGCACTTCATTTAAAAAAAAACGCTATTGTTCTCTAAGCACACTAAAGACACTGCCATGTTTATTTCTTATAAAATTCTGAGGTTGAATTCTGACTATACAAATAGTTTGTGTATTGTAATCTATTTCTCAATACATGGTGATACAAAATCTGTACCAGAATCGTGTTCAATAAGCAATTCCTCTCCCATCCCCTTACCCTCCCCCACTCTAGAATGCCAAAGACTGCTCAAATAAAGTGGCTTCCATGGTTACAATAACTTAACTCTCATCCTTGTGCATATGCATAATAACAGGGTCTTTCCTAAAACGACACTCAGTGATGTGTCATACATATGCATGGTTTCATTGTGCCAAGGAATAGGAAACAATGTGAATAGTTTTGTGAAAAGGATAATTTTGTTCAAAGTTATGATGAATAAAGAGATGTTAATGAACAGGGAACAAAGGGAAAATGATTCTTTGCAAAAATGCACTTTTAGCAGGTTTCTCAAAGGAAAACCCTTTCTTCCCTTCATTGCTGAACACTCTAATCATTCCCTCGACAGTGTCTCCCTAGAAAATCTAGAGGTGTATTTGAAGATGCTCTCACTAAGTTTGTGGACAGATAAGAGCATTTATCTTCTTTACATGAAATGAATAGATACTTTTCTTCTAGCTCTTTTTTCAGATCCAAGTAATAGATTCATTCTAGCTTGTATTCTTTTCAATCTTCTTGGCATGAGGCAGGGTTTTTTGGAGGGACATTCAGTAATCCAGTTGTATCAGAGATGCTTCCTCACTTCTATCTTAGATCCCACTGGTGTTTGGAGTATGAAATCACACGTAGGGGAGAATCAGCAGGGAGAGAGATTAAATGCAGATGTCTTTGGGTAGGAGGAAAAGACATGATGGATTCCACATTCTATAAAGGCCATATAATCATGTTGTATATACTTGGAAAGATATATTGGACCGGCCACTGAATATGTGAACATTATTGCTGCAATAAAAATAAATGACATGTAAAACAAGAAGGTTTTCTTAAATTAATTCACATTGAGTACAGCTCATGATGTACTGGTACCACTGTTCATTATCTCTCTGTACATATTGTATCATCTCCAGAAGACGGTTGCTGTGTATGGGTCAAGATGTCATAGGGCCAGTTTCCATGACTCAGGCAACTAAGTATGAAGTTTTGCAGAAATAAGCTTGCGGAGAATGATTATACTTCTGCGCCTAGTTTTCCACTGGAATGTTAACCTGTCTGGCTCTGGCAGTCCAGGAGTGACCATGAACAGTTAGAAGTGAAAACCTTTAGGTGTAAAATCCCACCTTCTGCAAGAAGTTTTAATCATCACTCACCCCTCTTAATTCTAGTGCCTTCCCTGTGAGAGTATCTCCAATTAATTGTGCACTAAATCTGTTTCTACATTGTTGTTTGTATCTTGTTTACCCCATTAGTTTTTGGATTTCTTGAGTGCCAGGTTTTTTTGTCTTTCTTTATATCTCCAGCATTTAGCATAGTGCCTAACATGTTAGGCACTTCATGAGTATCTGTTGCCTTAATTGGACAATCAGCTCTTGATTATCTGTTTTCCTCTTATTCACTGTGGAATGTGAATTAATTCATTTAAGAAGTATTTATTAAACACCTACTCTATAACAAGTACTGGGCAAGAGTTTAGGGCCACAAGGGCAGCTAGGTACCACGGTGGATACAGCACCAGCCCTGGAGTCAGGAGGACATGAGTTCAAATCTGGCTTCAGACACTTGATACTTGCTAGCTGTGTGACCATGGGTAAGCCACTTAATCCAATTGCTAGTGCCCCCTCCTCCAAAAAAAAAGAGATGTTAGGTCCACTAAGACAAAACTGAAACAGTCCTGGCCTGAAGTTCATATTCTCTTTGGTGAAATTACTCATGCATAGGTAAGTAACAAAACTATTTTTTTTCTTTGTAAACACTCCCTTTTTCTCCACTTTACATTTACTATTAAAGGAATGACTACCTTCAGTGTTACTTATTCCTACAACTTTGGTATGATAGTCAGTCTCTTATTCAGCCCCTGTATCCATCTGTTATCAAATACTGTCCTTTATATCTCCACAGTAACTCTAGTATATATCTAATTTTCTCTATTCATACAGTTCCAGCCCTGATTCAGGGCCCCATCACCTCTTGCTTGGAATGTTGGAATACCTTTCCAACTGTTCTCTTTCTTTCAAGTCACTCCCCACTCTAATTCATCCTCCTTACAGCTACAGAGTTTTTTTTTATTCTAAAATATTTTGACCATGTCAACCCCATCCCTACTCCCTACAGTGAGATCCAGGTGCTCCCTGTTGTCTCCAGGCTCAAATAAAAGCTCCATTATTTGACATTTAAAGTTGTTCCTAATCTCTTCTTTTCCTACCTTTCTAGTTCAGTCTACTTTCTCACTAACTTCCATGCCCTTGTTCTATAACAATCCACTTACACTGGCCTGCTTGTAGGTCCTCAAACACAATACCCCATCTTCCATCTCTGTGCCTTTTCCCATGCCAGAAGTACTCTGCCCTCTCACTTCCACCTATTAGCTTCCCTAGCTTCCTTTAAGAGTTAGCACAAATCCCACTATGTGCTGGAGGATTTTCTGAATCCTTCCATCTTGATGCCTTTCTCTCTCTTATCACCTTCATCTGTTATGTGTATTGATTGTACCTGATTATTTATTGTCTCCCATGAAAAAAATTATTTACATATCCCCAAATAGAAAATAAACTCCTTGATGGCAGGAGATATATCTATATATCTATATATCTATATATCTATATATCTATATATCTATATATCTATATATCTATATATCTATATATCTATATATCTATATATCTATATATCTAGGCAGGAGATATATATATATATCTATATATCTATATCTATATCTATATAGATATAGATATAGATATAGATATAGATATCTATATATCTATATATATATATTTACTTTCTTTATCTCCCCAGTACTTTGCACAATATCTGGTCCACTGTATATATATACCTAAAAAATACTGGTCGACTGAGTGAAGTAGGTTCAAAGTATACATAAAGTAAATGGAGTGTAATTTTTCCTTGGGGGTATGAGGGAGGGTCCAAATAGGCACCATGTAGGAAGTGGTATTTGAGTTGATCTTTGAAATAATTAAGGGATTCTAAGAAGTCATGTTGAAGACATAGTGTATTTCAGACAAGTGGGTGAATGTATTAAATCACAGTCTAAAAATGAATCTAAGAGATTTAGCAAGTCAGGCAACTCAACTAGAATGGGGTTTGTATGAAGGGAGTACATCAAGTCAACAAATGTTTAGTATATGCCTCTTATGTGTTAAATGCTGTACATTGTACAAAAGGTAAGTCAAGGGCTCTACATTTCCTTAAAGACAATAGAGAGCCACTACAACTTTCAGAGCAGAAGAGTGGAATGGTTAGGCAAAAGAATTAGGGATAGTTATTGCAGGGTACAGCTATTACTATCTGATTTGTAAAATGGTAAAAATAAACAATCATGGAATTGAAAATGAAAGGTAGAGCATCATGATGGTGCAAAGAAATCATGCATAAGAAAATGTATTCACAACTCAATGTCCATACATATGAAAAAACATCTAGATGTTTCCTATTCTGAGAGTCATTGCAAACATTTGTTAAAATGACCCATCAAAAGTTGCTATATTCTAACATTTTAATTTTAAGATGCTTCCTTAAGTTTTAGAGTGCACTGTATTAAATATTCTTTCACCCACCAACTTGAGGATATGCCAATGAATTTCATACATCTGGTTTTCCAACTCAATCCTCCAGGAGCTGGGTGATTGACAGCTTTGCCAGGGGATATAGAACAATAGGCTTTAATGGTTTTGTGTTTTATGTGGGTGAGAACAATGGAATTGAACCTTACTTCCTTCGAAATTCCAACTGTAACATTTTCTTTTCATTTTTCTTACTCTTTGTCTCCTGGCACCTTCCACTCCACTCCCCACCCCTTAATACACATATATACACAGACTTCACACCCTCTAGGACGTGGGCACATTCAGAAATGAATAGACAAGCATTTATTGTCTCTGACATTCATTTCTCTCTCACCATTAAGGAAATTGGACTATTCCTAGATGATTCAAAAGCTTCCTAATCACTTGGAATTCAGGATAATAAGAAAAGGGTTTTGAATTGAAATCCCTTTTGTTACACTGGTTATAGAATTGCTAGATGACCTGAGAAAGGACACAAACCGGAAAGTCATTTGTTTGAATGGCTTCTTAACAAAAATGCTTATAAAAAGCATTATTGCTAATGTCTTAATCTTTTAGGAATAAGAAAAGGGGAATAGTAATATAATAATAGCCTTAACTGTTCAGGAAAATTAAATTTCGTGGTTATAAAAATGATTTCTAGGAGCAGAATTATAAATCATAATACCCACATTTCATTCTTCTATTACTATCCCTTTTGATCTTAAACAATTTATAGAAATAACCTACCAAACATATTTATAATTTTCACAATTTTATCAATTATATTTGCAATTCTATTATCATACATATTTATAGAACAAACATCGTACTGACAGAGATGATAATTAGTTTTGAAATACGACATTTCATGACAACATATTTAAAATTATTTTAGTCACTTCCCACTTCTAAGAAAAAAAATCCATTTGAAGACTTCTTCTAACATCCCCCCTCCCCCCTTTTCACTCCCTATCCCATTTCCTTACTCTCTCTTTTTAGATCATACTATCACAGATTTGGAGTTGGGAGGAATTTAAGAGGTCAACTAGTCCAATTGCTCTCATCTTAACCATGAGATAAATGATGCATAGAGGTTGTGTCTTGGTCAACATCACAAAGTTGGGTTTTGATTCAGTATCCTCTGACTCTTAAGGCAAAGTCTTTCTTCTATCACACCCTACCTCTTCCTCTTACAAGTCATATACATTCACAGAGGATATAGGATCTTGGGCTGGAAGAGTCCACGGTTCAGCAAACATTTATTCAGCACCCACTATGTGAAAGGCTTGTCTTTAAAAGAGTTAAGTATTCCCAAATAATTCTTTTAGAACATAAGTAATAATTTATATTCTGAAAGTCATGCACCAGTGAAACATTTGTTTTTCCATGAGTTCCATGGACCATGGCAGTCTTTTCATGGCCAATCCAAATATATTGCCTATTTCATGTTGGAATTTCCATCGTGGGCTTTTTATAATTTTGAAAAGAAATGTAAACAAGAGGGTTAAATGGTGATACCAAACAGGTACTTAAAACAATAATAAACTGTCCATTAGGAAAATAGATTCTCTTTTAGCGTCAGCGGCTGTACTTTTCTGCCTTTAGAAAGTTCAAAGCAACCATGACTTTCAAAATTGACAATATCACATAATTGATACAATTATGTAGTTTTTACATAGTCCAAGATTTAATACGCTGTCACAAAAATTGAAATGAAAGCTCCTAACTAGAGATAAAAATAGCTACTATTTATTTAGTTTCTTGAGGTGTGCAAATCTCTTTCTAGATGTTATATCATTTATACCTCAAAATAATCTGGTGAGTTAGATGACATTGTCATCCTTGTTTTATAGATGAGGAAATTGAGTCTAGGAAAGATAAATGACTCTCACACAACTGTTAATTGTCTGAGGCAGGATTTGAACTTATTTCTTTCTGACTTCATATCTATTTACTGGAGGCAATAGAAGATATCATTAAATATTTACCTGGTATACATATAGGACAAAGTACATAATATGATGCCTTTAAATGTGTAATAAATTCTTTTAAAAGATTTGAAACTGTAAGAAGGCAACTTAGTATTGTTTCCCATCTAAGATTAGACGGAATTTTAAATATTCAAAAATGTTCTTCGGCTTCTCATTAAATTAAAAGAATTCTCAGTCTGTCTTTGGAATGAGTGTACCACAAGGAACTTGGTGGGAACCCAATCAAGCTCTTTGGAGCTATTTTCTAAATGTTTCTTTTTTTAAGCTTCCTGTTGGTCCGAGGACATTGTATTCCTCTGGATCATATCCCTTTCGAGCCATATGTGGAAGTAATAAAGTGTATCTCTGTGTCCAAAGATATGCAGTGTTTGTTTAGTTAAGTGACTGAGGGAAGGACTATGAACTCATTAACAAATATGGTCATACGTGATGCTTTCGTTCTATAGAGCAGGCTGTAGAAGCGGAGCGCAGGAAGTGCAAGTCAGCCTTGGCAGCGGATGGGTAATTATCCATTTTACATTTCAAATCCCTCTGGCCAAAAAAATTTAAACAAAAAGAAAAGACAACAGCTCAACAGTAAACAGTGGCAGTCCTCATATAGAAACAGGCTCCCAGACAAATAATACAACCCAGAACTGTGGGGCAAGTGCTGTCTCAGCTAAAAGAAAAAAGGCCTTATTTTTTTTTTTCTTCAGCTCCCAAACTTGCGCACTGAAGCCTTAGCTGCAAATGGAAAGAATGGACTGCCTCCACTTCTTGGACATTAATTTTGTCTTTTGAGTTGTCCTTTCCAGCAATTCAAAGATATGTAAACATACTCACCGCCCACCTCAGTGGTTTAGCTCCATCTACAGGAAACAGAAAATAAAACAAACTCTTTGTAAATACCTATGTCTTCTCTGAAGTGCCAGTCAGGGCATTGCTATTTTAGTCCCTAGAGCTGGGATAATCCTTAAAGGGCAAATTCCGAAAGGAGAACAGAGACCAGGCAAAGTAGTAAAGGGACTATATCTCTTCCAGTTGCTGAGGCTGTACTCCTTTTCCCCTCCCCAGATCCCTCTCCCCCAAAATCTTTTTATTTGCATGTCAGATCTTAGAGTGACAAATCGTTGACCTGAATTGGGCCTTGGAAATGTATTTATTCAAATGGCTCATATCATAGATGATGATGATACTAAGGTCACAAGGTGACTTAAAAGCAAAATGTACAATAGTACCTCGATTTCCTGATTCTTGCATTAACCCCTTTCTGCATGTATATGTGATGGTGTCTAACCTAGTTCATGCTTCAGTCTTGTGAATTTCGTGGTCCTCCTGGGGAAAATGATAGAGTAGACAAAATCTCTCATTGTTGGCATTCTCCCACCTTTATGTTCTATGGACTTCACCTCCTTTTTTACCTTATAACCTTGCATTGCCCACTGTTAATTTCCTCTCTTTCAAATTGCCCGTCTTCCCTACCCTTCCCCTCCCTTTCTTTTTTCTCCATCTCAGCTTGCTAAGCAATTCCAGAAGACCTTGATCTGATAGACTAATTCACACTAATCTGTGAGCAATTGATATCATCTCTAAAAAGAGTAAATTAAGAGGAACAATTGAAATGAATGCCTTCCTAGTGGTATAGTTTAAGGAAAGGCGGCAGATGTGCACCCACAAAATACACATAAAATCATGGAACATAAAGCTAAGTATATGACATACTTCATTACCCAGTCCTACCACCCATTTTCTGAGTCTTGGTTGGTTCTGTTTCATCGTCAAATCTGTTCATCTGAAACAGATCATATTTGGGAATTCTCTATTCTCAATCTGGTCATGAAACCCAGGAAATTGAAAATAGCTTTTGGTCCACCTCTGGCGTTGGAATTTATTTGGCAGTCCAATATGGATGAAGATCAGCCTGAGAATCACCACCTATCAAGTAGTTTCCAAGCTGGCAAATAGGCATCCCATCCTGATGTACTCCTGCCTTAGACTCTGAGTCAGCAAATATAGACCATCTTCCACAAGTGATGACACCAAGTCATTATATGGTGATTTATTTCTTTTGTTGAATTCAAATTTAGGAAATTACCAGAGATTATTTTGTTTAAAGATCAGAGTATCTAGGACAATGGTATGTATAGCAGGAGCACAATAAATATTGGTTGAATGAATAAATTCAGCTCATATTTAAATATGGGATGACCTAAGAAATAAACCTCAAAATTTTTTTAAATCCATTGTTCTGAAATAGATCATAAAGCTCAGATTGGGTACAATAAAAATTAACCAACTTGTTCAAATAATATAATATAAATATCTGTCAAATAATTGAAAGCCTGAGTTTCCAGGTCCACTGCAGTAAAGTTGGTCACTGAAAGTAGCAAATAAATAGCAAGTAAAAATATATATAGAGAGAGATATAGACATAGACATATATCCATTCATGGCTAAAATCAATGTTTTGTAACATAATGGACTCACTTCCTCAATTGTTTTAATGGATGGAATGTCCTGTTTAATGAAAGATCTGAGGCATAAAGAATTCATCAAAAATATGTTACACCAAACTATGAGTTACAGAGGATAGAGTACTGGACTTGGAGTCAGGAAGATAAGTTCAAATACAGACGAGTCACTTAACACCTCCCAACCTTAGTTTCCTCATCTTTAAAATGGGGATAGTAATAGCACTTAACTCCCGGGATTGTTATATGGAAAAAAGTGCTTTTCAAACCTCAAATGTTATCTAGGCTGTTGCTATTTCTTTTTTGACAGTACTACTAAACTAATAGATGAGGGCAGGTATGTGCTGGACTCATCTCAAAACAGCTCTGGAGAGCCAGGGTTTGTTTTCTTTTTAATTTTTCTTCATAAGTGTTTGCACCTCAGAAATCAGCAAACTTCAAATATGTGCTTTAGTTATGGTTTTGTTCATTGTCTAGATGTAAGAAAGTGAAAGAGAAAGTGTTAATAATGAAACTTAAATGTAAAAATGTGTCATGAATTTTTTGGAGGGAAAGCTGATTGTTAAATATCTACCAGCAGGCTCCTGGATCAGAGCCATAATACATATATACATATACATATACATACACACAATATACACATATATACACACGTATATGTGTATATGTGTGTATATGTATGTGATGTATGTACATACATGCATATATGCACACTCATTTACATATGTATATATGTTCACATATATACAAACATATATAATTGTGTTATTGAGGTGAGCCTCATATTTCAAGTTTGCAAAGTCAGCATCTATGTATGCAAGATCTCAATTTTCCTAGTATGAGGGAAAGCATACAAGTTGAATGATAAAAAATATATGTATTAACTACTTGCTAGGAAGGTTTTAAAAATGAGTTTTGTTTTATTATAGATTAGAATTTCAAATATGAGATTCCATGATTTATATTACCTTAGGACAAGCCTTAGTTAGGAAAAGTCCCATCTTCAGAGCATTAGCCAACTGACATTAATTTCATTTATTTAGTTCCTTTTTTTGTTTGTTTATTTACTTTTTTTATTTCTGTTTTCCTTGAGCAAACTCTCATTCATGCTTTCCTTGCATCTCAGCACAAATCCTATATTCCATAGATCTTTCCCTTTCCACCCAACTGTTAGAGCCTTCTCTATGAGATTACTTAGCATTTACACTTCATAAAAGTACTATATACATTTTTGTTTGTTTTTTAACCTGTTGTCTCCACATTATAACATGACCTCTTTGAGGGCAATGATTATTTTATTATTATTTTTTTTCTCCAGTGCCTGGCACATAGTGTCTAACAAATATTTGTTGATTTGTTGACTTGATATCATCTCAAGAAGGGAGTTTTTAAATTAAAAAAATATTTTGATCCATTGTCCTCTGTAATGAAGGTATTACCTGACCTAACAAAACCACACATTTTTTAAAATGGTAAAATAAAGATAGAAATTAAGCAAAATCTCTAGATATTTGGAATTTTATGATACTCATTATCAAAAAATCTCTATTCCAAAACATTCCCACTTGTCATAACTCAAGAAGAAAAATCTCTTTATGTTTTAGGATAAGCCTTGTAGTGGGAAATAGTGAGCAACATATCAAGAAATTAACTCAGTTATCAGAAGAGTTAAGTGAAGTTGTTAGTCTTAAATGAATTAGATATCAGCTGTAAGTGACTTTCTCTGAAAAGTACAAAACAGTTTTCATCTTTGTAAAATTATTTCAGTAATCTCATAATGTTAGGGTTTAGAAAATGGGACATTGGCTTAAAGATTAAGGGATTCAGATATTTAGTATGTAGAAAAGAGATAAAGATGAGACTTAATAACTTGATTTTTTTTCTTCAGTAGAACTAAAAGAAAGTAAGAAAACAAAAATTAGAAGTGCCACAACTGTAGCCCTTGGGGTCTTAAAGTGATGAGAGATTTTGGTGCTTTTGTACCTTTTACTTTAAAAGAAAAAAAAAACGTTTTTAGAGAAATTAGCGCTATCCAAAAACCAAGGCTTTTGTAGAAAGTAGTGAGTTCTCTGTCTCTGATGATGATCAATCAGAGGTTTATGAATACTTGAGACTGATGCTATAAAGAGGCTGGGGGAGGGGTTGGACTATGTATGACATTGCATGTACCTCCCAGCTCTGAGAGTCTTTGGTTTTGAGCCCCATGTTAGCCATTCATTTTACTTAAGCGGAAGACATTAGCAGCTTGTTTTAAGGCTTCATAAAGACAGCCTTGCTCAAATTGTGAAGAAAGCAAGGTTTTCCATTATTATCGTTAATCTTTTTCCCCCACTTTTCCCATGCTTTTCACAATTTCTAAGATCTCTCTATCTGTTATTTCATAGGTGCTCTTTGTTTTATTATTTATTTATTTATTTGCAATCCATTCCATTCTCCCCTAAACCTTCTCTTAGGAAAGAAATTTACATCAGTTATTTCAACTTTAGTATGAATTTAAGCCAATTTAAGTTCCTCTTCTAGGAGCACAGAAACTTTAAGGCTTTTTTGCAATCACAGAAAATAATGTCATAGGGAACTCTGAAAGTATTCTTTTTGTTTTTCAGTTTTTGATGGTTGATGTTGTTGTACTTTAATACCCTGAAAGGGATGCAAGGATTGTGTTTCTTTCTATCTTTCTTTATCCTGACGACCTATAGCAACATAATAGCTACCCCGTACCTTTTTTTTTTGAAATGAGAATGCTGTCTCCTAAGATAGACATGTTAGTACTCAGCAGGTAAAGGACACATGTAGAATTAGGGAGGCAAGAGGACACTCACAGTGGCCCTGAAATTACAACACACAAGAAGGTACTTGGATTTTTTTTTGGCTATATAAACATTATTATCATACTATGATTTGTTGATCTATAGTTTTTTGCAATAAAACTTTATTATGCAACATGTCCTATGCAATCACTAGTTTTACATAATTTGCATGAAATTCACAAGATCCATAAGAAATTCTTTAATTCTTCACCATAAAACTATATATTACATCAGATAATAAACAGACCTTTGAAGAACAGTTTGTTTTTCCAAATTTCCCCTTGATATAGGCAGGATATACAACAGGAATAAAATCAGGTGAGTTTATACATCATCGAAGGATATTTCTTTCCATTTCTTGGATAAACTTCGCAATTCTTTCATAATGAGTGACAGGATGCAAGATCAAGTTGCAGTATTTTAGTTCTATCTGGTATTTTCTGAAATTCTGGAGCAATTCTGTTTCTCATTATGCCAATGTATTTATCAGAGTTGATCATGCCTACAATGGAGATGAGAGTCACATGTCCATTGAAAGTGAAATACCCGTATCTCCCTCTACAATTTTTGAGTGGATATTTTAATTCACTAAAGATGCACACAGAAATTATAGTGTCGGGCGGAGCCAAGATGGTGGCTGGGAAGCAGTGACTGGCGTGAGCTCCCCACCAAGTCCCTCCAAAAACCTATAAAACAATGGCTCTGAACCAATTCTAGAGCTGCAGAACCCACAAAGTGGCAGAGGGAAGCAGGGCCCCAGCACAGGACAGCCTGGATGGTCTCAGGGTAAGGTCTGTCCCATATGGAGCTCCCAGCCCCCAGCTGAGGGGAACGGAGCTGAGCCCAGCA
>CM053623.1:57566602-57583324 GCA_028646595.1 Phalanger gymnotis | reverse complement strand
GGAGGGTAGTGGGGTGACAGATGGAAGGGCAGACTGGGGAACAGAGCAACCAGAATATACACCATCTTGGAGTGGGGGGGAGGGTAGAAATGGGGAGAAAATTTGTAATTCAAACTCCTGTGAAAATCAATGCTGAAAAGTAAATATATTAAATAAAATTTATAAAAATAAAACAATAAAATAAAATCTTCATGCATCTCTGAGGTGTCAGAGAGATTGAATATTGAATTACAACAAACACAGATCCGAGGTCTCATGTCACTCACTCATTTCCTGTGTTAACGTAGCTATACACTTTATCTTAAGGTAATGACATTTAGCAATAGTGATGATATAACTTGTATAACTCTAGCATGCTAGGACTAAATGAGGTGAAGCAACAATCAACTTTTATTAAGTGTATACTTTGTGCAGAAGAGATTCTTAGTTTAGACTATATGTGGTCCTTGCCCTTGAAGAATTTACAGGCTAGCAGAGGCATAAGACAGCAGTTATATAGTTATACTATAACCCCTAATAAATGCATTACTCAGTTATGGAGAAAGTTATTATGTGAGATTAGACAGACGTCTAAGGTCTTGACTTTGGAAGAATTTTTAGATAATTATTTAATCTAAGTTATATTTAGTAAAAAGTGAAATCTTTGTCTAAAAGTATGATGATCAAGGCCCTTGCCAACTTGAGAACTTCGGAAATGTTTCATTGAGGAAGTAGCATTACTTTGGGCTTTAAAAGATGGGAAGTAATTGAGCTAATGAAGCGGAAGAACAATGCTAATGGAGACCCTTTAAATATTGTAATCTAATGCCCTTATTTTCCAAATAAGAAAATTGAGGCCAAAACAAATTTAATGATTTTCCTAACCTCCTGCAATTAGATAATGCATGAGGTATCTTCATAACATGATTGCCATGAGATTTTTTAAAAAAGAGAATGTATGATTGTATTCGATATCCAAGGAAAGTGGCAGACACACACCTTTGCCTGACTTTAACTTAATTCTATTTACACGGTTACATTAAAGCTCATATTTGTTGCAAGATATCTAGAGCAAAAGAAGCAGAGATAGATGAAAAAAGCTAAGAAAAGTGTCACAAAACAGTTATGTGTGGAGTTCCCTAAGGAAGGAAAGCATATTTTTTCTCTGCTTGCAATATGATATTTAATATGTGAAAGTATTGGGTCATCTGCTACATAATCAGAGAATGAATAATAAGTTGATATGATTCATAATTTATCAAATAACAAAGGAATACACCAAAGCTGTTAAAGTTCTGCCACTGAGTCACATTGTGCTTTGCTCCTCCTGGCAGGCATAGAACCAGATCATAATTAAAAACTGTTTTCTGAAATTAATTTAAAATTGACTAATCTGAAATTTTCATCCAGGAACTTGCTTCTCTTGTTTCTTTCTGTGCCTTGAGGTTTAATATGATTCAGCTGTCTAAATAAAGGTATAAAACCATTACTATGTATATTTTTAATCCAATGCTTACCACTTACTTGAATTGCAATCTTGAGTAATACAGAGCCTTTGGGTCTCCTTTTACATCTTTGAAATGGGGTTACACAAATTGACATTTGGGAGTTTTTATCATAATCAATATACTGAAGACGTTTTCAAAGATCCTAGAAAGTAATAGATTGTGAATATTGAAGTATTAATTGCAAGTCTGGGTAATGTCACAGCTACATTTACCAGAGAGCAAAGGACTGACATGGGGCAGTTGTAAGGACAATGCTTTGAGAACTCTTTCATTTGTAGGAAAGTGCACAGTTCTGAGCATCTAAATATAGGAATGGCCACCTGACTTGGCATTTGTCTTTAAGTTAAAAGTGCTAAAAGAAGTTGTTTTGATGCCTGATTCTTCAAGTATAATAAATTTATTGGCCTTTACTGTCATTTTAGTTTGCCATTTTAACTTGGGGCTGAAAGGGAGAATAAAGGCTCCTAGGGGATCATTGTATGAGTCAATTTCCTATTTTAAGACCACCTCAGTAAATATGAAACATTTTTATTTAAATTAAAATCACTTGCTTAAAAACTAACAAAAAACCTATTACTTTCTTTTAATTTTTTTTAATCCTGGAGTAATGGGTCGTACCTAATAAGAATTTTTAAGACAGATAAAAATGTAATAATGATAATAATAGTAGAAGGGTTTGAGGAGAGGGCAAATATCAAGAAGATGGCCGTGGCTCATATGGATCATGAAATACACTCACTAAACTGGAGAGCACGAATACTAGGTAAAATCACTAGAGGACTGCTTCTTTAGTAATAACAGTTGGATAGCAAGGTCAGGGCAGTTAAGAAGGAATAGTGACCATAAGGATAGATGGCAAAATGATGACTGGATGGAATGTGAGTACAAAAACTGCCCACATCATGGGAAATAGAGATATGACCATACAGCACCCATGTGGGACCCTTCACATTCATGGAACAGGATGTGTCATTCATAAAACTCTTACTGCTTATAAGGAATATCCTCATAAGCATAAAGTATTTGGCATGACAAGTAATGAACAGTTTAGCAAGAAAAAATAGACAAATTATATCTTAACAGGCAGTCAATAAGCTTTCTTAAGTTCTTTATACAAACCAGGCACTACGCTAAGTGCTAAGGATACAAAAAAATGGCAAAAGATAGCCCCTTCCCTTAAATCTGATGGAAGAGCTTACAATCTAGTTTGGAACAGAAATAGGATGAATAATTACCAGTGTGAGAGTCATTTCCAAGTAAGCTGTCTCTATGCGATTGGATCACCAACTTTTTAGAACAGTTTGTGGTAGCAACAACATCCTAACTCTTCACCCAGGCAAGTTAGTCTATTTTTTTCCTTAAAAGGAATTGAGCCCTTCGTTGAGCATTTGCTCACTTAGTAAAGGCTCATTCTGTTATATGTCTTCTTGGTTGCCTAAGTATCGTACAAACACAAGCTATTCAAGGATCTCTCTCATCTTTTTTCTGGTCAACTCAAGCAAATGACTTTCATTCCCTGAATCAATTTGGAATATCCTCAATGCTTGTATCAATGTTGATCATCCTTCTCCTGCTATGGAAGGATTAGTCTCCTTTTGTTAAATGTTGCATGAACTTTAAATGTCTCATTTTGTTCCAATATTAAATGTCAACTACTGGGACACTAGCCTGAGCCATGCTGCCCACCCCAGGAGAAATATAAAAAATTAATTAACATATAAGAAAGAATAAGGTTGAGAATGTTATATTCAATTAAAATACCTCTAGCACTACCTATGTGAACAAACTACTTGGTCTAAAAAGACATGAAATGAAATGAATAAAAGATATCAACATTCAATACATTGCAATGCTAAGATTGCTGAATTTGAAGTAAGAGGGCCTAGGTTAAAATATTAGCTTTCTCATTTACCTGCTATCTGAGCTATGGCTAGTTAATTCAACTCTCTTGGTCTCAAGTTTCTTTGTCTGTAAAGGGATGTGTTTGGAGGATTTCTAAAGCCCCTTATAGTAATTATAAGGACAATTATAGTCATTGGAAATAGTAATTGCCATAAAGTCATAGGATCATGACAATCATAGCATGGGTTGCTGATTGTTATGATCTTATGCCTGAATGGCAATTATTATTTCCAAATAAAATCTAACAGATGCAAAACAATCATCATCTTAAGGAAGTCAAAGGAGGCTAAAAACTGCCATAGCTAGATTCATGTGTTCCTCACCAAGACAAGTCATAACAGCCAAGGACAACGCTGTTATAAAATACAAATGCCATTGTAAAACCTTTACAGAAGAGAGTGGTGAATGACTACAATCGATATGCCCTCATAAAACACTGAAGGATGATGAGGGAAAGAACATTTAAGGAAAACTTGGTGTGATGCTTAGATAAGCTAGATCATCTCAAGAGCAATTGAGTATAAGATCTAAAAGAAAAAAACAGCTATCTGTAACATGGAATATATTTGTCAATATTTCCTTAATGATAATTTTCTTTATTAATGATATTGGAACTACCGCATCTGAGATCTAATCTTTCATTGCCTCATGTGTTATATAAAGAAGTGGAAATGGTTTGAAAGAAGAAAAAGAGAGAACAGAATATGGAGCAGAATACAGATGGAGAAAATCTGTTCTGGAGGCATTTCATTTCTGATGGCATGAGAAACTATGGTCTTAAAATTATTATTATCATTAATAAATATGGTACAACTTTGTAATGCTTTCAAATATATATATATATATAATGTGTATATATGCCCTATATAATACACATATAGACATGTGTATATGTCTATATGTGTGTATACACACATTCATTTGATCCTGATGGTTTATACAGTGTTCAAGGGTTTCCAAAGTGCTTCGTTAACAATATCACACTTTACCCTTGCTTTACCCTGGGAGGCAGGTGCTTTTATTATATCTTCATTTTACAGATAAGGAAACTCAGGTAAACAGAGGTTAAGTGAATTAGTCATACGATAGTAAATGTCTAAAGTGAAATTGGAACTCAGAATTCCCTAGCTCCACATCCAGTGCTCTATCTACCGTAATACATTAACTCTCAGCCCTCCTTTGTAACTTCTATACCATCTTTGTGAGAAATGCAATCAAGAGAATTTTAAATAAAGTATGATATGGAGACGGGTTAACTTTTAAAAACCATTTTCTCCATCTATCATTACACAATCGATTGAATGGTTCACATGAGAAAAGTTATTACCATGTCTATTCTTTGCTCATTACATTGTTAAACTATTAGGTTTGGTAAAATGCAATGCAAATTTCTCCCACAGTGTCTCCAATGGACATACTATGTTCCTATGATGAGTCCTTGATTTATACAGCAGAAGTAACTGTGTGACCTTAGGCAGGTCACTTAACCTTCATCTGCCACTTTTTCCTCATGTTTAAGAATTTTAAAAAGTAACAAAATGATAATGATAGCACCTCTGTCCCAGATAAAATGAGATAGTATGCATAAAGTACTTAATGTGTGTAAACTTTAAAAGACCGTATAAATTCTAGTGATGGTGATGATGAACGTTCTGATGGAATGAATACATCTTTGGCACTAAAGAGAAGAAAGAAAAAGCAGACTTATTGGGACAAGCATAAATGAGAATATGTGTGTTGGGGGTGGTGGGCTGTTCAGTGCATGGAGGGAATCATTTACAAAGTATCTAAAAGCAATGAAAGCGGGAAAATTGTGGGGAAAGTACCAGACATTATGGATTCCCAGATAATGTGTCAGAAAACAGATGTAAATGTTGAATAATATGTCTATTCTTGCCTCAATATAAGATCTTTTTAATGGTTATCTACATACATATTGAAATTGTGTTTGGTGAAGGGAAAAGTAGGGAAATTGCAGGTTTTTGAAAATGTATTCAACAAGAAAACACATCTTGACCATTTCACAATGAACATAATGATCAGAATATAACATCTCATTTTTTTAATGTTTAATTATTTTTTAAAAAAACTACACTCAGGAGAAAAATGCAACATTCTCTTGCAGACCTTTTGATAGAGGTCTCACATCCTTAAGATAATTCAAGATTGTTTGGAAGATGTGACAACAGAAATAATGTTATCCAGTGACCTTCTGATGATAAACATTATGTGAGGCATGAAACAGGGAGATGTATAATTACCTAAAGTACTTAACCAGTGTGATGAAAGAGATCCAGTTAGGGGAGTTTAAGATGAGAAGGGATTCCCTGTAGATTGCAAGGTACTCTAAAAAACGTGTGTTTATCAGTGACATAGTGTTGATTGCACCTAACCCCAAGACATTGCTTCCTGGAATGCCTCCAGAACCTGTCGGAAGAGATTTGTAATCACTCAAAATACATTGACATATCCACCCAAACAAAAAAGACCAAATGGATAAAACTTGCTTCGTGCCCAGATTTCAACATGACATTGAATGGAAATCCTGGAAAGCTAGTTTAACAGCATGCATAACTAGGACAGAAAATACAGATGAACAATCAGCTAGGTCCTGATTTGAAAAGGAGGAGAAAAGGAGGCTGATTTTTAGTGGAGGGAATTGCAAAGCTCTTAACTGATCACAAACATACCATTACAGCAAAAGTCTATATTTTCAATATAAATATCTTCCTGGTGTTGTAGTCAAGCTGTGAAACCTAGAACAAACTTGATTCTGAATAACTAAAGATGAGCATTACCTAGAGGGCAATAGTAAGGAAAATGGTGAGAGGGATAACCAACCCAGACCTCTGAAGAACAGGAGTAAAGGATTCTATCAAAGAATTATATGGCAGAAAGAGAAGATGGGCTGGTCATGTGGTGAGAGTGGTGGATGACAGGTAGATGGCTACAGAGCTCAGCTGGTACATTCTTGATTTTGGGAGTAATGAGGAATGCTTCCACTATATTGGAAGTAATTTCTGTGGCAAGCTTTTGGGGGGGGCATAGATAGGAATCACAGAAGATGAGTGGGCATGGATGGATTACAAACTGCATCATTAGTGGGAACCTCAGATAAGATCACAAATCTATTTTAGTGTTAAAAATAAAGACAGTTATGGAATATATCAGCATAACTGATAAACAAGTAAAAAATCCAGTCCACCTCTAGGTCTGTCAATATGCATACAAATAAACACTTTGACTCATTTTCTCTCATTTGTTGATTGTTTTGGCAATTTTAGAACCAATTTAATATCACTTATTTTGCATGGCCAGAGAAATTTTGGAAGGTCTGGACTAATATTTCTCCAATGATTAAAGCTGTAATACAATTTTGTGATGAAAAACTGCTGTCACAATCTATTACTTCACAACTTTCTGTATGTGTCTCAGATGTCAGAGACTAAGCCAATTACCCTAAGTGTAATATTTCCTAAGGTTGACTGCAAGAAATAAGAATGTCGAATACTTTGATTATTATCATATATTAAATCAGTTCTACGTTAAATTGACAAACCACAAAGGAACTCTGTCATCATGTCTCAAAGGGACGTTTCTTAATTTATTTTTTGTGGATTGTGGTGGGGTGGGGTGTCCCTGAGAAAAGCAAAAAAAGAGTACAGTGTTTGTCATTGAAAACAAGTAATTCTGTAGGTATCCATACCAAACTTTTATCAGACAAAAAAAGGGAACTCTCAAAATAGTACAAATCTGGAATACAGATTTTCCCCCTGCAGATAATCAACTTTCTGTTAATTCTTAATTATTTTCTTTTTCAATAATATCTTGTAGTATTAATACTCTATCCATTGCAATATGGCATTTATGTGTTTTTTTTTAATTCAGAGTATCAATTTAGAAAAGTAGTGGTAGAGTCCAGGAAATTAAGAAAATAGAATGTTATAGCTGTTTATTTCTTTTGACTCACAGCTTTGAATAGTTTACTTGATCTATGACAATATTTTTTTCATTTCATCCCCTTACCCAAATGGTGAAAGTTCATAATATTATCTCTAGTTTTATCCTAAAGAAACTATGTGAAGCTCATCATGTTTAAAATGGTTTAATAATGATGATTATGCTATTAATGAAGGCATTAAAATCACTGTGCACTGTACTTTCCCTTTAATATTTATAATATAAAAATTTATGGTTTTGGAGAACCAAAATTATCATAGAATTTTATGCATGACCTTCGAAGTCAGGTAGCTTAACCTCTATCTTAAGCATGAAACTGCTTAAAGCATAAGTTGACCATCCAGTCTCTATTTGAAGATTGCTTGTATCTGAAATTTTACTCCTCCTTTAGCTATGAATTCAACTCTTGCATAGCTCTAAATATTCTAACAAAGATCTTTATTGTTTATGTATTATGTACATGTACGCATAGTCTATATAACATTTGTATTATAAATCGCATATATGGCATTCCATGCCGCATATATGATCGAATCTTGCTCTGTGAACATTTTGCCCATTGTTTGTATTTAGAGGTCATAGAATCATGTATTATTAGTATCAAAAGAATCTTTATGATCATGCAAGAAAACTCTTAATTTCATAATTGCATATGCTGAGGACCAGAGATCATTAAGAATACCTTGATCTTTATCATTTAGAATTTGGGGCTTCACAAATTGGTTCAATTCCCTAAGTATTTAGAGATTACTACAGTAGCCCAAGTATTATACTATATTTATTTGATATATATATATATATATCTATATATACATAGATAAATATGTATGTATATACATATTTGATTTGATATATATATGCATATTGATAAATATACATATATTTATGTGAAATACTTCACCTTTTTTAAAGTACTTGAGGTAGCAAAACATACACATAGGAAAGTTACTATAAAATAATGTGAGATATATCTTTAATAATCAAAATGTGCCAGCTTTAGATGCCTAAATACGGTTTTGCTCTAAGAACACTTGAAAACTATGGGTGTATGTATGTACATGCAAGTATGTACGTGTGAGTATGGGTTTACCTTAGTGAAATGTTTGCCTTGCTGTTCCTATGTTGTTGTTACATGAAGAGAAAAGAAGTACTGAACCTGTTATCTGACTCTGGATGGGGGTGTTTCCTTAGCATTGTGGGTCAGAATCTGCCATTTGAAGCCCTAGAGAGTTGGTCTGGGGCACTGACAGTTTAAATGACTTGGTCAAAGTCACACAGCCAGTCAATCAGAGGCTAAATTCAAACTCAGTCCTTTCTACCTCAAGGGCCTACTGCCTCTCTACTATACACCAGTGCTAATAAAATATCAAGATAGAAATTTTCTGTCTTACTCTTTTGGAATATTCACAGAACCCTTTTTTTCTTTGTACACCCCAGATTCAGCACAATGCCTGCCATATAATAAGCACTTGTCTTTATTATGAGATAACAGCTCCTGAACATAGTTAATTTGTAAGGAAAAATTAAATCATCAACTCAGTCTAACATTGGAGGCTCCTAAGAAGTAAAGGCACAGTGATGCACCTAATAAAAACAAAGCAAAAGAAATTGTATGCTAAATCTGATTTCCAAGAATGAAGTGTGTGTGTGTGTGTGTGTGTGCGTGTGTGTGTGTGTGTGTGTGTGTGAATGTGTGTGTGTGTTTGTGTAGGTATGAATGTGTGTTCAGAAGGCTATTATTGAGATTTTAATTTGCTGTCAAGGACAGTTGCCCATATAAGGATGAAACTGTTTTATGTTCCATTTACCCATTGTGACAGAGTAAGACAAAATTAATTTATTCTATGTTTCCAGACTTAGTATTAATAAAGAATCTGAGGCACAGGAAGCACTGTTTTATTCTAAAAAAAGAGTTTGTGTACTCTGTGTTTTGAAGATCATAATGAGTTAGTAGATTAAATGGCTTTATATTTAAACAAAAAATATGGGTTAGTAATGAAAGTACTTTTCAAGCTTTACTGCTGTCCTTTGGAGGTATATTTGAATGACACCTTGCCATGAAAACTACCAGCTGTAACATTTACCCTGAAAAATAAATGTTTACCTCAAGCGTCAATTGACATTTCTAACTTATTGCTTGGATGTCAAGTACTGTTTCAGAGCCCCTTCCCTCAGTGGCATTCATATCCTGACCCCCGTCTCCCCCAGCGATGCACAAACATCAGACTTGTGACCTATGCAATGGCCAGCTTAGACTGGTATCTTGGAAGGCTCTTCAGCTCCATCGATAGCCTACAATGTCCTTTTCTTTTTTGAGAGTTCTCATACTTTGTTCTTTTTGTAAGAGATATAAATAGAAATATCTGAATATGGGGAAAGAGGTAATAAAAAGGTGTTCTCTTCTTTTGTTCTATTATTAGAGTGTCACTGTCTCTAAGGGCTTAACTCCAAAGATCTTTGCAGAGTGCATGAGAGTTCATCTATTCTCATTATTTCAAGGATGACCACATGGCTACCAAGTTGTCCCAAATCTGCACAGCTCATAACATCTTGCCTTCAGTTCAACCCTAACCACCTCACTGTAAATCAGGGTTTCTTATCCTTTTGGGGTGTTGTCATGGACCCCTTTGAGAGTTTAGCATTACCTGTGGAACTTTTCTCAGAATAATTTTTTTAACTGAGTCAAAATACAAATCATTATTAAGGAAGCCAGTTAAATTGAAATAGGTGTGTGTGTGTGTGTGTGTGTGTGTGTGTGTGTGTGTGTGTGTGTGTGTATGTAAATTCCATGAACTTGGTTAACAGCAAGTTAAGAACCTATGCTGAAAATAATGCAATTGTGAACCTGGCTTCTGTAGCTTGAAACCTTAGATTCACCTGTGGTTCTCATTTCTTCTTCATGTCTCACATTTAATCCATCACCCATTGTAACAATTTTTTTGTGTGGGCAGAGACAAGATGGCAGAATGAAAACAGGGACTGGCTTAAGCATGGCTCCAAACTGCTCCATATACTTGTAAGAAACAACTCTAAACAAATTCTAGAGCTACAGGATCCACAAAACGACAGAGTGAAACAAATCTCCAACACAAGACAAACTGGAAGGCTGACAGGAAGCATCAATTGCACTGGTCTGGGAATGGAACCCAGTCCAGCCTGGGTAAATCACAGACAGGGCTGCAGCAGGCCTCAGGATATTGAATCATGGAAGCTGTGTTGGTTTCCAGACTTCTCAACCCACAAATGCCAAAGACAAAGTAGAAGGTCAGGGGTAGCTAGGTGGCACAGTGAGTAGAGCAATGTCCCTGGAGTCAGGACGACCTGAGTTCAAACCCAGCCTCAGACACTTGACATACTTACTAGCTGTTTGACCTTGGGAAAGTCATTTAACCCCAATTGCCCTGCCTTCCTCCTTCCAAAAAAACCCAAAACAAAACAGAAGGTCAGTAAGGGAAACTCTGTTGGACCTGAGTGAAAGAAGAATGTAGTCCTGCCCCAGGCACAAGCCATGGAGGTAGCAATGGTGGTGGGAGCAGCAGCTGCTTCCTGAGTTCCAGTCCTACAGATGGTGGTGGGATTGAGTGGCTGATAAGAGGGGGATTGCAGGAATCTCTTTTCTGGTTCTGACACAGGATTCTCATGTTTTCCCCTGCTTGGATCTGGGTTGTAGTCCTGTGTGGCAGTCCTGGAGTGAGGAGGAGTGCTAGTGTGGCAGAGCTTGTGGCAGCTGTGGAGTGGGAATCTTCTTCACACTTCCAAGGCAGAAAAGAGTGTTTGTGGTCACTCACAGACCAGAGCACAGGCCAGGAGAGGAGTAAACACACCTCTCCTTTGATCATACCACCTTTAAAGAACTGAAAATATAGAGGTTCCTAGAAGTATCTCTGATACTTCTGCTGCACAAAACCCTTGAAACTTGGGATAGAGCACTCTCTACTCTGGAAGCAGAGTCCTGCCTTGACAAAGAGCTCAAAAGTCAAGTCATTGGCTGGGAAAATGAGTAAACAGTGCAAAAAGTTCAGACTATAGAATCTTATTTTTGTGACAAAGAAGATCAAAACATTCAACCAGAAGAAGACAACAAAGACAAAGTTCCTACATCCAAAGCCTCCAAGAAAACTATGAATTGGTCTCAGTCCATGGAAGAGCTCAAAAAGGAGTGTGAAAATCAAGTAAGAGAAGTAGAGAACAAATTGGGAAGAAAAATGTAAGTGATGCAAGAAAATCATGAAAAATGGGTCAATGGCTTGCTAAAGGAGACTCCAAAAATACTGAAGAAAATACCTCCTAAAAAATAGACTAACCCAATTGACAAAAGAGGACCAAAAAGCCAACAGGGAGAAGAATGCCTTAAAAATCAGAATTGGCCAAATGGAAAAGGAGGTCCAAAAGCTCGCTGAAGAAAATAATTCCTTAAAAATTAGAATGGAGTAAATGGAAGCTAACGACTTTTTAAGAAATCAAGAAATTATAAAAACAAAACCAAAAGAGTGAAAAAATAGAAGACAATGTGAAATATCTCATTGTAAAAACCACCGGCCTGGAAAATAGATCCAGGAGAGATAATCTAAAAATTGTTGGACCAACTGAAAGCCATGATTAAAAAAAAACACTAGACACCGTCTTTCAAGAAATTATCAAGGAAAACTGCCCTGATATTATAGAACCAGAGGGTAAAATTGAAATGGGAGGAATCCATGGATCACCTCTTGAAAAAATCCCCAAAGTAAAACTCTTAGGAATATTTTAGCCAAATTCCAGAGTTAGGGATTAAAACAAAGGGAAACCAAAGGAAAGAACTCAAACCAGTTTTGAGAAGGGGTTCCAGTGAATAATACTTTCTTGAGGGAAGTAGCATATTGTATAGTGGGAGATAGGAATCTTACAGTGAATCTCATTGGCATGTCACTGAGATTAGAGCCATGAGACAGGAATATGTGAATGACTAAATCATTTTGACTATTATAAATACTCAAATTAACTACAAAGGACCTATGAAGGAAATATTATCTGCTTTCAGAGAATTTATGAATAGAAGTGTGTATGGAATGATTTTACATAAACATATATTTTTGTGTAATGATAGCCATCTATAGTGTAGGGGGAAAAAGCAAGGAAAAAAGGACGGGAGGAAGCTACATGATAACTTATACATACATACATACATATATATATATATATGGATATATATATACATATATATATATATGGAAAAATAAATAAATAAAATAAAATAGAGCTACTGTAGTGCTTAACTCACAAAGTTGCCATGAGCAGAGCACTTTGTAAAGTTGAAAACACGATACCTTGAAAAAAAAATAAAGCGAGTGTGAAATTTGGGAAATCCCTACCAGTGGATTTTTTTTAAAGATTAGTTCCAGATATATCATATTGCTCTTCTTGGGAAGAATGCCCCCTCAGTGAGGGAGCAAGAGACAAGTAGGACTTTACCACCACCAACTAGACAGGTTGCATGAGAAAGTTAAACACAAACTTGATAAATTACAGGGGTAGGGGTGGGGACCCTGTGGTCTCTATGACACATGTGGCTCTCTAGGTCCTCAAGTGTGGCCCTTGGATTCAGTCAAAGGGATATGCTCATCAACCTAGAGGGTCATATGCAGCTTCAAGGCCCCAGGTTCCCCACCTCTGTGTTGGGGCAGTGACTCCTGAAGGCAGAATCTAATGGAGCCTTTGCTGAGAAACTCATATAGCTGAGTTTCATAGATTTATGAAGCTCTTTGGGGACTGGCTATTACAGAGTCAACTAAAATAATTAGAGTTTCTGGATGATTGCCATCATCACTTGCTTTTTAAGTGGTTAAGATGGGGATTTATTTGTTCTAAACCCATAATGATGCATTCCTAGCACAGCCAACTTTCTGATGAAAATCCACAAGGAAAGGGATGAAGTCCTTAAAGGAAATGAATGTTGTATATGTTGAATCTATGTGCCATTTTCTCCCCCAACCCCACATAGCCTATTAAATCCTATGGACACCTTGACTTGCTTTCTTTCAGATTCTGCTTTCTGAGTGTCCCCTGCCAATAGATCTCTTCTGTCACAGAATTCTAAAGGTGTGAGCTGATCAACAGTTTGAAGTTGAAACAGGATGGGCACCTGTGGCTTAGAAAAATGCTGCTGTCAGTGTTAATATGTTCTCTGGGAATGGGAAAAAGAGTCATAGAGCCCATTACACCACCAAGCAGGCAGAGGCCAATGACTCCACTTCCAGAGGGACATTTAGGTGTGAATCTTGAAACATGGGTTAATAAGAAAGCAATTGATGTATGGGAGTCCTAGTAACACTGAAAAGAGAAATTCATCACTGGAGGATTTGGGGCTCTTCTGTCCACCCCAAGGATAAGGTGGCCTGTAAAGCCCCATCAATAAATAAGGGCACTTAGGGGAGGTTACAGAGAGTAGAACATGGAGGAAAATATATAGGGGGTTCTAGGGGCTAGTGTAAGTTCAGGCTTTTTCAGCTATTTCTATGCAGGTTATTGTGAGTAAGGCCAAATGGAAACCCTTGGACTTTACTAAACTATCTCATGAACAGATACTGGGTCCCTAAGGGGATGAAAGAAATTTATTCCTCAGTAATGGAGATGGAGATGGAATATTTCATTATACCATTTCCCCTTGTGACAGCTCTATGTTGCTCATGAAGAAGGCATATGGCACCTTGCACTTTATAGGCTAAGGGAGATACAAAAAGTTATGTGCTTCACTACAGCTTCTCCCGACTGCATCCATGCTGTGAACCAGATAGCCCAGGCATCTCAGGCCCAGGGTGGGTGGAACGGGGTCATTGACCTCATCATTTTTTTTCCTTCTGGTTTTGTGACTAACTTGTCAGGAGCAGTTTAGTTAATCCAGGAAACAATCCAGCATACTTTCAATGTCCTTCCCAAGGCCTACTTGAATGGTACCTCATATTATGGTCAACAGAAACCTGAAAGAGGCCTACCTTCTCAAGGGCTTCAGCATTTTCTTCATATTGATGACCTAATGTTGACTTGGCCAGGTGAGGACATTGTGGCAGAAGCCTCAGATCTAATGAGGGTCCATATCATAGGTAAGAAATGGTAAATCAACATAACAAAAATACACAATCGAGCCTACTTAGTCAAGTTTGGGGAGCATGAGAGGAAAACACCCAGAAGATTCTGGGTCCTCACAAGTTTTCCCAGTGTGAGCTGTGTTTCAGGCTGCACGTCTCACATTTCAAAGAATCTTGAGTTAATAAAGCAGAAAAAGATCTTCATCTATGCTGATTCCTGGGTAGTTGATGGGGAATAGCCAGGTGGTCTGGGGCCTGGGGCCTGGAAAATGTAGAATTGGATCAAAGCCTTTTTCATTAGGGTCAGATCTAATGGAGGAATTTTTCTGAAACCTTGCTCATAAAGTATTTTCTCGTTCTATTTAAGATGAGGCATTAGCACAAGAAAAACAAAGATTGGAGAATGAATCCATCACCATTATAAACATTAGAGATGGTGATGCCATGTTGTTCTGAACACGTGACCATTTCATCCTCTTAACTAAGGATGAGTCAGCTATGTTTGCCCAACTGGGCTCTTTTTGCCAGTCCTAGCTTCTAATTAACTCAAAGAGTACTTAATATTTCCTGAATCGTAAACATGAGACTTTCTCATCTCAGGACAAAAAGCTTTCCCCTGATAATCAACAACTACATTTTTATGCACCTAACTTTCCTGGTCAATTGTCCAATATCTTAGAAGCCATTGTCTGTGAAAAATCAATGCTACCCTAGGAAAGTGAAAGTATCTGGTTTAGTGGTTTCTGCGATCTAGTCACGAGTCTTTCTTTTGGACATAGTCATGATTGGTTTTTCTTATTCTTTCCCTTGTACACCATCACCTTGGCCTCAAGATACATGCAAAGGGCTCTCTTGATGCTCTAGAGCCGGGCTGTCCAAAATGCAGCCCACAGGCCATGTGGCCTACAGGGCAATTTATGTGGCCTGCCTACAAGCATAGAAATTTACATAAATGCTTTACTAAATGAAGCCTAGCTACCACAGAGCTCTCAGCCAAATCAAAATATATTGTCTATTGTTTCAATAAATACCTAAGGTTGGACAGCCCTGCTCTAGAGAGTTTGTTTTCCCTCAACTGGCAGAGGTCTTTTTCGTCAGGTATGATTTGGACAATCCTCCCCAGAAAGGGTTGACTTTGTGACCAATCTCTAAATACTACAGGCATCTTTTCACCATAATAGCTTGCAGAGAATGTGCTGATATCCACTGTAGAAGGGTGTTCTTCATCTGGGAGATCCCTGTACAAATGAAACAATTCTAGTCCCTATCCCTATTCTATGACATATCTAAGAAGTCTCAGAAGTTGTTTTTAAAACTAAGTCCTCTAGGCACTGGAAAAGATGGCTTACCAATAATGTTAACAAGTATTATAGGCACATGTGTCCCTGTGTTTGCATAGTACATGGTTTGGTGATATTCTATCATAATGGAAAAGTCACAAGGATAGCCCCAGTCTTTAGATAATAATAAGCAATATCATCTCTCTATTTCTATTCTAACACTATCACTACTGTGACTAACAGCTAACATTTAAATACCACTTTACATGCATTGTATCATTTTGTCCTTATTGGAATTCTGTGAGGCTGGTATTACTTTTATATTCATTTTAGATATGAAGAAATGGGGTAAGTGATTTGCCCATAGTCATTAATCTGTGTAAGAGTTGAGATCTGCAGCCTAATACCTCACAACTCCAGAGTCAGTAGTTCTTCACTACTTTTCTACCAACCTGTATTTGTTTACATCATTTGAATTTCTTTTGAATTGATAGTGTAGTCCATGTTGGTAAATGGTAACATAGTCCATATTTTATCCATTACCCATTTTGTTCTGTATTGATAATTCATGTATAAGAGCCTAGTTGATTTAATTACTTTCACCAAAAATCCCTCTTTCATTGATTTAATTTTATTGTCATAGCAGTAATTTCATAAACTCCCCCCTCCATCAAACTTTCCCTTCTGAGAAAGAAAATTACTGAGAAAAATATTCAACATAATGACCATATCTGGGTGTACACACACACACACATACACACTGTAGTAGGAAGGCCGAATTTATGATCTCAAATATAATCATGTATATGTTTGAATGGTCCGAAATCGCAAGGTATGAGAGATTCTCTAAGGAGAAAACAACAAGAAATTTATTTAGGCCCCACCGCAGCAAAAACTTGAACTGGCCTCCCCATTCCAACATCTTGACAAAAAGACTCCAGGCCCAGAAAGTCCATTTCACAAGGGCAACTAGGAGGCCAAAGAAAAGCAAGAGAGTATTTAGCCAAATCATGTTCACTGGCCTCACGT
>CM053623.1:57541047-57566102 GCA_028646595.1 Phalanger gymnotis | reverse complement strand
ACACACACACACACACACACACAATGCAATTGATATAGAAAAGAGGTATAATTATTAACTGTTCTCTAAGACTTTCATTGAGTTTTTCTTTTTTTAGCCACTCAGGGTCTGATATGTTTTCAGTCATATTTTCAGTTAAATTGTCAGTCTAAATGTGCTTTGTTCTTTTGCATCTGCTTTCACTCTGAATCAATTCATATTAATCTTCCTAAGTTTTTCTGAATTCCTCATTCATGATTTCAATAAATGTTACATTAAATTCATATGGGAAGCTTTGTTTTTAGTCATTTCCCAGATGACGTGCACCATTTTTCCTTCCTGGTTCTTTCCACGATTACTGTTATGAATTTTGCAAATTTTTAAGTCCTTATTTCTGTCTTTGATATACTTGCAGTTTATACCTAGTAGTGGGATTTAGAGACTAAAATCTCTACATTTTAAATCATTTTATTATGTAAATTCAAATTGAAATCTATAATGGAGGTGACATTTCATAGGCATAGCAACAGGGCCTAAGTGAACTTGTTTTCAACTCTTCTGACATTGTTCCCATTTTTTGTCATCTTCAATAAGTATGACATCAGGTCAAACCTTGGCATTGCTTTTATTTGCATTGCTCCCACTAATAGATATTTAGAGCATATTTTATGTAATAATATTTAATTCTTTAGACAACTCTGTGTTCACATCTATTGAAAACATCTATGGTAAGTATGAGCCTTGGTATTATACGTATTTGTCTCAATTCTTACTTTTGTTATTAATATTCCCTGCAAACATTTTCCCTCTCCACCATATCTCATATAGTTCTGTCTTCATTAATTTTGTTCAAAATATTTTATGAACTTAGCTAGTTAAATTTGGGTATATTCTCTTTTATGATTTTCTCTATCTCTTATTTGATTTATTTTTTCTCCCCCTACACATAGTAGTGAGAGGTTTTTCAAGTACTTAATACCTATGCTACCAAAAAAGTCTATACAAGTGACAGAAAATTTTATTCAGATTTTTACATTGTGCTATTTTTATATTCAAGTTGTGAATCCATTTGTAGCACTTTATTATATATGGTTTAAGGTGTTATTCTAGAACAAATTTCTTCTAAATTGCTTTTCAGTTTTCCAAGTAATTCCTATAAAAACAAAATGAAGCGCATCCCAAAGTATTTCACGTTCTTGGTGTTGTGTGTATGTGTGTGTACACACACGCATATACACATATATATACATATGTATATATGTGTGTGTGTGTGATTGTGCATGTATGTGTCTACATGGATATGTGTGTTTACTTGTGTGTCTATCTATATTTCCTTTGTGTCATGTTTATCTAGTCACTTCTACTCATCTTTTTTTGTATTTTTAATATGAAAACACAATGTTTTACTTTTTAATCTATTTTGAGAGTCAGTAATCATGTGCCCTTATAATTTGTATTTTTCCTCATGATTTGCCTCAAGATTCCACATATTTTGCTCATATAAATTAATTGTTGTGATTTTATCTAATTACTTAAAAGAATGCCCTCAGTTATTTGATTGCCACTCCACTAAATATGTACTTTAGGTAATATTAACATTCATATAACAACATTACCACCCAACCATGAACAGTGCATTTAGCTAAAATTATTTGTCTCCCTTTGCTTCAGTAAAAACTGATTTATTGTTGTTTTATATTAATATAGTTTTTAATAGTTAAAATTTCACTTAATACCTTTTAGTTATTCAATGGAATTTCTTGTAATATCTTTCTCACTTTATTTTTATTGTTTAGAAATTCAGATGATTTTGATTGTTTTTGTATCCTGCTGCTTTGCTGAGACAATTTAGTAGTTTATTTGATGATTTTCTAGGGTATTTTTAAACACCATCATGCCACCTACACATAGAAATGTTTTTTTTTTCTTTGATGTTTTTATCTTTGATTGGTTTCCCTTTTCTTATTGGCATAGTTATGATTTCTAGAAATGCAACTGAGGAAGAGGATAGAGGAAATATCACTACTATATAGCTGTTAGAACTTGGAAATCTGACATGTCTCTACTGTTCATGTTTCTATAATAAGCCAACTTATTATTTTAAATAAATACTTTTGATCATAATAAAGAATTCTTCAATGCTTACACTTTAATTTTTTTTAACATTAGTGCTTTTTTAAATGTCAAAACCATTTGCTATAATTATTAAAATAATTGTTGTTCCTTTATCTTTCTATATTATTGATTCTAATGAAATATTGATTATATTATATTCCCATAATTGCACCATGAGTGAAATTAATTATAATAAATTATTTTCTGTTTCCATAATCTTATTTTGAGGATTTTAATCATTTTTGAAACAAAATCATTTTTGAGATTAGTATACAGTTACTTTTCTCTCATTTGTCTCTCCTTGTTTGGGTATCAACTATATATGCCTCATTAAAGGTTTGGTATATGGATTTCTTTCTCTTTTATAGAATATTTTCATAGAATAGGCATTTTAAATTTTAAACTCTTTAAATGTTTGATAGCATCCACTTGTGTCTGCACATGGCCTGAATCCCTGTCTCCCCTTGGCAATTTTTTTAGGGCTTATTTGATTGCTTTTTTCTAACATTGGGTGCCACTTTCTCTCTCTCCCTTACTCCTATCCCTCTCTTTTCCCTTTTCTTTCCCCCTTTTCTCTCCCCTTCACTTTCTCTCTCTTCTTTTCTCCCTCCTTTCCTTCCTTGCTCTCTCTGCCCCTTCCCTTCTTCCTTCCTTTTATTAGTTTGATTATTAACTGCTGTAATTTCACTCAGAGTTCTCTCATATCTCTCCTTCCTCCTAATTTGGTATTGATTCTCACTTTTCCTCTAACAAGCTGGTAGTCTAACCATGTGTAGACTTATAATTTATCAAGACCTCCTCTATCTACTTAACTACTAGTACAACTCCAAAAAAAGATATTCTGCTGACTCTCCATGACACAAAAGTGATCCTAGATTCTCTTAAGGCTAATCTGAGAGAGCAAAAATGTCTAATATATTTTATCAGGGAGGAACGACTTGGATTCTAGTTTTCCTATTGAACATAAGGAGGCTTTGGAGTTGCTGCGATATTTATTAATATCAAATCATTTCTCAAGCTAAACTTTATACCTGGTAGGAAAGGATGAAAGGGAGAGGTTAAAATTGACCACATCAATCTGCTTTTTTAAAGGGTAGGGCTTGAGGGGTTTCTTAACCTAATTATATTATGGGTCAAGCTACTGTTTATAGTTTATATTGAGCTAACTTTTCTGCTATGATGCATGTTAGCCTGATATTTATGGTGTGGTGTTTTGTGTCAAGCTAATCTTTATAATATATGGTGAGTTGCAAGTGTTTATATTTAGCAAGAAAGAATTCTAAGAACATTCAGTTCTACAAGACACAACTGTTCTTTTGGAAAGAACCCACCGGCAAGTAAATCGCATCATCATGTATGTGTATATATATATCTGTCTATGTATGTGTGCATAGATATAATATACAGACAGAATATACATAATACTTTACACATATAAATACATGCATATGCAACATGTAGCACAACGTATTACATGCATGTGTATACATAGCTTTGCTTACATATACATGCACATGACTGTATAACACACAAAACACAAGCACAAATGTACATATACATATTTGTGTTATAAACATATGTGTATGAATATGTATACATTGGTGTACATATATGCATGCATATACGTATATAAATGTATGTATATGTGCGTGTGTATACATATATGTTTAAATAGACAGACAGGCAGATACATAGATAGATCGATGTTTATGGTCAAAATAATGAGAGGGTGCACCCTGACAGTCTCATACTGCACACGGAAGTATGTGAGGGATTAAATGCACAGGAAATGGTACAAAATAAAAAGCAGCAACAACACATAACTATTTGGCATTGACAATCAAGGTGATTGGAAGAGCGTTTACAAGCATGTGAGATAAAGAGACTAAATAATGATAATATCTCACCAGAATTCTGCACAAGTCGGTAGATTACATAGCATTATGAAGCCTGATTCTTTCACCTTTACTGTTCTGATGTGGGTAATAAATCTTTTTGACTTCACAATAAAAGCCTTTAGGTTCACCTGTGACCCCAACTCTCTATGTAAGGTAATGGAGAGAGACTATAAGTGGAACACAAAATTGACAGCTAACATTCGTAACAAGCCTCAGGCTAGTTAACCAAGGACCAGCCTAGCTAAGTACTGAGAAACTTGTTATCACTAGAATGGCTGCTAGGTAATAGATTCTACAAAGAAATTGTCATTGTGTTATAAACCAAATAAAGATATACATTACTATTTGGTGATATCTTTGCTGAAATAGAAGAGGTTTGAAATTATAATGTTATTACTTAGTATTCTTTCCACTACACCCTAGTTTCACATGTACGAAGTATTGGACTTGGAGACAGGAGATCTATTTTGAAGAGCTGCATCCTTTAGTTTACTAGCTAGATGAACTTGGGGGAAGCAATTTGATCATCCTGAGCTTTAGTATTTTAGTGTATTAAATGGCAATAAATATTGACCTTACCCGTTTCACAGAATTATTATGAAGAAAGTATTTTGCAAGTCCAAAAGTGCTATAGAAATATGAATATTATTGCTGTTTTTGCTTCCATGGAAAGAGAGGAAAAGTCAAATATTTAGGTCAACAGACTTATTCTTTCATCTATATTTTGCTCAGGCTCTAATTTAAGAATTGAATAATGTTCTATCTATTTCCTAGCAAGCCATTCATGTACTGAGATTTGCCTCACTAAAGACCTTTCTTTCATGTTTAATTTAATTTCTATACTATTTATATGAGAATGCAATTAAATTTCTACTCTCCAAAAGAGTTCTGGGGTTTAAAATGCTCTGTATATTTTTAGATAACCGGAAAATTGACTATAGTTGGGTAAACTAATTTTCAAAACACATTTCCATTCCTTACATTATAATATATTCTGTAAATATTGTGTTATGGGGAGTTGTTTTTTGGGGGGAGGGGTTAGTCAGTGCTCATCAAAGTTAAAAAAAGAGAAGTAGGTACTGAAAATCAAATTCATGCATACTTTACTTAGACTAGGGTAAGTAAATGTCCATATGGTGGTTATGATTTAAGAATAAAATGACCTATATTTTATTAGATTTTTTTTTATTATAAAATGATCTCCAAAAAGTATCTTGCTTCAGCTTATTGGTAAAACTCCTTATGTATGTGGATGTATGGCCAGACTGATGGAAAAAACAGACAGATATATAGACAAATGGATGGATGGGTAAATAGATGATGGGAAGGAAGGGAAGGGAAAAAGAGAGAAAGGAAAGAAAAAAAGAGGAGAGGAAAGGGAGACGGAGAGGGAAAAGGAGAAGAAGGGAGGGACAAGAAGTAAAGTAGAGACAAAGGGAAGGGAGGGGAGAAAAGGGAAAAGGAGAGAGGAAGCAACAAAAATAGGTGGTTATATTAAAGAGATAGAAAAAAGATTTTTGGCAATAAATAGTAACCATCTCTTTGAAAAACACTAGAATAATAGGGATAAATGGACTTATTCGTAAGACAATAAGAAGAATCTATCTAAAACCCAGAGTCAGAATAATACTCCATGGAGATAACTGAAGATCTTTCAAATGAGATTAGGGGTAAAGGAAAAAACACCATTCATTATCAAAACTGGTACATGATATAGTACTAGAAATTCTAGATACAACAGTAAGATAAGAATGTTAAACTGATATAATAATCTCAGACAAGGAAGAAAACACAATTATCTCTTATTATTTTTTGGTTAGATTAGTTTGTGACTGAAAGGAGTATATTGGGATTCTCCCATGATGATAGTTTATCTATTTCTTCTCATAACAAATTCAACTTTTTTTTTCCAGTATTTAGAAAAGTACACCCTTTGGTATATATGTTTTAAGTAATGATTTTATTTAATTATTTATGGTACAATTCAGCACAATAGATTTTCCCTGTTTTTCTCATTTAATTTATTTTTGCTCACATTATCTGAGATCATGAATGGTTCCCTTGCTTTTTTGAGTTTAGCTGACATAGAGCAGATTTTGTACAAGTTATTTTAATTCTCTGTGAGTATTCATTTTTTCTAGCCTTATTTCCTGAATTGGCACTTTGTTCTTGGCCCTGCCTCTATGCTCTTGTGGTGGGACTATTGGGGCCCTATATATTTCTCATCTCTATTACCTGGGGTCCCTCTGCTATGCTATGGTATTAAGTGCTTTTTATTTCATGGATCCCAATGGGGGCTCAAGTCAGGGAAATGCACATTTTTAGCACGTCCCTCATCCTTTCTCCGTGTCTTTTGCTTCCTGGTGTTATGTGGCATTGTTGTTGGTTACTCGTTTCAGTCTTATCTGACTATTCATGACCCCATTAGGGGGTTTTCTTGGCAAAGATATTGGAGTAGTTTGCCATTTCCTTTACTGACTCATTTTATAGATTTGAAAACTGAGGTACACAGGATTAAGTGACCTGACCTAGGTGACATAGCTGGTATGTGCCTGATGCCAGATTTGAACTCAGAAAGATGAGTCTTCTGGACTTCAGGCCAGGCACCCTACTCACTGCACCACCTTTGTATTATGTGTATTAGAGGTATTCCTAAGCCAAAAGACAGTGGTTTGATTTGTTGTTATTGTTCTTTACTGTAATTGGAAATGGTTTTCTAGAATAGTTGCATCAATTTACAGCTCCATCAGTAGTGCCTAACTGTACTTGTCTTGCTACAACTCTTCTACCATTTATCATTTATGGCTTTTGTAATCTTTGCTAGTTTTATGAGTATAGGGTGAAATGTATCCCAGGATATGTTTTGATTAGCATTATTTGATCATTACTGATCTGGAGCACTTTCAAATAGATGTTAATAGCTTACATTTCCTCTCTTTAAAACGGCCTTCTCATATCCCATGTCACTTATCAGTTGGAGAATAGTTCCTGTTCTTATACATTCCTATTAATTTCCTATATATCTTGGATATCTACCCTTTAGCAGAGATATTTGCTGAAAGCAATTTCCCCAGATAATCATTGTTTTCTAATTCTAGTGCAGGGATGCAAGAGCAAAAGCTTTTCAATTTTATATAACTGAAAGTGTATATTTTATGAATACTTTTCCCCTTATTCCATTAAGAATTCTTCCTATAGTCATGACGGATAAAGTCCATTGTATTCTCCTCTGAATTTATGTGATGTAATCTTTTATCTTTGAGTCATTTGTCTACTTGGAATTTATTCCCCTATGTTGTATAAGGTGTTAGTCTAAATTTCTGCCAAATTCTTTTCACGCGCGTGTGTGTGTGTGTGTGTGTGTGTGTAAATCTATCAGTTTTAACTGTAGTTTTAGCTGTACTTGGAGGTATAGATTGCTAAGGGATTATTTCAATTATTTCTAAAACTTGCTTACCTAATATGTACCATTAATTCATTGACCATTTTTTTCTTTTTAAATTAATACTAAATAATTTTGAATATAATTACTTTATAGTTTAAAATGTTAAAGAGGTTGAAAATGATAGTTATTATTACTACTAGTTCATTCTTTATTTTGAGGTTCTTAACCTTTAATTCCTTAAAATGATCAATGATAACTCTAACAATAAAGATTTGGATAAACTCGTAAAAAGGAATTCCTTGTCATATTGATTGATATGACACTAAATCACTAAATTAATTACCATCAGCTTTTTAATTTGATCAGCTAAGTGGCAAATTGGGTAGAGTGCTGAGCTTAGAATCAGAAAGAGGGATGTTCTTGAGTTCAAATCTGGCCTCAGACACTTACTAACTGTGTGCCCCTGGGCAAGTAAGTTAACACCTTGCCTCTATTCCTCATCTGTTAAAAAAAAAAAAAAAGAATTAGAGGAGGAAATGCCAAATCTCTCTAGAAGCTTTGCCAAGAAAACTACAAATGAGGTCATAAGAGTTGGACATAACTGAAATTACTGAACAAATCTTTTTTAATTGTATTGTTGTGGACCGCCTTGGAGTTCATATTATCTTCCCAATTATTAAAATGTTCTTTACCACTAGAAAGAGAACTTGATAGTTACATTCATATGTGTTGAATATATTTTAGTAGGCTAACTTTAGAATGTATTTTGTAGTTATTTTGAATTTAATTTCTATATGGAGATTATAATTGAATCTGTGGGAGCTGATGATAGCATCAAGTGAAATGGTATGAGGGAAGAAGAGGAGGATCGATCCCGGGCGAAATCTCAGGACTAAGGACATGATATTGTTGAAGATCCAGCCAAGGATTCTCAGAATGAGTGCTCTAACAGGTAGGAGAAAGAATTAGGAGAGAACAATTTCACAAAAATCTAGAGAGAAGGGAGAAGGTGATGAACAGTGTCAAAGGCTACAGAGGAGTTGAGAAGAATTAAGAGTGAAAAAAGACCATTATGTTTGGCAAGTAATAGATTATTTGTAATTTTGGAGACAAAAGTTTGAGTTGAATGATGATGCATGCTTGATAAATTTCTATTTCTTAATTGGGCTAGATATTTAACTGTTGCTCCCAAAACAAAAGGAGTAAAGAATAAATAAAAATAATTTGTAATTGCCGGATCAATTATTTGTGTAGAAATAGTTTCTAAAAATTGGTGGAAACATTTTAAACATGATTTTTTGAAGTTATGTATTCAGTCCTTTAAAAAAGAAGGCAGTGCCCCAATGACAATAAATTGGGAATCCTTCCTAACCACTGAATAATTGAAATGTAATCCCTTGGTGAAGAACATTGCTGAATTATAGCAGGAAGCTAAGAGGAAAAAAAATGTAGGGAGATCTGGGGTCGGGTTTCACACTAAGAATGAGTTCAGTAAGAAAAAAATCCCCTATAGTCCTGAGAAGAAATGGAACTCTTAAAGAGAAAGGATACCTTGGATGGTAAATAGACACACTAAGACTTTTTGCATAAAAACTTCAACTTTGCACATTTTACATTCTAACGAAGAAGAAAAGCAGTGATATGACACTTGATTGGAAGAGGTGGGTACTTGGAGTAATTTAATCACTGATAAGACAAGAGAAATTCCAAATTCCACCTTTAAATGCAACGACGACCTAGTTGTCTCAGAAAATCTCTGTTTACTTGAGAGAAAATAGCAATCCATGAGATAGATGGAAGTCACAAGATATATAATAAATACTTGTGCCGCGAGAGTAATCAAATCCGTGGAAAGCTGAGAATTCACCACACCAGTGAGGAATGATGAAACTGGGAAGCTGCCCCTGCCAGCTGAATGTGGGAAGCAGACAAAAATAAAAATCAAAAACTAAACTGCTTTGTGAGAATAATGTACTTCAACCAGAGGGCAGAAAATATGCATTGAACTAGGGACTGTACCATTTCAACAGCTACTTTGGTTTGAATAAATTTCTCCTGCAATTCTATGTAACACTGCATAATTCTGATTAGGAAAAAACCATTAAGAAATAGTTATTATGATTAAGGATCCCAGTATGTCCTCTAGGATATTCAAGGACGAACTAAGACACCTGTGATAACTTCAATGGATTTGTCAGATCATCAACCAAGAACTTCCTCCCATGACGCAAATTTCCACCCATCTGTGTCTCAACTTCATCTGTTACTATTGTCCGTGTTCTCTATACTTACCATGAGGGTGATATGTGATGGATGTGAAGGAGCAGTTCACCCAATGTAGTGATGTTTTCTCTTGATCCCTTGATATTGCATGGGTATTGATGAAACACATAGGTTGTTGATAAGTTATTCCTTGCTTTTATTATGTAGATATCCCATCTTTTTTAAAAGAATATTTTAGTTCTCCCTGGTCCTGCATTTCTCTTAAGACTTTCTTTACCACTTTTCCTGAAAAATTACCATGCCGCAGTCTGACAGGGCCCACTATGCCCCCTACTGGACAACATAAGATATGCAAATAAATGTGTTAGAATATGCCTGGGGTGGTCTAAAGAAAATATTTCAATAGATTCGGGAAAGCTGTTTTTTTTTTCTTCTCCTTTGTTCTATTATAACTATCACTCAGCGAGTAGATAAGTTGGTGTCAGCTTGATGAAAGGATTCATTCAGGTTCTTGGTCAAGAGAAGGTGACCCAGGTCTTCTGTAACACAAACATCTTGGGACACAGAGGTGATGTCAAAAGGAAAGGGAAAAGCTGAAGTTTTAACATGTGTATCGTATTATTGCATCACAATGCTGAAATCAAAGCTGTGAAATTCTACCATGGTGCTCTGTATATACAGGTGAGATTAACGTGATTTTTTTTTCCACTACAAAATCAAGCACATCATTTATTTACTGAAGCTGTGAAATATTCTGTGATCTGGGAAAATTCACAGCATGCTCAACATGACCTAAGATAATAGCCACCTGTTCATCAGGCCTGTATACGGGAAAGACAGCTATAAATAATAATGACAGAAATTCATGGCCTCAGAGAAAGTAGCCTGCTGTGCTCTTGGTAATTGAGGGGGAATAAGGAATGGGTTCAAGCTGGCACTTTCAACCTGACAGTCATTTGGTGAGAACTGTTGAAACTAGGTAAAAGAGGGTGAAAAAGGTCATAGGAAATGAATAGTCTTGTGAAAGTTCTACTAAGGAACTCAAAAGTACATAACATTTTTCAGAGATTGATGAATAATAGTTGAACAGAAAAAGAGAAAGCAGGTATGTGACTGACCACCAAAAATTATGAGAATGTTATTTCAAGGGAATGAAAGAGCCAGAAAAAAATGTTGATTTTTTCTCTCTTATTAGAAAGGAAAGTGGAACCGAGAAAAGAATGTGAATGAAGAGAGTTTCATATGAAGCTTTAAAACAAAAATAGACATTAGTTATTTTTATTCACCATTACTCGTAAGGAACACGTGACATAGCATAATAACCATATGTACATAATAAGGAAATATGATGTAATTGGAACAAATGAAATTTGACCATGATCTAGAAAGTGACTGGAATATTTCAATAATCTTCCAAGCTGCATGTCATTTGATAGGGAAAAAAAAGATTACTTAAACTGTAACTGAATTTTATGGATACCAGACTTTTATTTATGGTCAAAACTGCATACTTACAGGAATTGTGCTGTTTCAACAGGAATTCCACAGTTCCAATGTCATAAATATTTCACACTATTTGGTATATTAGGGCATGTGTCATATTTATTTTGTTTCCATAAACAAAGACACTTCAATATTTTTGAGGTTTGCAGAAGCATAGCATTTAGTTGCCTTGAAATGAAAATTTTGAGAGAGTAGAGCAAGTTTTTGTGCAGATTATAGCTGAAAAGTAGGTAGTAAGGTATTTTGGTAGATAGAGTGCTAGCTTTAGAGTCAAGAAGATAATTTTAAATCATGCCTCAAACATTCACTTTGTAACCCCCAAAATTACATAACCTCTTGGCCTCAGTTTCCTCAACCGTAAGATGGGGATAATTGTAGTACATATTTCAGCCGGTAGCTGTAATGACCAATTAAGATATAAAGTGCTTTTAAAATCTTAAGGTCCAATGTAAATGCTACTACCAATGCCACTACCAATGATGATGATATTTTCCTTATAATAATACCCTTGATGTTATTTGGTAGAGAGGCAGATGAATCCTGTGTCCAGAAAAGAAGTCCTAAGTTCATTAGTTCTTTTATGGTAATGTAGTGCCTGCTTGCATGTTGCTATTTTTTTGTCTCTGTCCCAGTCATACTAGCATTTCATATACCCTCTTCCATCCCCTAAATTTCCTCAGACAATTTCTCCTACATGTTCAATTGCTTAATCAGGCCAATGATTCTTAAGTACTTCTATAATCCCAAACTAGCCTATAAGAATAATTATACTGAGTACTTGTTAACACAGGAATACTATTTATTTGAGATCTGGTAGACTACTAAGAGTTCTGTCATATTAAAGGAAGAAGCACAGAAGCCCATGATGAGGAAAGTGAGACCTGGACCTTCAGTATAATTTGGAATCAGAAATTATGGATTCTAATCTTAGATCTGACATTCTTATTAAGTATGTGACCTTGAATAAGTCAGTTAAATTGTCTAGGCTTCAGTTTCATCATCTACAGAATAAGGAACTCTAAAACTCCTTTCTACTCTAAAATCCAGTGAGGATATACAGTCTGTAAAGTCATACATTTATATATATGGTTTTTGAATATGTTCTTTTATTTGTATATGGTCTTGACTCAATGATAATTTCTGGTGTGATGGACAATGTATTCAATTAAATCAGAGGAAAAATATGTTAGCAAGTAAATACTGGAAAGCTACTTCCTGAAGAACCAAAGTAGTGCAACACCATTTAAATGAGTCTGAAATGTCATATAAATATAAGTCCCTAATCATTCATTTCTATCTGCTTATGGGCTATCTCTAGTCAAATGACCCACGATCAATTCAAAATCTATATGTTTGTATCTAGACTCACATTTCTTCAAAATTAGCAACCTCTTATGCCTTCCTATTTCTGTTAATGATTTAACCATTTCTCAGCCAATGTAACCTATAATCTTGGAGTTATTTTTTTTTACTCTTTCCAAGTCCTTTTCCTAACATCCAGTCATTCACCAAGTAATATAAATTCTTTCTGTATAAAGTCTCTAATATTTATCCATTCCTTATCCACTACCATATTCTTCCTATTGCTCAATTCTATATAAATATCCTTTTGGAAGTATTTTCATAACATCATAGGATCTAAATGTTTAAAAAATTCTTCAAAATTCCAAACCTTCAAATACTAGTGTTTACCTAAAAAAAATAAGTCCAAGAAAAATGAAATGTTTTCCTCAGGGTTACATAAATAGCTGAGTCAAGATGGGGTACAGTCAGCAAACTACCTGAGTTCTTCTAACAGATCTCTACAAGTAACTTTAAAATAAGGCATCAAATTGAATTCTGGAATGACAGAGTCAAAGAACGATCAGGGTGAGACGTTTTTTTTCCAAAATGAAATAATGTAGGAGGTTGGAAGGAGAGGTCTGTGACATGGGGTAGGTGATTAGCCCAGAGCACATTTGGTAGCAGCATCAGCTGTTGGCCTAGGGTGCAGCTACAATAGTGCCAGTAGTAGTTTCTAGAGTTCTCAAGGCAACTGGTCAGAAAGAGATTATACGAGAACTGGAGCTGGCACTGGAAGCAGAAACCTGTTACATTGCCTATATGGAATTCTAAGTAGCAGTTCTAGGGTGGGGAGAAGCATTAACATTTGAAACTGTAGGAGAACTGGGCACCTGGTCATAGTTCCAGAGCCAAGAGAAGTGCTAGTACTTGAGCCTGCTGGAAAAAATGAGAAACAACAAAAGTCTCTGACCATAAGAAACCACTCTAGTGACAGGAAAGATCAATACCCAAACTGAGAAGAATAGAACAAAGTGAACATAAGTATAAGCAGAGCCTCAACTTGGTCATAAGCTCAAAAAAAATCCTGGAAGAACGAAAGCAAGAGATGAAGGGAAAACTGAGGGAGGGGAATATTGTGAAAAGATAATTTAACAGTTTGCTAAAACAGGTACAAAAATATGAAAGAATATAACAAATTAAAAATGAAGAACTGACCAAATGGTAAAAGAAAGAGATAAGGAAAAAATTGGAGGAAAAATCAGGGAAAGAAGTTTGAATAGTGTAAGAAAATTATGAAAAGATAATTAACAGTTTGGTAAAAGAGGTACAAAAATATTAAATAATATAACACTTTAAAAGAAAGACCTGGCCAAATGTTAAAAGAGGCAGAAAAAGTCACTGAAGAAAGAACTCCTTAAAAAGAATTGGCAAAATCGGGTCAGGGGATACAAAACATCACTGAAGAAAGTAATTCCTCAACAATTAGAATTGGGAGAGTGGAAGCTAATGAGTCCATAAGACATAAAGAAACAATAAAATAGTATCAAAAGCAGTAAAGACAAAAGAAAATGTGAAGTATCTCATTAGAACAACTGACCCGGAAAACATATCAAGGAGAGATAGTTTAAGAAATGTTCGACTACTTGAAAGAAATGTTTAAAAAGAGATCCTAGACAGCATATTTCAAGAAATTATAAAGAAAACTACTTATATATTAGAACCAGAGAGTAAAATAGAAATAGAATCCACTAATCACCTCCTGAAAGAGATCCCAAAATGAAAACTCCCAAGGGTATTGTAGCCAAATTCTAGAACTCACTTGCAGAAAATAGTGTGTGCATGTGTGTGTGTGTGTGTAAGTAAATGTGTAAACATTCAGTAGGTACATAACTCTAATGTGTCTAATAGGGAAGTCAAAGGGGAAGGACATTAAAAAATGGTCTAAGGGGCAAAAGCGAGGTAGGATTACATGAGGCAGTAGTCAGAAACAAAACAGAATTTTGAAGATGAACAAAGTAAAAAGAGCAAGAGAGATATTAACAGAAGCAAGGGGATGGAGGGAAATACCCAGTAATCATAACTGAGATGAACTCATCCATAAAATGGAAGAAAGCAGCAGAATAGATCCAACCTGAATCCAACAATATGTTGCTTACAAGAAACACACTTGAAATAGAAAGCCACACAGAGTTAAAGTAATGGGCTGTAGCAAAATCTATTATGTTTCATCTAAGATAAAAATAGGGCATGGATAGAAATCTTGGTCTTAAAAAACAAAAGCAAAAATAGACCTAATTAAAAGATAATCAGGGAAATGACAGCTTGCTAAAAGTTACCATAGACAAAGAATTTATATTAATAGTAAGCATAGATGCACCCAATGGCAGCACTCAAATTATTAAAAGGTAAATGAGTTGTAGGAGGAAATAGTTGAAAGGTACTGCTGAGGGACCTCAACTTCCCATCTCAAAACCAGATAAATCTATCCATAAAGTTAAATAAAGAAGTTAAAGAGCTGAATTGAACTTTCAAAAAGTTAGATATAGTAGACTTCTTGAATGGGCATAGGAAGTAGCTCTTTATTGGCTGTACATGGCACCTTCACAAAAATTGACTATGCATTGGGATTTAAAATCCTCACAAACAAGTATAGGAAAGCAGAAATGTTAAATATATCATTTTCAGACAATAATGCAATAAAAAATGCATTCAGCATAGGGCCTTAGAAAGCATACATTAAAATTCATTGGAAAGTAAATAACCTAATCCTAAAGAATGAGTTTGTCAAAGAAACAGTCAATAATTTTACTAAAGATAATGAAAATAATTTGACAGCATACCAAAATTTACAGGATGCAGCCAAAGCATCCGTTGGGGTAAATGTATATGTCAAAATGCTTACATCAATAAAAAAAGAAAGAACAAATTAATGAAGTGGACAGGCAATTGAAAAAAAAACTAGAAGAACAAATTAAAAATCCTCAGTTAAGCATCAAATTGGAAATCCTGAAAATCAAAAGAAAATTAATGAGTATTTTTTAAAAAGAATATGTATAGGAAACAATGAAATTTATAAAAACGAAAGCCATTCCTCAATTGATAAATGATAAAAAGATATGAACAGATGGTTTTCAGAAGAAGAAATTAAAACTACCTGTTATATTAAAAATGCTCTAAATCACTATTGATCAGAGAAAGGCAAATTATAATAACTCTGAGGTAGCGCCTCATAACTGTCAGATTGACTACTGTGATTGATAGGGGAAAAAAATGACAAATACTATAGGGGATGTGAGAAAGTTGAGATACTAATGCACTGTTGGTAGAACTGTAAAACTGATCCAGTCATTCTGAATAACAATTTGGAACTACACCCAAATGGCTATAAAATATGCATACCTTTTGAACTACCAGTAGCACTACTAGGTCTGTATCTTTAAGACATCAAAGAAAAAGGAAAAGGACATATATACATATACATATATGTGTGTGTGTATACATACACATGTATACATATACCTATGTATACAAAACAAATTCTTAGCAGCTCTTTTTGTGGTGGCAAAGAACAGAAAATTGAGAGCATTCCCATCAATTGGGGAATAGATGAACAAGTTGTGTTATATGATTGTGATGGAATATTATTTTGCTATAAGACATGAACAAGATTGTTCCAGAAAAACCTGGGAAGACATATGAACTGATATAATGTGAAGTGAGCAGAATCAGAACACTGTATGCAATAACAGCTGTATCATAATGATGCTCCACTGTGAAAGACTTAGCTACTCTGATCAATATCATGATAAAGACAATTGCAAATGACTTATGATGAAAAATGCTATCTACCTGCAGAGAGCTGATATTCTATGTGCAGATTAAAGCATAACTTTTTTACTTTATTTTTCTTGCTTTTTTGCTTTATGGTTAATATGTTTTGCATATCCATATATATATTTGATATATTTTTTGCCTTCACAGTGGATGGGAGAGGGGTTAAAGGGAGAGAATTTGGAACTCAAATTTTATTTTGGATCAATGTTAAAAATAAATAAGAAATTTATCATTTAAGAATGATTCAATAGGAAGCAAAACTTTAAAAAAATTCCATAAGTAATAAGTAGGAAAGCAAGGTTTGGAGCTCAAGTTGTTAAACTCCACATCCCAAGTCTTTTTTTTTTGTTCCCTAAAAATATGATGCATCTATTTTAAAATCTCTGAGGAGCAAGTGTTGTTCCTGCTTTCCTCTTTGAATGCCTAGTATCGTTACTGTGGCTCACTTTAGCTCATGTTCTTGACTCCTCCTTTCCCACTTCAATATTCCCATATTGAGAATATTCAATGTGTTGCCAAGCTCTTTCCACTGTACCTTCACAATATCTCTTCTATATGATGCCCTCCCTGCCTATTCCCTTCCCTCTTCTTCCCTTCCCTCCCCTCCCCTTTTTCTGGCTAATCTACCTTCTTCAAGTTTCTCCTCACTCCAATAAATCTTTGACTGAGCTGGCAAAGTGATCTTCCTAAAACCCAAGTCTTATCTCATCACCCCACCTCCCTACTCGCTAGACTCCAGTGGTTCCCTAAAATAAAAATAAAATCATCTGTTTAGTTTTTAACGCTCTTCAAAACCTGGATCCTCCCTACCTTTCCAATCCCCTTGTACTTCACTTTCCTACACATACTGTATAATCCATCAACAATGGCCTTCTAGCTGTTCCTTGGACCTAACACTCAGTCTTCCTTTTCCCTGAATTTTCACTCACTATACACCATGCCTGAGATTCTCTCTGATATCATTTATATCTCCACCTCCTGGCTTTCCTTGTGTATTTTAAGTCCTTATTCAGATCTTCTGCAAAAACCTTTTCCTTAATCAGATAGACAGATAGATAGATAGCTTTATATATATATATATATGTATATATATATATATATATTTATATACACATATCTATAGCTTGTATATACATTTTTTTTACATTTTGTCTTCCGGTAATAATGTGATGTCCTCAAGATTATGGATTGTTCTTGTCTTTCTTTGTATCCCCTGTATTTAGCATAGTGTCCAAAACAATAATAAGCCTTAATAAATGTTTAGTGACTTGACTTATTGACTAAGTGCCCACTTAACACTAAGTATTGTTGAATCGAATTGGATGAATAGTTCTCAGAAACCATTCTTTGGAGTTGCTGCTAAAAATGCATATGAGGAATGAGTGTTTCATGTATGTATGTATGAATGATGTATTGAGAAAATGTTCTTGAGCTTCTTTTGTATAAAGAGATGTCTACCAGATGCTGTGTAGATGAGGGGACACACACATGGCAAAGATGTACTCTGTTATTTATGAAGTTTAGTAGAGGACTTGAAACAGATAAACAAATATAAACAAACTACAATTTAGCAGTACAATAAGAAAAGTACAAAAGAATACTGCAAATTGTGAGTGATGTTTCAGGGAATAAGAAGGGGGAATTGTGATCCTGGGACTTCCATGAAGAAGGGAGAAATTTGGATAAGAGTAGAGGAAGAAAAATTGACTTTTCTTTGGTAAACATTATGGGCAAAAATTGTCTCTATGACCTTGGAGACAGTTTTATTTATTTCCTCTTACTATCTAAGTAAAAGCTGACCAGTATGTTTTCTATAACATGGGATAGGGCAGGGGGAGAGACACCTTTGGCTTTTAAAGTGTTTGTTATAAAATTTTTTCCCATAATTTCTAGCCTATATTTGAGCCTCATCTGTATGAGGCTCTAAAAAAGCCACATGAATGGGGGCCCAAAGCTCAGTATAGAAGCCAAGGTCTGTGCATACAAATGGATTTGCTGATTTAAACTTAGTCACAGAAGATAACTTTTGAAGGGTATAGAGCTGATAATTATAGCTCATCATTAGGTTCAGACCTATGAGTCATCTGTTCTACATAAACAGTATGAGAAGTAGATGTATCCATTTCAACAGAGATAGCACTTGAGACAAATTCAAAATAATGGGTAAATATTAGAATAGGAAGAAAAGGAAATCATTTTTTTGAGATCTAGGAGGGAATAATATAAGGAGTAATGGTACCAGTCATTGGGATGCTTAGTCACTACAGGAAATAATGACCCAATGCTGGTATAGACTTATCAGTGAATATTGCGTTAAGTGTAGAGCTAATCATATCAACTGGCCAGTAAATTTCTTTCAAATAAATCAACCAGAACAAGTTCAAAGGGATAAAAGGTAATAGAGCATTCAAGGATATCTAAAGGAAGGTGAACATGGCAATTGTCAGTTCAGTCCAAGTTGGGCTGTAATCTCACAGAGGTGTCAGACAGAGAAATATATATATTTTAATCTGTCTCTACAACCAGAGATAAACTCTTAAATCGTTTCATGATAGGGGCCAAAAATCCCAGCAGCCTTGTCATTCCGAATGTACTTCAAATTATAAGAACCTGAGACTTCTATCCAACTCAGACAGTATTGAGGGAGCTGATTGTGCAGATCAGGATTTTTTAAATCAGTGAAAACAGTGTCAAAGCATAACTCCATTTGTACTGATATTTTCTCTGAGAATGAGTACTATCTATTTTTATGTTTTTAAGAGCCTTATAACTTTCTAAATTTTCACTTTTTTATTTTATTTTATAATCTTGTGTTTCCTGGTTGATGCTAGCAATAAACATCATTATACCCACAATTGGCAAAGCTTTTGTGTTTATTTTAGAGATACCGTGGTAGAAAAGTTGGAAACCTGTATCTCATTTCAAGTCCATGAGTGATAAAATCATGGCCAGGAGGAGAAAATTAGCATCCCTATGCATACAAGTAGAAGAAATTTGGGTAGGGGAAGTTGGCCCAGAACTAAGTATTGTCTCCTCATGACTAATATGTCTCTCAGCAATAGGGGCCAGTGGTAGGTATAATAATGGGACTACATTTTTCTACCATATTGTAAGCTCATTGAGATCTAGGATCATATCCTCCTACATGTTTTTCAGCTTTTCTTTGTTTTTGTATCCCTAATTTGCGACCCACTACATGTTAATTTCAGAGAAAATTGTTCCAGTTAATGATGATTAAATTGACAATGTTAAAAGTTTTTTTTTTTGTTAAATTCTTACCATGTGTCATAGACAATGCTAAGTGGTAAGGCTATGGTATAAGGGTAATGTCTTAATACCTACCTCCATGCCAGTTAGGCTAGTTTGCCCCCTTCCCCATAAAGATAAGACCTTGAAACTTGATAGATCTAAAGGACTAATGGCTTAGACTGTTGGCATCACACCCTTATTACCTGATTAAAAATCAGTGACCAGAACCCCTAGCCTCGTTCTGATGCTGGGCCAAATGACCAACATGGCAACTCAGAGACTGGATAAATTCCCTTGGTTGAATGAACTCCAGATATCCTCAGCACATATCAGTAGATATTCTTCTCCTGCTATCAACCTCCTTTGATTAAGTGTTGAATGAAGTATGAATATCTTATTTTGTTTTAATTTCAAACATAAACTACCAGGGAACTGGGCTGAGTCAGGGCCAGTTCGGCACAGGCTACAAATGCAAAGACAAGAGAATTTCTGCCCCAAAGAAGCTTACATTACAAGGGAGTGCTGGACGGAATGAGTATTTTTGCCTGAGAGATCATAGAAATGGTGGGTTGAGAATTTGAGCAGGCTACTTTTCCAGAATGAGTCACACAAAACATAGTGGCACAAAGGAAATGATATGGCAGCAAGGAGAGAAAATAACCTGGGTGAGAAAAAAAGTGATCTGGTCCAGATCCTCTAGATATAGTCACATGTCACCAACCAAGACAAAACCAGAGGAAGACTCCCATTTCTTCTCCAGGGCATAATTTCTGGAGGTCCGATTGGAAAGTGTAGAAGCAGTGGTGCCAGGTCAGAAAATGGCCAAGTTGGTTAGGACTAGGACTGGAAATCATAAAATCATTGACTAAGAGCTGAGTTTACTTGGATCAGGATAGGCTAGTCTCAGGGGAGGAATTTTAGTGTTTGTCCAAGTCATGGTCCCTAGAGGTTCAGCTGGGAAGTACGGCAGCAATAGAGATTCTGGTGATGATTAAATATTGAATATGATTCGCGCTCTCTGCCAAGCTTTCTGTTGTTAATTATTCTTTTTAAATGATGCCACACATTTTGAGACTCTTTGGGCTACATAGTATGAAAGGAGCCTTTCACTCCTTCAATGAAGCTAAATGAGCTAATTGATAAACCTAAGGATGGGTCTAGCATAATGGAAAGAAGGCTGGACTTGAGGAAGGAAAGGGGGAAGGAAACAAGCACTTATTAAGCACCTACGATCTGCTAGGCAATATGCTAAAGACTACAAATATTATCTCATTTAGTACTCACAACAGTCCTAAGAGGTAGGTGTTATTATGATCCCCATTTTACACATGAGGAAACTGAGGCAGGCATTGATTAAGCAACTTGCCCAGGGAATACAGCAAGTAAGTATCTAAAGCCAGATTTGAACTCAGATCTTCCTGACTTTGTCTAATTCTCTGTCCACTGCCACTAGCTTTCTGGAGTCATAAAGTTTGGGTTCAAATTGCAAATCCATGACTTGCAGTTTGTACAACCTTAGGTAAGTCATTTAACTTCTCTGGGTCTCAGGTTCTCCAGCTATAAAAATATGCTGACCAGACTAGATGACTTCTAAATCTCTTTAATCAATAAACATTTTAAAGCCTCTCTCATGTTCCAGACACCGAACTAAGTATTGAGAATAAAAGAAATGATGAGACCAGGTCTGATTTTATGAATAAATATCCATTTGGCCAAAATAATGCTTTGAATATACTTTGTCCAGGGCCTTTTAAAATGCCTTGTTTTACATGAAGCTCAAGCACTTCCTTTTAACTGATTCTCCCAGCTCCTAGTCCCTGCCTCTCTCCCAGTCATTTTGTATTTTTGCACGTATATAAATGTGTATACACACATATATACATATATGCATGTGTGTACACACACATATGCATATATGTATGTATACACATATGTGTATGTATGTATATACATATATACACATATACTGCTATATAAATAAGTAGGTATGCACAAATCCATAAATGTATACATGTTGTCTCCTGGATAGGATTTCATTTTCTTGAGGATGGAAACTGTATCATTTGTTTCCTTTTTTTCATCTTGGCTGATGGGCACAGAACTGTCCTTTGGCCAGTGCCAAATCCAGTATTTCTGATTGACTACAATTACTTAAACATAAATTGATATAGATGTCAGAAATACTATTTGCATCTTTCTCTTTTCAGTCACTATGTGAATGATCTTGAGAATCCTCACATGTTACTACCAAACATAGGAACACCCACCAGTGGAAGTGGGACAATGGACATAAAAAAATCAGAGTGTAGAGTATAGAGTATGGGAGGGCAGCAAAGACTGCAGCCTCTTCAGCACCTTTTCTTATTAATTCTTGTGCCTATTTTCTAGTTCTCCAATGTCTAGCCCTCCCTTCGGAGGGAGATTTCTGTGTATTGGCTTCCGGACTTAAGAACCAGAAATCTTCTGATTGCTTAATGATCCTTAGACTAACCTCCTTTGATTTATGGTAGTGGTCTGTAATTTACCCTCTGGCTTCTGTGTTTGTCATATCTTTGAGATGATGAGGACTTTTGTTCTTGGAAATCGGTTGGTAATAATTCTCAGCTATGATCTCTGAAAATGAGCTGCAGCCTCTGGGTGACCTTGGGTATTTAAAATAAACAGGAATGTATTTAAATCAAGAAAATTAAAATAAGCCTTCTAAACCAAGATTTGAAGGCAGGAAACTGATTATTTAAAAATCATGACTAAACTTGTTATGTTGCAGCCCCTATTAAGAGAAGTCACTAGTAATGGCTTAAATCAAGCTGGGTTTTGTATTTCATTATTGGTCATCATATGAGAATTGTTTTTCCTGAGTGAAATGCCACAATTATTTTTTTTTTCTGAAAAGGAAGAAAAAAGCCAAAAACCAAAATCTATCTTCAGTGGCTCCACAAATAAGTGGTACTTAACCTATAAGTCTTCTCTGTTTTAAATATAATTATGCTTTTTCCTCCTAGTGACTTCTTCAATATAATTCTTCATGAACACTTGTGACGTTAATGAGGGATAGGCATTATTACCTTTATATTCTAAACAATGAAATAAAATTATGGCAGAAAGGGATTTTGCTAAACATGCTGCTGTATCACTAAAAAGCTGTCCTTAAGAATCCAAGTCATGATACTTGTAATGTGGTCATTCTGATACTTAAATATCTACTCCCCACCTCTAACTAAACCACTAACTATTGTACAAACAGAACTTGTGTCCGATGTTAAATTTACTTTATGGGAATCTAGGGTAGAGGAATGTTTTGGTTTTCATGTTAGTTTGTTTTTATGTCTTGTGGTCCTTAAAATGAGGGCTGGGAGTGGGGGAGGAATCCATGCTTTCATGGACTAGAGGATAGCATTGTCATTCATTGTCATTGTCATTCAGGGAGTAATTCAGCAATTCTAAGTGAGGCTCCTGGTCATTTATGATTAGCTATTACTGGATTTCCCAGGGGGTGAGAAATATTTGGGAATGGTATGAGGACCAAGTTGGTCTCAGGGACTCCAGTATCACTTTCTGAAATATGTAGGTATTTCTCATCAAGAAAATACCTAGAAGTAACATAGAGTAATCTTCTATTCCTAAATGCCTACTATGCTAGCTACTTTACCATGGCTAAATTGCTTAACCTCTCCTACCTCAGCAAATACTTTAATACTACAAGCTGTTGACAAATTGCTGATCTATATCAGTGAGGGATCTTTCACATCAAAGGGAGGATTTGAACACAGGCTTTCCTTATTCCAGGACTAGTTGATATTTACTATGTCATACTGCATCTTGTGCTCTGTTACCCAGACTGGTATCTTTGTGATGCTAAATTCAGCCATCTTTTGTCTCAGTTCTTACTTAGCCCAATCATTGCATGGGCATTACCTCAGACAAACTGAGATGTGGGAAAGACATTCATTTAGAAAGGCCAAGGTCACTCTCTGCATTCTGGGTTGTCCCCAGTCATCTTGGCCTTTATATTGCCAATGAACTACAATGACTCTGGAGGAGAGAGTGAGGCTGATGACTTTGTGCAATTCTGCCTCACAAACACAATTCAATCACATGTCAAGACATCATTCTCATGATGTCGGTCTTTTACAAGAAAGAAGGATGAACAACAATAACAAATGTCTACTCCATTACTGCATGAAAATATAGATAGATAGACAGATAGATAGATAGATAGATAGATAGATAGATAGATAGATAGATAGATAGACAGACAGACAGACAGACGGACAGACAGACAGACAGATAGATAGGGGTATGGACAGGACACTTCTCAGTATTTTCTTTTAAGTGAAATCTCTTAAGTGAAAAGACTCCCATTATGTCTACTATTATTAAGTTGTGTTTATTTGGTCACATCACCCTCTAATTTAAGTAACTGTACCAATGACAAATAAAGGGAGATATAATACTGCATTTTAGCTCAAATTTCTTCAGAAAGCCACATATATCTATGAGGGATTATAAAAGACAAAATATACTTGTTTTCCTACTTGATTATTTTGTTGACAGGATTATTGAGTGCCTTAAGCAAAAGACGTATTTATTTTAAAGTATAATATTTTTATTATAGTAAGGGACAGGTGTGCTGGTAATAATGATTGATACACAGTAAAGCTTTGGCACAAAATAAAAAGTTTGAAAAAACAGGCATCTGATTCAACATTTTCCAGAGTTTAAAATAAGGCTACTTAATGAAACAGCAAAAAAAGCATCAAAAAATCAGTTTAAAACAGGATTTTTGTATAAGTCCTACATATGAAACTAAATGGCAAGCAGAGTATTGCACTTCTTTGCTATGATAGGATGGGTATAAGACTGAGGTAGGGATCAAGTTCCTGGGAACCAAAAGCCTATATATTAAAAACAAAAAGAGTGGGAGCGGAGCCAAGATGGCAGCTGGAAAGCAGGGACTATGGTGAGCTCCCCACCAAGTCCCTCCAAAAACCTATAAAAATGGCTCTGAACCAATTCTAAAACTGCAGAACCCACAAAAAAAAAAAGCAAAGGGAAGCAGGGCTCCAGCCCAGGACAGCCTGGGTGGTTTCCGGGTGAGGTCTTTCATGAACAGAGCTGGGAACAGAGCTGGGTGGGGCAGAGCCCAGCGTGGGCGGCGCAGACTGGCCAGACCAGGAGCCGGAGCGTGCCCTAGTACCCTGAATCAGTGAGCTGCAGCAGTTACCAGACTTCTCAACCCACAAATACCAAAGACAACAAAGAAGGTTAATGGGAAAAGCTGCTGGGGACAGAGTAAAAAAAGGAGTTCCTGGTTCAGCCACCGCCCTGGGGGCAGCAGAGGTGGGGCAGCTGCAGAACTACAGCTGCAGTTACTTCTGGCCCCAGGCCCACCTGGTGGGAGAAATTAAGTGGCAGATCAGAGCAGGAGTGAAGAGACTGCTGAAGATCTAAGTCCAGTCCAGGTTGGGGGTTCTTGGGGAAGGAGGAGTGCTGGTGTGGCAGAGCTGGCGCATCCCCCCAAGCGTGGAACATAGAACTCTTTACAAGCAGTCATACCCCGCTTAAAAACTCAAGGGCCAAGTAAG
>CM053623.1:57518986-57540547 GCA_028646595.1 Phalanger gymnotis | reverse complement strand
GGGGCCCTGCTTCCCTCTGCCACTTTGTGGGTTCTGCAGCTCTAGAATTGGTTCAGAGCCATTTTCTTATAGGTTTTTGGAGGGATTTGGTGGGGAGCTCACGCCAGTTACTGCTTTCTGGTCGCCATCTTGGCTCCGCCCCCGCCTCTTCTTTCTTTACATGGATAAGTCTATGGGATTGGGTATAATAGAAGGAATTTTTAATCTTGGAAAGGGTACCAAGAGATATAGCTTCTTCAGGAGAATGCTAGTTGTCAGGGGAAAAAAACAGTACAGAAGAAGAAACATGAAGAAGAGACATTAGAGAAAATATATTACAATCTCCTCAGACAAGGAAATTAAGGTCTAGATAGATGAGGTGATTTATCTTATGTAGGTAGTAAGTTGTAAAGTTATAATTATAACTGATTACCTCTGACTCTAAGTAATCTCACTGTACAAAAATAGAGGAAGACTCCAGAGATTAAAGTGGAAAGGCAGGATTGGGAAGACCAGGTCTGTGTTTGCTAATGGAAGAGGCAGGACAGAGACCACTTGCTAGATCATTGCCATCTAACAATTATTCCCTCTGCCCATCCCTTTTAGCTGTTTCTTAGGCTGTCCTCAATAATATGCATCCTTAGACTAAATAATTAGATGGTTAGGCAGCTTAACCTGCCAATTGGGAATGTGATCCTCCAACAGGAGATATGACAGCCCTAGGACCTGAGTATGGGATGTTTCAAGGTCTGGAGGAATAGGCAGTTGGGGTAGGTAACACTCAGAAGTCAGAGAGGAAAGCGTGTTCTCACCCTTGGTGGGCTGACATATGGGATAAAGACCTAACTACCCTTCTTGTTCTGCTAATTCCTCTTCCAGGTAACAGTTCTTAAAATAGATGGGTAACAGTCCTTAAAATAATTCAACATAGTTATTATTACTCTTCTGACTTAGTGCCTTGTCCTCCAAGCTAAGCACCTCAAATCTTTTCACCTCATTTTCATGTGTTATGAATTTGAGGACATTCATTATCATAGTTACCCTTCTTTGAACACCCCTCTAGCACTGTTCTTTCTGAAATGTGATGCTCAGAATTCAATGCACTATATGTAACTGTATAATATGTTTTGATTATTCTTTCTGTTTCTTCTGATTTTTCTAAAAATTTCACCTTGTTCATTGTAGTACTTGACATATGCTCTCATCAAGGCACAAGATGCTGACTTCCTTCATCTTTCGTGATATATATGTGTGTTTTTCCATAGGTAACATGTTTTTTACTTTATCAAATACACTTATATGAATTCTGCTATTTCTGAATCTTCATTGTTTAGTATGTTCTATTGATCTATTACCCTGTTTTTTAATCAATACAAGATGGTTTTGATGACTGATTCTTTGTAATATATTTTAAAGTCTAGAAGTGTTATCTCCCCTTCATCTTACTTTTTTCATCATTTTCCTTGATATTCTAGATCTTTTGTCTTTCTGAATAAATTTTGTTCTAATTTTTTCAACTCTGCAAAATATCCTCTTTGCAAATTAATTGGTTTAGTATTAAAAGTATAAATAAATTTTGGTAGTATTGTCACTTTTATTATATTCGCACAGCCTAACCATGAACAGCGAGCATTCCTCCAGCTATTTAGATTGTGTTTTAATTCTTTAAGGAGTACTTTGTACTTTAATCAATACAAGTCTTTTATGAGGTTTCGGAGGTTGATCCCCAGATAAAGTATGCATTTTTTGTTATTTGGAATGGGATTTCTTTTTCTATTATTGTTTCTTGTGCTTTATTATCACATTGTAACTTTGCTAAAACTATTGTCTCAGTATTTTTGCTGATTGCCTGGAGTATTCCAACCATGATATAAGCAGAAAAGGATAGCTTTATATTGTCTTTACCTATCTTTATTTCTTTACTCCCCTTTTCTTGTCTTATTACTATTGTTGATATTTCCAGTACCATACCAAATAATAGTGGAGAGAGCAAACATCCTTAATTCACATTTGAAGTTATTGGAAAAGGTTCTAGTACATATTTCCATTGCATATGATCCTTGCTTTTGATTTTAGGTAGATTTTGTTTAATGATATTTTTAAAAGGTCCTTATTACTATTCTTGGTAGGTTTTTTAAGGTTGAATAGTGTTGTGCTTTATCAAAGGTTTTTTCTGCATCTATTGAAATGATCATGTGATTGGGGATGTTTGAGGTTTTAGTATGATTAATTATACTAATTGTTATTCTAATGTTAAACCATCCTTGCATTTCTGGTTTAAATTCCACTTGAACCCAATGAATGATTTCCTTGATAAATCATTCCAATCTGTTACATAAGATTTTGTGTAAAATTTTAAGTCAGTATTCATTAATGAAATTGGCCTTTAGTTTTCTTTCCATGTTTTAACTTTTCCAAGCCTAGGTATTAGGATTATATTTGTTTCATAAAAGGTTTCTTCTGAGTTCTTTTTAAATCATTTTTAAAGGTTAATTTATGAGACATAGGTACTATTTGAAAATCTGATAGACTTTTCCTAGGAATCCATCAGGTCCAAATTCCCCCCTCCTTTTTGGAAGTTCTTTTATGACTAGATCCATTTCCTTTCTGGAAACTGGGTTTTTTTAAGATGTCTGTATAGTCTTCTGATACATTGGCTAATTTATGTTTTTTAATCTATTCCTCTATTTTATGTTTTCAATTGTTAACATATTAACTGTAAACTATGTTCTGATTTATTCTTTTTATTTTTTTCTGGTTTAGTTAAAATTTCACCTTGCTCAGTGACTGTTTTGTTGATTTAATTTTCTACTGTCTTATTTTTAAATAGTAATTGTTAAGGATTTATCAAATTCATTAGTTTTTTAGCAAAAGAAAATTAATCTTTTTTGCTTCTAATTTAACTGTTTCCATTCTAATTTTTATTATTTCCTGTTTTTGTGCTTATTTTAGGTTTATTGTTGATTGTCTATTTTTAAAATGCATATTTATTTCATCAATCTTTTTTATATTTTTTGAATGTATAATCATAAGGAAATGTTTTTTCAGCAGAGTATTACATTAGCTTCATCCCAAAAAGCTTTATATGTTATTTCATGATAATTTTCTTTTCATATAGCTATTGTTTCATGGTTTTTCTTTAACACAATTATTATTAAAGTTATTATTATTCAGTCTTCACTTGGGTCTGTATCTTTTATTTGTGATCCCTAAACCAATTTCTATTATTTTTTGTTACCCACTCTCTAAGAATTTTAAAATATTTTTCCAATTACATATAAAACAATTTTAACATTCTTTTTAAGTTAAGTTCTAAATTCTTTTCCTCTCCCAATTTTAGTGCCCCCTTAGTGAGAAGAAAAGTAATTTAATATATGTTATACGTGTGCAGTTATGCAAAACATTTCCATACTAATCCAGTCATGAAAGAAAGCACAACCCGCACACAAAATAAACATAAGAAAAATAAAGGAAAAAATTATTCTTGTATCTGCATTCATGCCATAAGGTCTTTCTCTGGACATAGATAAAATTACAATTATTTTTTTATCATAAGTCCTCCTAAATTACCTTGTATTGCTGAGAATAGCCATGACATTCACAGATGAACTCAAACAATATTCCTATTACTTGGCACAGTGTTCTCCTGGTTCTTCTCATTTCACTTTACATCACTTCATGTACATCTTTCAGGTTTTTTCAGAGAGCGTCTTGCTTGTCTTTCTAATAGAACAATAGTATTTCATCACAATTGTATACCAGTTTGTTACCAGTTTGTTCAGCCATTCCCGAATTTATGTATATACATATATATATACACATATATGTATATATATGCGCGTGCACACACACACACACACACATATATATATATATATATATATATATATATACATACATCTATATACACACATATTTACATATAGGTCCTTTTCCTTTTTTTTTTTTTTATCCATTTAGGATGCAGACCTAGTAGTGGTATTGCTGGGCCAAAGGTTATGTATGGTTTTATAGCCCTTTAGGCATTGTTCCAAATTGCTCTAGGGAATGGTTGAATCAGTTCACAACTCTAGCAACAATGCATTAGTGACTCAATTTTCCCACATCTCCTCCAATATTTGTCTTTTTCTTTTTTTGTTATATTAGCCAATATGACAGGAATTGGGTGATCCTCAGAGTTATTTTACTTTGCATTTCTCTAATCAATAGTGAGTTAGGGGATTTTTTTTTCATACAAATATCAAAAGCTTTGATTACTTCATCTGAAAATGGCCTGTTCATATCCTTGGGACATTTATCATTTCAGAAATTGCTCTTATTTTTATAAATTTGACTGAGTTCTCAATATATTTGAGAAATAGGGCCTTTATCAAAGAAACTTGGTATAAACATTTTTCACAGTTAGATTACTGTGTATTTTCTCCATTCTATTTCCTTTCCTGTTTATCCTGTTTTCTTTTCCCTTTTGACTTGTCCTTCTTCAAAAGTGCCTTGCTTCTTACTACTACCTCCCCCAATCCACCCTACTTTCTGTCATTCCCCCCTTCTCTTATACCCTCCCACTCCTACTTTCCTGAAGGGTAAAACATATTTCTATAACCAACTGATTATGTACATTGTTCCCTCTTTGAGCCAATTCCAATAAGAGTAAGGTTCAAATGCCATCCCCTGCCCCCACCATCACCATCTACACTATAAAAGCTTAGTCATGCTTCTTTTATGTGAGACAATTCACTCAATTCTGCCTTTCCCTTTCCCCTTCTCCCAATTCATTCTTCTTTCTTATCCTTTGTACTTATTTTTATATATCATCCTATCATATGTAACTCATATCTGTGCCCTCTATATATGTATACTCCTTCTAACTGCCCTGATAATGAGAAAGTTCTTAGGAGTTACATGTATCATTTTTCCATCTAGGAATATAAATGGTTTAACATTATCAAATCCCTTATGATTTGTCTTTCCTTTTTACCTTTTTTATCTTTCTCTTGACTCTGGTATTTGAAAATTAAATTTTCTATTCAGCTCTGGTCTTTTCATCAGGAATGTTTGAAAGCCCTCTACTTCATTGAATATCCATTTCCCCCCTGAAATATTTATTCAGTTTTTCTAGGTAGGTGATTCTTAGTTGTTATTCTAGCTCCTTTCCTTTCCTGATATCATATTCCAAGCCCTCTAATTCTTTAATGTAGAAGCTGGTAAATCTTGTTTTCCTGACTGTGGTTCCCTAATATTTGAATTGTTTCTTTCTGGCTACTTGATGCATTTTCTCCTTGACCAAGGAGTTCTGGAATTTGGCTATATTTCTAGCATTTTTCATTTTAGGAGCTCTTATACGAGGTGATTGGGGGATTCATTCAATTTTCATTTTATCCTCTTGTTATAGGATATGAGGGCAGGTTTCTTTCATAATAAATCCTTGAAAGGTGATTTTTAGGCTCTTTTATCATTATAGTTTTCAGGTAGTGCAATAATTAACTTTTTTTGAAAAGCTGTGAAGATTATATTTATTTCACTAACAAAGTCCACAGAAGCAGGTAATTGCATAGCTGCTGCCTTAGAAGTTTTCAAAGCTGTGAAAACAGAGGCCATTTCTAACATTTTATTCAAAGTTTATATCAAGACCTTCATAAATATTGTTCTTGCTTTTGAATCTATTCCTTTAAGTTCTTTTTGGAAAGGTAGCTCAATAAAAAGCCTGTGATTTTCAAATCTTTTAAAATGATGACAAAAATTATACAGCAAAGCTCACAGTCTTCTAGATTATTTGTGAGTCAACTATTGGCTTTGGTGGAATTGGGCATTTTAATCCATTTTTCCTCTTTTCCTCTCACTTGTCATATGGCTGAGCACCACATGAACACTCAGTAAATATCTTTTGATTGGTTGTTGACTTATTTATCACTTTTTGGCAGCTAAGTGCACAGTGGGTAGAATGCAGGATATGAATTTGGCCTCAGACACTTTGTCTGACTGAGCAAGTCACTTCACTCCTGTTTACCTCCATGTGTTCATCTGTTCATGCTTCTCTTGATTCTTGTATTTGAAAGACAAATTTTCTGTTCAACTCTGGTCTTTTCATTAAGAATGCTTGAAAGGCCTCTATTTCAGCGAATGTCCATTTTCCCCTCTGAAGTATTTTATACTCAATTTTGCTGGGTATGTGATTCTTGGTTTTAATTCCAGCTCCCTTGACCTCCAGAAAGTCATATCCCAAGCCCTATGATCTCTTAATGTAGAAGTTGCTAAATCATATGTTAACCTGATTGTGTTTCCGCAATATTTGAATTGTTTCTTCCTGGCTGCTTGCAATGTTTTCTTCTTGACCTGGAAACTCTGGAATTTGGCTACAATATTGCTAGGAGTTGTCATTTTGGGATCTCTTTCAAGAGGTGATCAGTGGATTCTTTAAATTTCTATTTTACCCTCTGGTTCTAAATATCAGGGCAGTTTTCCTTGATCATTTATTTTTTTTTAATATGTTTTTTTTTATTTTTAGTTTACAACACTTAGTTTTACATGTTCTTGAGTTTCAAATGTTCTTCCCTTCCCGCCCCTCAAACCCTGCCCCCAAAGATGGCATGCAGTCTGACATAGATTCTACATAGACCTTCACATTAAACTTATTTACACAATAGTCAAGTTGCCAAGAAGAAGTGTGACCAATGGAATGAATCATGAGAGAGAAGAAACAAAATCAGAAATAAAGAGGGAAAAAATGGAGCGAATAGTTTGCCTCAGTCTTCATTCAGACTCCACAGTTCTTTCTCTGGATGTAGCTCATGTTTTCCATCATGAGTCTTTTGGAGCTGTCTTTGAGCCTTGTATTGTGGAGGACAGTCAAAGTTAGTCATCACAAAATCAATACGTCTGTGATTGCATATAATGTTCTCCTGGTTCTGCTCCTCTCACTCAGCATCAGATCATGTAGGTCATTCCAGGTTATTATGAAGTCTATATCTTCCCCATTTCTCATAACACAATAATATTCCATTACATACATATACCACAACTTGTTCATCCATTCACCAATTGAGGGGCATCCCATTAATTTCCAAGATTTTTGCCACTGCAAAAAGAGCCAGCTATAAATATTTTTGTACATACAAGTCCCTTTCCTACTTGTGTGATCTCTTCAGGATACAGAACTAGGAGTGGTATTGCTGGGTCAAAGGGTAGGCAAATTTTTATAACCCTTTGGGCATAGTTCCAAATTGCTCTCCAAAATAGCTAGATCTGTTCACAATTCCACCAACAATGAATCAATGTTCCAATTTTCCCACATCCTCTCCAGCATATATCATTTTCCTGTTTTGCCATGTTAGCCAATCTGACAGGAGATATGTGGTGCCTACAAGTTGTTTTGATTTGCATTTCTCTAATCAATAGTGATTTAGAGAATTTTTTTTTCATATGCCTATAGATATCTTTAATTTCTTCTTCTGAAAACTGCCTGTTCATATCCTTTGACCATTTATCAATTGGGTAATGACTTATATTCCTATAAATTTGGCTCAGTTCCCTGTATATTTTAGATATGAAGCCTTTAGCAGAGACATTGGTTGTAAAGATTTTCTCACATTTTTTTTTGCTTCCCTACACATCTTTGTGGCATTGGATTTGTTTATAAAAAAAACAACTTTAGTTTAGCATAATCAAAATTATCCATCTTGTATTTTGTAATGCTCTCTGTTTCTTGTTGGGTCATGAATTCTTCCCTTTCCCATAAATCTGACAAGTACTCTATTCCTTGCTCTCCCAAATCATTTATAGTATCAGCCTTTATTCCTAAATCATGGACCCATTTTGGCTTTATTTTGGTATATGGTGTAAGATATGGGTCTATGCCCAGTTTCTGCCATACTAGTTTCCAACTTTCCCAACAGTTTTTGTGAAATAACGAATTCTCAGTGAATACCTGGTTTATGTATTAGTATCATATTTGTGTCATAAAAAGAATTTTGTAGGACTCCTTCTTCACCTATTTTCCCAAATAGTCTATGAAGTATGGGACTTAATTGTTCTTTAAATGTTTGATATAATTCATGTGTAAAATCATCTGGCCCTGGAGATTTTTTCCTAGGGAGTTCATTGATGGCTTACTCAATTTCTTTTTCTGAGATGGGGTTATTTAGGTAATTTACTTCTTCTCCTGTTAACCTGGGCAATTTGTATTTTTGTAAATATTTATCCATTTCTCTGAGGTTATCAAATTTATGGTCATGCAATTGGGCAAAATAATTCAATTGAGTTCTGGCCTTTTCATCAGGAAGGTATGGAATTCCTTGTTTAGTTGAATGTCCATCTCTTTGGCTGAAAATTTATGCTCAAGTTTGCTGGGTAGTTGATCCTTGGTTGTAGTCCCAGCTCCTTTGCCCTTTGGAATATCATATTCCAATTTCTCCTGTCATTTAATATAGAAGCTGAAAAATCCTGAGTGATCCTGACTATAGTTCCATTATATTTGATTTTTTTTTTTCCTTTTTGGCTGCTTGCAGTATTTTTCTCCTTGACTTTGTAGTTCTGAAATTTGGCTATGATATTTCTTGGAGTTTTCAATTTGGGATCTCTTTCAAGGGGTGATTGGTGGATTCTTTGAATAACCCACTGGTTCTAGGACCTCTGGGAAATTATCTTTGATAATTTCTTCAAAGATACTCTTTAGGCTCCTCTTTTTCATCATGGCTTTCCAGTAGACCAATAATTCTTAAATTGTCTTTCCTAGATCTATTTTCCAGGTCGGTTTTTTTTCCAATCAGATATTTCACATTTTCTTCTATTTTTCCATACTTTACATTTTGTTTTACCACTTCTCAATGCCTCATAGAGTCATTAGCTTCCACTTGCTGAATTCTAATTTTTAATGAGTTGCTGTCTTCATTTTGCTTTTGAGTTTCCTTTTCCAATTGATTGATTTTTACCTTTCAGGGCGACATTTTCCCTGTTTAGATTCACAATCTCTGTAGCTATTTCACCGATCTTATTTTTTAAGGACTTGATTTCATCGGTTTTTTTTTCCATTTTTTTTTTTATTTTTTCTTTTACCTCCCTAATTTGGTTTTTAAAATCCACCTTTAGCTCTTCCAGGAATGCTTTTTGGGCTTGAGACCAGTTCACATTCCCTTTTGGGGTATCAGATGGTGGGGATAGTGTCAATGCTGTCCTCTTCTGAATTGGTATCTTGATCTTCCCTGAATCCATAAAAAGAATAAATGATCCTCAGTTTTTTCTTGTTCTTCTTCATGTTGCTTAGCTTTTTCCTGGCTTTACAATGGATTTCTGCTTTTCGGGCTCAGGAATCTCTGTCCCAGGTTTCTTGTTCTGGGAATTGTGAGCCTAGTTACTGGCTTTGTGTATTACGGCCTTTGGTTTCCTGAGTTGTGGGGAAGGGGTTGTCAGGCTGCCAGAGGTCTCCTCTTCCCCTGGGGTTGCTCTCCAACAATGGTCTGAGCTGTTATCTGTGCTGGTGTCTGCCACTTCCCCTGGCTGTGCCAAGGCAGGTCTGGGCTCCTGGTGTTGATCCACACTGGCTCCACCCCTCTGGGACTCAGGAACTCCCACTGCTCTGCCACTGAAGCCCCACTTCTGTCTCCTCTATTTCAGCATTTTTCCCGAAGAATTCTTTGGGTCAGTGAGGGAGGGATGAGATCTTTGTATCTGGCCATTATGTCTCCCGGAAGTTCAAGAAGGCATGTTTCAAACCTTTGGGCTGCAAGCCTCAGGAGTATATGTCTCACGACTGCATGCATTGAACTGCTGCCTCTCATTGCTTCAACAGATTCCTGTCCTATGTTGGGATGCCTGGGGATCTCTTCTGGTTTCAGGCACCCAGCTTTCTCCCAGCCTGGATTGCTAGCTGGTTTCCGCAGCTGCTTCTGTTTTGGAGTAGTCTGGTGCAGCAAAACGCACCGGGCCACGCGCTCTCCCAGCCTACAGATCCATCCTGTCGACCTTTCGGACTTTCCTTGCTTGGAAAATTGCACCACTCAGTCTACTAGTGGCTTCTAACTCTCTAAAATCTGCTCAGATTCACTTTTTACAGGTATCTGACAAAAAATGTGAGAGAGCTCCGGTAAGATGCTGTTTTCACCTCCTTGATCATTTCTTGAAAGATGATATCTAGGCTTTTTTTTTTTTTTCATTATGGCTTTCAGGTCATTCGATTGTTTTTAAATGATCTCTCTTGGATCTATTTAAAAGGTCAGTGGTTTTTCCAGTGAGATATTTCTCATTGTCTTCTATTTTTTCATACTTTTGGTTTTGTTTTATAATTTCTTGATTTCCCATAAAGTCATTACTTTCCATTCACTCCATTCTAGTTTTTAAGGATTTATTTTCTTCAGTAGCTTTTGCACCTGTTTTTCCATGTGCCCAATTCTCCTTTTTAAGGCATTCTTCTCCTCACTGGCTTTTTGGACCTCTATTGCCATTTTGGTTAATCTATTTTTTAAAGTATTATTTTCTTCAGCATTTTGGGGGCTCTCCTTTAGCAAGCTGTTGACTTGTTTTTTTTAATGATTTTCTTTCATCACTCTCATTTCTCTTCCAAATTTTTCTTCTACTTCTCTTACTTGATTTTCAAAATCCTTTTTGAGTTCTTCCATGGTCTGTGACTAATTCATATTTTTTTTTGGAGGCTTTGAATGTAGGAGCTTTGACTTTGTTGTCTTCTTCTAGGTTATATGTTTTGATCTTGTCACCAAAGTAAGATTCTGTAGTCTGATTTTTCCCCCATGGTTTGTTCATTTTCCAAGCTAATTACTTGACTTTTTAGTTCTTTATAAAGATAGGACTCTGCTTCCAGTATGGAGGGTGCACTGTCCCAAGCATCAAGTATTTTGTGTAGCTGTTTTCAGAGATACTTCTAGGGATGTGTAAGTTTTCATTTCCTCCAAAGTGGTATGATCTAAGGAGATGTGGGCTTACTTTCCTGGTCTGTGCTCTGATCTATGAGTGACTGTAAGCACTTTTTTTTTCTACCATGAAACTGTGACTAGGGTCCCTACTCTCCTACATCTGTAATTTCTGGTGTTCTAGTGCTCCTTCTTTCCCTGGAATCATGACTTAGTATCTCTATCAACATATGGGCAATGCAACCAGTACTAGCAAAGGGAACCATGTAATCTCCTTCTGACCAGTTGTTCAAACCCCTAACAGTCTATGTGCTAAGGCCTCTGGACACCACTTTTATTGCTGCTACTGATTCATTCACTGGTTTGCTGTGGCCTGGCCTTCACTGACTCATCCTGTGCTGGGCTGCACTTCACTCTCATTCTGGTGCAACACACTTTTTCTGTTGATCTTCTTAGTGGTCTTTGGCTGGAAAATTGTTTTATCCCACTTTTGTGGGTTCTACCACTCCATTTATTTAAAGTTGTGTGGAAGGGAATTTTGGAGAGATCAGGCAAATCCCTGCATTTTCTCCTCCATCTTGGTTCCACCTGCCATTTATTCACTCCTCCTACATTTCTGTTTGAAGTGTTTGAGATGCAAATACTCTCTTTGGTCTTCATTTTCTTTCTAAAATTTCCAAACTTTCCTTTATTCTTTAATAGTTATCTTTTATCCTCTATGTTGAGGCTCAGATTTGTAGGATCTGTCACCCTAGACTGCATTCTGGACTCCATTGCTCTTTAGAACACTAGCTCTTTCCTTTTCTATTGGGTATGGAATAGTCTTGTACAATCAGAATGTCCTGGTCTTTCTCCTGATGGTTTTCAGAACTTTTTATTTCTAAATTGAATCAATACATTTAACGCTCATGTATCTTGGGGTTTTCTTCCCCTCTCCCCGACTCTTTTCGTTTTTTTTCTGGATACAGTGAATTCTTTGATGGAATTTCATTTTCTCTGTTCAGAAGTTCTGGGTAGTTCTCTCCTCTTTCCTTCATTGTAGCTATAAAAAGGTTTTGACCTGTCAAGTTCTTCTGGGAGACTTGTGGTCCTTAGGTTATCTCTATGGATCCTGTCTTTGAATTCTCTGTATTTTGTCTGTATAGTGAGCATATTTTCTTTTAATGCTTTTCTCTTCTAGATTTTCTTTCATGTCCATGTATTTTGCATTTCCAATGTATGGTTCTCTTTTGTTTACTTGGTGAGGCCTGCCATTGCAGAATCAAACTTAACTTCTCTTTTCTGCACATTATTTTTGCTGTATAAGACATAAATTCTGTTCTCTTATTTCTCATTTTTCTTTTAAAACAGAAACAGTCGTGGTTCTGTGTTCTCATCAGCTTCCATGGATCCCCTGCCTTGTCAAGTTTTGGATCATTTTTGTTCATTTTGCAGTATTTATTTGTAAGTGCCTTACCTAATTTACTAGATCTGGAGGCCATATTTCCTCCTGTTATTTTTGTTTCTTTGTTGGTTTATATGTTCTTCAAGTTTTTTGACATTTGGATTTTTCTTCCTTTAGTCTTTGGCCCTTTCAGTACCCCTCTCCCCACAAATTAGCATTTTTAAAAGTTTTCTTCTTAACTCCTTCCCTTTTGATTGTGATTTCCTTAGGGGATAGATCTCAAAACATTTCTGCCTCCTCCCATACTTGACACTTCACCAGTCTAAGTTTCTGTCCTGACTGACTTTTGCATAGTCATAATTGGCCCCATCAGGGTGCTGTGCTATTTTCTTCAGGTGTAGTAGAGTGGAATGCTGCATAGTTCCTCACATCCACAGTATCCTGTCCTGGTGACCTTTTGTGTTTCTTCTGTTACTTAGTTCTTTGGTCAGGAATTCAGAGCCTGTTGGCACTGGCAGTTCATAGCTACTGATAGTTTTAATCTTTGCAGGATTAGTGGTTCTAGATTGTAGCCATTAGCAGGCTTTTACTCTAGAAGGATTGTAGCCAAGCTGGTTGTCATGGCCCAAGAAAATTTCTACAGCCTGAAGCCGGAGTCTCTATGTGTACTGGTAAAAGGGAGGGGTTGTGGGGATATAAGGGCAGCTTTTGATCTAAGTTTGTGTCATGTAATTGGGCCTACTACTGCAGCCTCCTCACTTCTGATAGGATGGGAGATGGAAAAGGAGTATTAAGTTAGCTCAAGGTCAGTGAGCATTAGTTTCTAGAATGTGTTTGTGTGACCTCTTTTGGATTCTTGGTGTCCTAGATCATGGAAACAGCTGAAGATACTTTATCTTTGGTGCATTATTTCTGTTTTTAGAATGTTTGCGATGTCATGGGGATTGTAAAAATCTCTAGTCAACCATCTTGTTACTCAGGTGACTCAGCTTGTTGCATCTTTATAAAATATAGATCAAATTGTTTCATAATAATGTCACAGAACATCTAGTTTACTTCAACCTCAAAGACTTTTTTTCAAAACAATAAATATATTGCTAAAATACATTTTAGGGTTTAAAACACAGACATTTGGTCATTCAATATTTCTGGAAGTATTTTAGTAGTAATATGCAAAACGTTCTTTACTGGATGAAGGTCAGGGGAGGGTGATTCAAAGGGGGTAGAAGTCATGACTCTTGCCATTCAGTTTACAATTGTATTTAGAAATAGTGTCACCTTCAAAAACAATAATATATCTTTTAAACAATTATTTTATTATTTAATATTTTAGTTTCAACATTGATTTCCACAAGATTTTGAGTTACAAATTTTCTCCCTATTTCTACCCCCTCCCACTCCAACATGGCATACATTCTGATTGCCCTATTCTCCAGTCAGCCCTCCCTTCTGTCACCCCACTCCCTCCCATCCCCTTTCCCCTTACTTTCTTGTAGGGTAGGATAGATTTCTATGCCTCATTCCCTATATATCTTATTTCTCCATTGCATGCAAAAACAACCTTTTTTTGAGCATCTACTTTTAAAACTTTAAGTTCCAAATTCTCTCCCTTCTTCCCTTCCCACCCACCCTGCCTAAGAAGGCAAGCAATTCAACATAGGCCACACATGTATCATTATGTAAAACACTTCCACAATACTCATGTTGTGAAAGACTAACTATAATTCCCTCCATCCTATCCTGTCAACAATAATATATCTAAATATTAAATATAAAATATATCTTCCCTTTCAAGACATCTCTCTTGCCACACTTGTATATATCATAAATGATATCACCCCCAAATCTGTCATCTTAGAGCTTCTCCCTCTCTCATTTACCTCCAAATACAACTGACTCCTCACAATATCTCTTGCCTATGGTGTATTTCCCTTTCCATTCCAACTTCCATCATACTTAGTTCCATGTTACCTTTGCCAGACAGGTTGACATAGTTTTATTACAGATGTCCTCATATTTCTCACCCCCATAATTCACATTTCTCTGTTCATGTCATTCCTTGATTATTCAACTTTAAGTGATTCCCCACCCACCCACCTGCCCCTTGTTAAAGAGCCTAGATCAAGTTAAAAATCCTTAGCCTGGCATTTAAAATTACTTGCCTGAGGTGACACAAATAGTAAATAGCATAGACATGAACTTAAGTCCTCTTAACTCCAAATTCAGTGTTTTCATTTGTGAATCTAGATCCTTAATGTAAATATCAATGAACAGGCTGGGAGTTTAGGTTGTTAGAAGCATGGATTATTGAAACTGGGAAGGGAAGAGAAGAGTCAAACCTAATATAGGCCAAAGGAAGTACAAAGAACTAAAATCAGTTCTCCTCTTCATATCTATGAGGCAAATAGCAGACATTAAAGTTTTTTACTTTGGAGTGATTATTAAATAGACAATTACATGAGAAAAAACAAATTGTTATTTAGAATTGATTTAGACCAGTTCAATAATGTAACATCTCTAAAGGCTGTACTCCAGGACATGGAAATCATTTTGTTGTACCAAATGCTGCAACGTAAAGATATGAATAGGATTTTACTTCCATTTTAATGAAGAAAAAAGAACTAATAAATAATGTTAGTGAATCTTCATGATCTGAAGGTTTCCTTGCAAGAAAATCAGTCTCTCTTTGTGCTTGAATATTCAAGTGGGCAACTGATCATCTGGTTAGCCTGTGGGCTAACCTAAATAATTGTACTTTTCTAAGGAATAGCGTGTGTGTGTGTGTGTGTGCGCGCGTGTGTGTGTGTGTGTGTGTGTGTGCGCGTGTGTGCGTGTGTGTGTGTGTGTATGTGTGTGTGTGTGAAGTTTAGGAAGGGGATAGGAGGATGGATTAGGTAAGAAGAGGGATATATCATACATCAATGGTGTGTCTGGTTCCCTTATGTAATGGACATCCTTCTGCACTACTTTTTGTTGTTTTCATGGTTTTATTTCCTGAAAGACAGCATCAGGGAAATGATGATATGACTTGCAGCTGACTTTGATTTGAGTGAGGGAAGGCTGTGCAAGGTCACCAGCCTTACTTTTACCTCCAAAGCCATCTAGATCCAGTGACCGGTGACTGGAGATGACCCAGGATGCAATGGGAGACCCTGGCTCTTTTAGGCTAAGGCCTTTTCATGGACTCATTTAGAGTGAGGTAAAGCCCATTCAGTGAATAGGCCTCTCTAAGAAGGGAGTCAAGGGATGGACCCTTTAATTAGGAAAAAAAACCAAGCTGAGAGTGGAAGACTCTCAGGGTTGCTGTTCCAAAGAGAAACAGTTACCATTGACATTCACTCTAAGGCCCAAAATACAGTCACTAAGTGGAGCTTGGGCAGGGACTTATTGTGGTCCAATCTATGACCTTCAGAGTGAACAGGGTTTAAGGTTTTGGGAAGAAAGGACAGAAGGAAGGAAGGAGAGAGGGAGAGAGGGAGGGAAGGAGAGAGGGAGGAAGAGAGAGAGAGAGAAAGGAAGGAATCAGGCCAGTAAACCCTGAGTTAAGTGGCCAACTTCTGGCCATCAACATTTGCCTTCCAAGGGAGAAGGAGAGGATGAGCTGAGTTATACAACTAGCTGTGTCTCCATTCAGGCAACTTGGTCTACTCACAAGTTGTGTTTGTCCTTCATTTTCAAAGAGGACCATGACATCAGGGAAATGATGACAGGGCTTTTAGTTGACTCCCTCTCCCCTCCAAAGGAAGGTATATGTTGATGGCCAGAAGCTGCCCACTTAACTTTGAGTTTACTGGCTAGATTCCTTCCTTCCTTCCTTCCTTCCTTCCTTCCTTCCTTCCTTCCTTCCTTCCTTCCTTCCTTCCTTCCTTCCTTCCTTCCTCCTTCCCTCCCTTCATTCCTCACTTCCATTCATCCATCCATCCCAAAACCTTAAATTCAGTTCATTCTGAAGCTCATAAATTGGACCACAATAAGTCCCTGAACAAGCTCAACTTAATGGCTGTATTTTGGGCCCTCCTGGCTTAGAGTGAATGTTACTGGTAACTGTTTGTTTCTCTTTGGAACATCAACTCTGAGGGTCTTCCCCTCCCTGGTTGATTTTTTTTCTAGTTAAAGAGACCATCCCTTGATTCACTTCTCAAAGAGGCCTAGTCACTGAATGGGCCTTACCTCGTTCTAAATGAAAAGGCCTTAGCCTAAAAGGGCCAGGGTCTCCGATTGCTTCTTGGGTCATCTCCACTCATCTTGATGATTATCTGGTCACTGCATCCAGATGTCTCTGGAGGAGAAAGTGAGGCTGGTGACCTTGCACAGCCCTCTTCACTGAAATCAACTGCAGGTCATATCATCATTTCCCTGATGCCATGATCCTCTTCAAAAATGAAGGATAAACACAATCCTGAAAGATAGTGAGGTACTTAGAGTTCAGACTTTGGGGGTTGAAAAAACAAACAAACAGATATAAACCACCTTGGGAGGGGGACAAATGTTCTAAAAGGCTTGACGTGGAGCAAGGAGAGACAGGCAGGGTTGCCTTTCTAGCATTGTATAACATCCTGAGTGATTTCAGGCTTGATGTAAGAGCAAAATATCCAGAATGCTATTGGCCTTGACTTTGGAAAACCTCTTATGGGTAGGAGAAACAGAAATCAAGCCAAGCAAGTAAGACAGGGAAGGCAAGAAGGGACAAATGGAAGGGAGAAGTGGAAAAGCAAGAAGTAAGGAAGAGAAAGTGGGTACTTTACCAAGCACATAGGAGGTCAACTGTGTAACTGAAAAACCAAGCTAAGATGATAAGGATGATCCAAGCATAAATTATGTTGCTGGCAAATTTTGTACTGCTGACCCACTAAGATTGAAAATGAAACAAGTACCCCTCCTCACACATCCTGTTCCTCTTTCCCTCCCCTCCCTTCTGTCTCTCTCTTTCTGCTTCTGTCTCTATCTTTCTATCTCTGTCTGTGTCTGTCTGTCTCTCCTCTAAATATATTATGAGTCAATCACTCATTTTAAACCTTACTACTCCTATAGAACATGGAGACTTCTTAACATTTGTTTAAGAGTTTTTTTTCCCCTTAAGCAGGCAAATGTTATAAAACTGTTTACTAACAAAAAAGCTTTATGTATATTTTATATAATGGTTACAAATTAAAGGGATAAAAATTGCTGCTTATTCTAGGCAGAGGAAAGATTTGACCAGAAGAAGCTGACCCAGGGTATCAGAGCTAATTTGAAATAACTGAACAAAGTGAGAGAGCTGAGCTAGTCTGTTACAAATCTGGCATGTGAATTAGGGATTCAAAGACTTCTGGATCAGAGGTGCTAAACATGGGCCTTGTATGACCACAACATTCCCTGAGTATGACTAGAATAAGATTAAAATGTAAATAGGAAATATTTAACAAAATAAATAAAAATACAGTAGAACACAGATAATGTTGACAGGTGATTTTTCTGAGTCAATATGCGTCCCACAGAGATTCTGATGTATAGTTTAATCTCTTGCTTGCATTTGAGTTTAACACAGTCTAGATCACCAGTTCCTAAGATCAGCAGGAAAACATTTCATTTTCATGGTCTACTGCCAGGCTTTGACAAGGAAATCACTCCTAGAGAAGAGTCCGCTGTTAAGGAAAGCTCAATCTATAACAGGGCAAAGAAGTGAGTTGCATGAGCATGCCCACGAGGTCCTTTGGCTCAAGGAATGACTGACAGTCCAGATTTCCCAGCTCCTCTGCCACCTGCTGCCTACATTGGATTTTGGTCTTTACCTCCATGCTTACTGGCCTCTGGGTATGTAACTTAACCACTAAAAGCCTCATTTATCTCAACTGTAAAATATTGGCATAGATTCTATGTTTAGAGGATTAAAGAAATAAGATATGTTAAGACTTCATAACATTCTATATTTGTCAGTTATTATTGCTGTTGTCACAAAGTGGGGAATTGAGAGAATGACCAGTCCATTTAAGGAGTTCCCTAAACCACATGATGAGATAATATGCCACCCCCCTCCCCGATGCTGTGCTGATTGGATATCAGAGAATGGGTCTACCTCCTGATGAATGAATGAATAATGAGAATCAGTTGATTCTCCATGATCTAGGATCTTACATACATCTGTAATGGGCCTCAGTCTCTCATTATACAGAAAAGGAAGCTGAGGCATAGAGAATTTAAGTGACTTTCTCAAGGTCACACAGGTAGTATGTCTATTTCTGTCTGTCTTTTTTTCTGCCTGTCTTTCTCCTCCTCCAACGTTTCCCCCTCACCTTATTTCTTACACTCTTAATTTACCTCTCCTTTGGACCTTTCTTCTAAAGTGAAATGAGATAATTAGTAGTGTGGGAGGTGGTAAGGATTCTTCTCTTGTAAGAGTAGTTCATAGCAATTGGCAGGTGGGACACATGGTGAAGAAGGTATATTTGCACTGGAATTAAGAGGAAACTCTTGCCCATGCAGTTTCCTTCCCCCCAGAACACAGTGACTTCTAAGGCAGGTGTTCATGGCCGTGGTGGATACATGATTATGTGCGGTCTGAGAAGAGAGTCTCTGAGATGTACTTTCCCAGCTTAATTGGTAACAGCTGGGGCACTATGAGGTTTCAAACAGAGTATGAGACAGAAAGCAACATGGGGATGCCCACTTAGCCTGATAAGGAGTCCCTACTTTGGGAGTTGCCTAATGGGTAACCTCAATTTTGTGTGCTCCTTAGTTCAAGAACTATTACCATCTTAACCTTTTAGAGAGAGATTATTTTAACTTAAAAAAAAGAATGATCCAACATCTTTCAAGAAAGGAAACATCATGGATTTTTTTGTAAAGTTAAACTTCCTGCCCATTGAACACAAGAAGTAACCTCTGAGGAAATGCAGAGCTAGTCACTATGATTGTCAGTTCCATTCTAGGTTAGTGGCCCATTCCAAGGCTAACAGGAGGTGACATTTACCATGCATTTATAATGAAAAATGACATTTTTTCATTAAAATATGTCCAAAGAGCAAGGAGAAACCAACAAAAACAATCCAACATGCCAAGCAGCTAAAGTTTGGTGAGGCTAGGAAAGCTGTTATTTGTTTTATTATTTGTTGAATCAAATGTCTTGGGGCTCACTGAAACAACAACAACAACAACAACAATTTTCATTTGTAGAAGGTTACTTTTCCCTTTAAATTATTATGGAAATCTTATAGTGTAAGATTTATTAAGCATTGTGACAGTTTTAGTATGAAATGCACAAAGGAATTAACTAATATTTGGAAAACAATGTACTTTTCAGCAACTTCATCAGGTTAGGTACCTGGGGAAACATGATTTGAGGAGATTTTTATTTTTTTAATGTAGTATTTGAGGAATAAGAAACGAAAGTTCCATATGTATTGAATAGTGTAGAAGAATAGAGTTATCAGGGTAGGCTTATAAAACCATGGACATGAAAATGTGTACTTGACCGAAGGGGAAAAAGAAGAGGGAGATGAAGTCAGCAATGTCCTGCTAGGTAGAGGTGTAACATTGAATTTGAAGAAAATGGACATTAAATCAAAGTTTACTGGAGTCAGTGAGTCAACAAGCATTTATAAGCATTTACTATTTTCTGGGTACTAAAACAGAATGACATTTAAACAACAAAGTCAGATTTACCTTTATACAGAATGGGCCTCTAACACAGAAAAAAAAAATTAACTCTACCCCTGTTCTAGGCTAATTCCATTTTAGGAAGCCAGTTCATTCTGTATTTCTAGAAAAGGAAATCCACACACACCCACCCTCAGGTGTAAACAATTTATTGTGAATAGCTTTTGAAAAAAATGAATTAATTAACCAGTAATTATTAAGTACCTCCCAGTGATAAATTCTTGGCTAGGCCCAGGGAATACACATGCAGAAGAGAGACAGTGATAGAGAGCAATTGGAAGAGGGTGAGTTAGGAAATATAGAGAGAAAAGGGAAGTAAGACTTAAAAGAAATTATGCCAACTATTCTGAGAGAAGAAATGCTTGAAGCGCTCCCAAGGCAGCAAATGCTTATTAATAAATCAACCAATCAATCACCAAATATTTATTAAGTACCTACTTTGTGCCAGACAGTAAGCTAGGCACTGAAGGTACAATGGTAGAACTGAAACAGGATCTACAAAGAAATTTACATGATTATAAGGTGGGTAGGCTGGAGAAGTGAGAAATGTTTCTAATCAGCATTCAAGGAGAAATGTCATATAAATATATAAATAATATACAAAATGAATACAGGGTAATATAGTTAGGAAACCACTATAAGCTCAGTGGATTGGGGGAAAAAGTCTCATATAGAAGATGGTGTTTGAGCCAATCTTTGAAGGTAACTAGGGGAGAGTGAAGTAAATCCAGAAACAAGGGACTAACTGCACAAAGAAGGTGATAAAAGCTTAGGAAAGAAAAAGGTGAAATGAAAGGTTGTTAGCATGGGATGATGTGTGTAAAGGACATGAAGATGTTCACTTCACAGCTGGCTCTGGGAACTGGGGGAAAATAAGTGAGGATGAGTTGGTTAAGAGTAAATTATGGGGGGGCGGAGCCAAGATGGCAGCTGGAAAGCAGGGACTACCGTGAGCTCCCCACCAAGTCCCTCCAAAAACCTATAAAAAATGGCTCTGAACCAATTCTAGAACTGCAGAACCCATAAAGTGGCAGAGGGAAGCAGGGCTCCAGCCAGGACAGCCTGGATGGTGTCTGGGTAAGGTCTATCCCGCACGGAGCTGGGAGCTGAGGGAAGCGAAGGGCCCAGCATGGGCAGCGCGGACCAACCAGACCGTGGACCGACCAGACCGGGAGCAGGGCAGATCATGCCCTAGCGCCCTGAATCAGTGAGCTGTGGCATTTACCAGACCTCTCAACCGACAAACAGCAAAGACAACAGAGAAGGTTAGTGGGAAAAGCTGCGGGGACAGAGAGTTTGCTGTTCTGCTACCGCCCCTGGGGCAGCGGAGGTGGGGCAGCTACAGAATTACAGCTGCAGTTGCTTCCGCCCCAGGCCCACCTGGTGGGAGGAATTAAGTGGATGATCAGAGCAGGAGTGAAGAGTCTGCTGAAGATCTAAGCCTAGTCAGGGTAGGGGGTTCTTGGGGAAGGAGGAGTGCTGGTGTAGCAGCGCATCCGCCCAAGTGTGGAACATAGAACTCTTTAGTCTACAAGCAGTCATACCCTGCTGAAAAACTCAAGGATCAAGTAAGTTGGCTGGGAATATGGCCAGGCAGAGAAAACACACCCAGATTCAGTCTCAGACTCTAGAATCCTTCTTTGGTGACAAAGAAGACCAAAACATACAGTCAGAAGAAGTCAACAAAGTCATAGAGCCTACAACAAA
>CM053623.1:57503402-57518486 GCA_028646595.1 Phalanger gymnotis | reverse complement strand
TCTTCCATGGCCTGAGACCAGTTCATGTTTTTCTTGGAGGCTTTTGATGTAGGCTCTGACTTTGTTGGCTTCTTCTGGCTGTATGTTTTGGTCTTCTTTGTCACCAAAGAAAGATTCCAAAGTCTGAGACTGAATCTGAGTCCATTATCTCTGCCTGGCCATGTTCCCAGCCAACTACGTTTTTCATTGGGGTATGACTGCTTGTAGAGCATAGAGTACTTTGCCCCAAGCTTGAGGGGTTGCACTGTTGTTTTCAGAGCTCTTTCAACACAGCAAGGTCTGCCACACCAGTGCTCCCCCTTCCCCAAGAACTGTCAACCCTGGACCAAGACTCAGATCTTAAACAGACTCTGTACTTCCTCTCTGATCTGCCACTTAAGGTAGGCCTGGGGCCAGAAGCAACTGAAGCTGTAGTTCTGTCCTCAGACCTGCACCACCTCTGCTGCCCCTGGGGCAGTGGCCAAACTGTGAACTCCTTTCACACTGTCCCCACAGCTTTTCCCACTAACCTTCTCTGTTGTCTTTGGTGTTTGTGGGTTGTGGTAACTGCCACAGCTCACTGATTCAGCCTGCTAGGGCCTATTCCACCTGGCTCATGGTCTGGTTGGTCCAGGCCCAGCCCACGCTGGTCTCTGCTCTACTCTGCTCCCAGCTTCATGGGATAGACCTTACCCAGACACCATCCAGGCTTTCCTGGGCTGGAGCCCTGCTTCCCTCTCACCTCTCTCCACCTTCCCTCTCACCACCCTCCCATGGGTTCTGCAGCTCTAGAATTTGTTCAGAGACATTTTTATAGGTTTTTGGAAGGACCTGGGGTGGAGCTCAAACAAGTCCCTGCTTTCCAGCTGGCATCTTGTCTCTGTCAGTTATCTACTTTTAAAGTTGAATTTTAAAGATAGCACAGTAAGTTAAATTCTATATTTGTTCTGGCTACCTATGTTATGGGGGAGGTATGGTCACAAACTAATCATGTTAAATTTTCTTACAGAGCTTGTGAAATAGCTTTCATTTTAAAATTTAATTACATGTCACATGTGGAAAAACCTGGGGATGGAGGAAAAACAAGAAACCACAGAAAATGAGATAAGCTTATCCTAGATATCTAAAGTTAATTTTATAATTTCAATTAACTAAGTGAACCTATATTTTGACTTGAAAAAAAAGATACAGGGTGTCCCAAAACATATTAAAGGTTCAAACTACACAAAGAGTTTTAGGAAATAGTGCATTTGTCACACTCAAAATATTTTCAACAGAAAGGTATTAAAATCAACTTCTTTCATATTTTGGAATAATTGAAAGGCATAAAGTGGAAAATGCATATTTCTAACAAATTTTGATTCTATATTGACAGAAGAAATTATCGCCAAAGAGGATAATATATGCCACACATGTACTATTTATTAATTTGTTTTTCAAATGAATGTGTGGTGTTGATTCAAAGTTGAAAGTGCCAATTCAAGAGGCCTGGCAACTAGATGCATCATTAAGACTTAAAAAGTCTGTTAAAAAGAAAGAATAATGCCATGAAGACAGCATAATTTCCTTCACTGCTCCAAAGACTTGATGACCACAGGACAGTCTTCACTAAGTCATGCAAATGATTACCTCTCTTGTGCCTAAGACTTCCAGTTTTCATTCTCCAAACATATGATCTCTTCTACCTCTTTCACTCCCTCTCTCATGTTAAATCTACTATTCACCATTATATGACATTTATTCCCTTTATTTCATTTGTTTCTATACCTGGCCTGGATAACATTCATTGATATTTTTAATGTGTTGATATTGAGAGATTGATAGCTACAGATATCTATCTTTCTATCTATATAGACATCATTTGTTTTTATATTATCTAAATTTTCCTCTCTATCTTCCTGCCTCCAAGGGAGTCATCAATTTGCCATTTTAATGATAATTTTCATTACATTACATTTCATTACATTACCTATTATTTTCCTTCCAACACTTTAGGGCAACTAGACAGTGTAATAGAGTGCTGGGCTGAGAGTTATGAAGACTTCAGTTCAAATACTGCTGCAGACACATTACTGACCGTATGTCCCTGTCATGACGCCTAACCTCTTTCTGCCTGTTTCCTCATTGACGCTGCAATTTCAATAGCAATAACACCCATATCACGGGGCTATTGTGGTGATCAATTGAAGTAACACTTATAAAATGTTTAGCACAGTGCCTGGCACATAGTGATTATTGATTGGTTAATGATTAGCAAATCCAAGAACTCTCACCTATCTGGAATGCATTTTCCTGACTTAATAATCCTCAGTCCTAAAGAATTACCCTTCCCAAATTCTGTGGTTCTATCCTTTCACTGTTGTGTGTCACTGGGGAAAGACATATGACTGATCTGACTTCATTGGTGATAATGATGATGAAAATAACTTACAATCATATTCTGAGTGTGGCCAAAACCAGATCAACGAGGAATTATCACTGGCTTACTCCTCCTGGAAACTATTCCTTTCTCAATGAAGCCCAAGATGGCATTAGATTTTGTAGATGCCATACCAAATTGCTGAGTCATATGGAGTCTGAAATCCACTAAAACATCTAGATATGTTTTTTGAGAAAAAAAATTTGATATCTAACTGTGCCTCTTAAATCTTAAACTTGTCAAGTTGATTTTTATGGACATAAGTATAAAACCTGACATCCATATTAGAGTTCGACTTATTTGATTCAACCCAAAATTGTCATCCTTTAGACTCTCAGCATCCTGGATCTAGCATCCAATATGTTATTATTCATCTTGGCACTGGGTCCTCTACAAATACAATCATGTCGTTTTTGCCTTCATCCAAAGCATACAAATCTTAAATGTCAAAGTGGAAGCATAGATCCCAGGAGTATTATTATACCTGTGACTTCCTGGTACAATAACACTGAAACATTAACAACTACTTTTTGAGTCTATACACCATTTCGAAATTCATTTAATTGTGCTATTGTCTAATCAACACTTTTTTCATTTTCTACAACAGAATGGCATGAAATTTTCATCAAATCTTATGCTAAAATCTATGTTGCTATTGTGATAACGTTTCCTTACCTATCAATTTAAAAATCCAGTCGAAAATGAAATGATATTAGTGGGTCGTAACCTTTTCTTGACAAGGAACAATATTTCTTTATAACCATTTCCCTTTCTAGACTTTTCACAGGAATCAGTCTCAGTTGCCTATTATATGTTGACTTTGGTTTCACTGTCTTTTATAAGAAAACCTGGAAAATATTTGTCCTTGTCCATTTTTGTGGAACCTCTTGCATTTTCTGCCAATATCCTCCCAATAACCATGTTCAAAGGCCTTTTTGTTTAATCTTCATCCTCCTTGACCAGTCTACAGAATTTATCAGTGCTGCCTACTTTCCATCCATCTTGATATTCTTTGTACTCTAGGCTCCAGAGTTACTGTAATCTCCTGGTTCTCCTACTTCTTTAACCACTGTAGCTTTATCTTAGGACTCATTTTGGTTAAACATATTTTCCCAAAATCATTATTATTGCAATTTATAAAAAATAATAATGATGGTTTCACTCACCAAGGATCTGTGCTGGATATCTGTTAACTTCCATGGCATTGGGACATAACGGAGGCTTTTGTAAAGGAGTCAGACCAGCCATTAATGTTTAAAGTAACAGGCTGCTATTATGGTGCATTTTAACTTAAATATAGGAAAGCTTAAGACGTAACATAAGACAGCTAGGAATGAAAACAAGGAAGTTGAGGCAATCAGGGATGGATATATGCAAAGAAGTTACTGAACTTCAATGGCAGTCATTTTCAGACAATGCCAGAAAGATTAAAAGGGATGATAGTGGTCTTAAGGTACATGTTATTGTATTATTAACTTAGAATATGCAGCTTACTAACAATATTCCTAAAGATTTTGAAGGAGAAGTCCCACCTGCTCCAAATCATGTTAGTTTGTTGAAGAAAGGGTCTGGGACCTTTATAAAGGAGGATGAGGTTATTACTTCAGGGTTTCTGACAGGTTGCCCATTCTTGATGTCATAACTAGGGAGAGGGTAAGGAATGGTAGTGATACTCCAACTAGGCATGCAAAGGACATATTCCTGTCTAGAAATGGGCTGTAGGGTAAGGTTTTGGTCAGGAGAACATTGTAGGTCTAGAGGAGATGCAGCCTGTCACACGAAACTAAAATAATGATAACCAAAGATATATTTCCCATCATTTACAACTTAATAAGAATAACAGAAATAGCATCATCATTACATTTTTTCCTAAGATCTTAAGATTATAGACTGAGAGCTGCAAGGGACTTTAAAAGCAATCTTCTCCATAGAACTTCATATTTCACAAAGAAATTTCCTAATAAGACTCTAGAGTAGATTTTATATACATATATACATATTTTATATACATATATATAATGTATATGTACATATATATATGTGTGTGTGTGTGTGTGTATCATGGGATTTAGAATTGCAAAGGACATTAAAGACTATCTGAGTACCTTCATTTTACAGGATAAAGAAACTAATTTTCAAAGAGGGGAAAGGGATAGGTAGAAGGAGAAACGGAAAGAGAAGGGTAATCTAGCTAGCAGAAATATCAACGAGGTCCAAAGTGTGAGAAAGTCTGAGCTGTTAGGAGCAACAACTTCCAGCCCAGCTGTGGAGGTCCACTGGGGCCTAGACATTCCAACGGAAAAAAAATGCCTCGTCTCATCTTTTCAGGTCCTTAAGGTAGTAATTAGTTCTACTAGGTTCCAGAGCGTGGGAAAATTCACAAAAATCTATGTGAAATTTTATAAAAAATGAAAAAAGACCATGAAAGGAAATCATTTCTTCAAGTCAAAGATAGATTTTGGTGAGCCTTATAGCCTTTTGCAGACATGTTGTATCTCTACTAATTGTTTCAGTGTACTAGCCAAGCTATGTTATCCAGGCCAAAATCAACTTCGTCTTTTTGATTTGTTGGTGTGAATAACGAAGTGTTCCCCACCTCCCCCCAATGCCTTCCCACCAACCTTGTCTTTTCTGGGTTTCAGCTGCTAATAGGTCACACAAAGCTTCAAAATTTGGGATTTAAAACAAACTTGGAAGCGAGAGACTCAGGCTGGAGAGAGGTAGATTTATCAGTTGCTTCAGAATATTATCTGGCTGAGCCTCTTCATGCCACCCTGTACACTGAGAAGATGAGGTGGAGGAGACAAGAAAGCCTGGGAGACTGCACAGCGTCACGATGACAGATGTTCTCGTTCTGTACATTCCATTCCCTTGGTTCCCATTCCCATATATGGTCACTCACCAGGGCCTTATGGATACTGTTCCAACAAAGAAGGGATCGAAATGACAGGGTTTCGAGTGCCACCCCAGTGTGCAGAGAAGTTGCATGACAGGCACTAGATCATGGGCAAAAGGCCAAGGAGCATGTGGCCATTCATGCAACAGTCTTTAGTTTACAAAATGAAAATGGAATTTTACATGTTATCATAAGGTGATGAGAGCTGAAAAGAGAATGAGCGAAGTATCTCTGCTTCTATTCTGCTTTAAATGACACATAAGCAATGCCATGGGACATGCCATATTAATGATATACTATGAAAAGAAACACTTTCTTTTGAAATCTTTAGAAAAGGGCTTTTTAATTTGTGCGTGTATACGTGTGTGTGTGTGTGTGTGTTTGTGTGTACGTGTGTGTGACAGATTCGTTTAGCAGTCTGGTGAAGTCTTACTCCTTACAGTCATGTGTTACATACATAAGTCACGTCAACAAGCATTTATCGGTCTCCTAATATATGGCAGGGCAGCTCTGTAGTGCAGTGGGTAGAGATCTAGACGTAATCAGAAAGACTCATCTTACAGATTTCAAAACTGGCCTCTGAAGCTTCCTAGTTGTATGACCCTGGGCAAGTCACTGAATCCTGCTTGCCTCAGTCTCCTCATCTGTAAAATGAGCTGGAGAAGGAAATGACAAACCATTCCAGTATCTTTGCCAAGAAAATCCCAAACGGGGTCACAAAGAGGCAGATATGAATGAAACAACTGAACGACAACAACAAACGAGTTCCAGGTACTACGCTAAGCTCTGGGGATAAAAAGAAAAGCAAAAAAAAAAAAACATGTTGGTTTAGAGGAGCTCACATACCTGAAGGGAATATTAAATTTCAGTTTGATCTTTCTAAAAATAAAAAAAAAATGTATTATTTCCCATTCAAGTTAAAAAAAAAAACCAGTAGATAGAGCCCTGGTCATATAGACAGGAAGACCTGAGTTCAAATCAAGATACCTGCTAGCTGTGTGACCCCAGGGAAATCAGTGAACCTCTGCCTGCCTCAATTTCTTCAACTGCAAAATGGGGATCATAGCATATTTATCATAGGGTTGTTTGTGAGAATCAAATGAGATAATACTTATAAAGTGCTTAGCACAGAGTAGGTGCTCAATAAATTATCATTCCTTCCCCTTCCCTTCTGAAATCTATACATGGACCCAAATCCCAGGGGAAGAACCCCTGCTCTACAACATTTTCCAGAGTATTTATAGGTGCACATACACATTAGACTGTGTTTTAAAATGATAATCTATATGTAGGAAAACCCATTTCTTCAAATATCATGTAAACACAATTTAAACAAAATGGGCAAGGAATGAGTCAAGAAATAGTAAGTTTGGAAAGAAAATTAAGAATATCTCTTGAGTTTAAGAAGTCTGCTATCAGTAAACTATTTGAAGTTCTCAACACACACACACATACGCACGCATGCACGCACGCACGCACATGCACATGCACACACACACGATTTATCTCCTTCCCGATGATTTTCTTTCTTTTTTCTTTTGGAGCGGGGAGGGCAGGGCAATTGAGGTTAAGTGACTTGCCCAAGGTCACACAGCTAGTAAGTGTGTCAAGTATCAAAGGCCTGATTTTAACTCAGGACCTCCTGACTCAAGAGGTGGTGCTCTACTCACTGCGCCACCAAGCTGCCTTTCTCCCTGATTATTTTCAAGGAATTTTTCATAACTATATTTCAACCAACCTGTCATACCAGTTGGTCCACCAAATCAACACTACACCTCATAGCTCAATTACTTTTTTCTATCTGTGGCCTATGACTGGAATCCACTTCACCACCACCCTTTAGAATTCCCAGCTTTCTCTGAAGCTTACCTCTGGCACCTCATTCAGAGAGAAACATTTCCTTGTGGTTGTTTCTGCTCTCACTTTTAGGAAATTATTTGTACTTCTCTGTGTAAATCTTGTACTCCTTCCTTTCTCTGAAGAATATAAGCCAGTTGAGAGTAGCGCTCTCATTTTTGTTCATGTTCCCAGGACCTTACACAGTCTTTCACATAGTCATAAGTGGAAAGTAACTGAATTTATAAATTTCACTTATTCTTTTAAAGCATGGATCTTCATGGAACAGTCCATGTATATGTGTGTATATGTGTATATATGTATATATACATACAAACACATATACACATGTATACACACGTATGTATATACAGTAGAGTAACTGTAGTCACTGTGGGTACTACTGTGTGTACTACTGGCATAGATATTCCCTTCAATTATGTGAGCTCCTTGAAACCAGCATGATTTGTTTTTTTGCTTTTCTTTTATCCCCAGATACATACACACATATGTGTATGTATATATGTATATATAATATATGTATGAGTATATATGTATACATATTTGGTAAATTAATATTGCTTGAATGTTAACAATTACTATTTGGCTTTTTTTGTCTGAGATCTAGTGATGTAAAGCTTCAGCTTTCTCTTCTGGTTTGTTGTGAACTTTTCTTTCAATCCCTCTTTCCCCCAGTTTTGCTTTGGTAAACCAAACCTATTTCTTAACGATTACTCCTGGAAAGACATTATTGGAGAATATGAAAAGATTACCAGGCAGTCAGTTTCTGATTGCTAAAAAAGAACTGAGATTCTAAAATGAATCCATTTGTAGGTATGCCAAGTATGATTTGTTCATAAATGTGATTTTCCCCTCCCAAACTCATAAAACTGGTTTATCTCATGAAAAAAAAAATCTAGACATAGAAATGAAATTCAATAGAATCTCACTCTTATTAATTTGTGATTGGATGGATTTAAATAAATTAGAGATCACAATGTGTCCCTGGCTTCATATTAAACATATCTAAGAAAAGTTTGAAACTTCCATAGCTAATAAATTGAGCATTAGTTTTTCTCTGAATATCATTTAAAAAGAAAAGGAAGAAAATAGATATTTATTACGTGCCTACTAAGTGCCAGTCACTCTACTAAGTATCTCCTTTGATACTCACAACAGCACTATTAAGTGGGTGCTATTAGTATCCTTTTTGTGCAGTTGAGAAAACTGACGCAGGCAGAGTTCGAGCTGCCCAGAGTCAAACAGGTAGTAACTGTCTGAGACCAGGTCTGTACTTAGATTTTACTGACTCCAGGCCAAGTTCTTCATCTGTTGCACCACCTAGCTGTCTCTAGGGGCCTGACTGAATTTCAAACTGAGGTTTTATGTTATGCTTTATTGGTCTTCTGAAACCTAAGCAATTTTAAAAATTTATGAGAAAAAACCCCATTACTTGACTAAATTCAACAAGTGTATGTTTATATAAATATACACATATACATGTATATAATTATTATTATATGTTTAACAAAGGAAGAGAGAATTTCTAGCTAGATTTAAGGGAGACCTTCATTTATAGATACTTAAAATTCTAATAAATGATAATCTAATCTGAAATGCCAAAATACACAAACCCTGGCTAGATTTAAAGGGGACCTTTGTTTAAAGATACTTAAAATCCTAATAAATGATAATCTAACCTGAAATGCCAAAATACACAAACACTGGCATATATGTATATATATATATATATATATATATATACATATATATATGCTTGTGCATATGTGTGGCGAGAGAGAGAGAGAGGGAATATGAAATTTAGGTACGGTAGAGAGTATTATTTTTTGTCCCATGATATAGTGTCCCCTACAATACTTGCTATTTTCATTATATGGTATTGATAAACTGAACAAACTCAAGGAAGTCGCTTGCTTATTATGGGCCTTAGTTCCCTCACATTAAAAATGAAAGGACTGGACTAGATTTTTAATGACCTTCAAATTTCAATAATACGATTCTTTGATGATTCTAAACATAACCCCAGCCCCAACATTCTGAAGGCATTTTCCAGCTGTGTATAATAACTTATTGGTGTTTCTTTCAATCCCGAAGAATTATCAAGGTTTTAGAATTATTTAAGTTGTACTTTGTTATCTTGACGGGCGGGGAGCAGAATTATTTAAAACAAGGAAACAGAAAACACGCTTTTGTTTTCCTAAGTGGACTAAGAATAAACAATGGACAGATGTATATTTCAAAACTTTTTGTGGTCATCAGGAAAGCTCTTACACAATTCTCAATTTCAGTTTCTCTCTCTCTATACACATATATGTATTATATTATATGCATACGCCTTATGAATACAAATGGCTGTATATTCACATTTGTACATACATACATGCATATTTAAATTATTTTCATGAAGTTCAAGATGCCAGGAAATTTTAAGCTTAATAGAGAAAAGTGGTCTCCTTAAATAGATGTTTTATTCAATCTTAAAAGTTTGGAAACACTTTATAACTGTAGAACAGTTATTCCCATATGTAGAACAACAATAGAGATCAGGGTGATATATAATCAAGTTAATTATCTAAAATGGATAATTAGTAGAGAAACTTCCTTCCATCCTGACTAACCATAGCTTATGATTAGAATGTGGAAGTTATAAATTGATTCTTTCTGCCCTCTTGTGGCTATTCACTAAAATGCTTTTGTTTATAGAGCTGCTCTCAGTTCTTGTTTACTGTTAATCAAAAGGACTATGGGATATGGGAAACATGGGAATGAAAGAAATTAAGTGTAAGTACAGGAAGGAGCTTAAGAAGAACCTCTTTAGTTTCCTTATTTTCCAGATTCCATACTTTTCAGGAATGTTAAAAAAAGTTTGTTTCGTTTTAAAACTGATGAATTTAGAAGCAATGCTCAGTACTCAATCTTTGCATTTTCCTCACAACTGATGCACAGCTAATACTTGGGATGCCAAAAGAAACCAAACCTTGAGAAAAATATAAATTCAAAGCAGAAAACTATGATTTTAGAAATAAAAGATGTAATAACATCACCATGTAACTACGGTAAAAGGATAGCATCGGACCAAAAATGTCTCAAATGTTTCTTATCTTTTTAAATTGTCCTTTTCTAGGAAAAAAAAAATCATCTGGGCATTTCTAGTTAGTATATTAGATTCTCCTTGATTCAGCTTTTAACCATTTATAGATAAGTATTCTCTTTAACTCTAGCCAGAAGTTTTTTTTTCTCCCTTTATTTAATTCTTCCAGCACTTAGCATTTGTGTCATTCATTTGTCCCTTGCCAAATATTAACCTTTCATTGTTGTTATTCACATAGCTGTCTTGCTTCCCCAACTAGACTGTAAACTCATGGAGATCAGGGATTGTGTCCTAAACTTCTTTGTATGCCCTACAGTAGTTGTGATAGAGCCATGGATATATTAAGTGTCTAATAAAGACTTTCAAAATAAATGCTTTAAGCATTTAAATTGAATACTTGTAAAAATATATCTTATTTTCATTGATTCCCAATATGACCTTCATATAGTAATTAATCCTAGACATAGCAGGTGAGGATGTCAAGAAATCCCCTTCCAGCAACCTTCGATTTGTAGGGACCGTGGATAGTTCCCCATAAAGTAACCCATGGCTACTGTCCCATGAATTTGTCTTACATGCACTAGATTTAGGGGCAGCTGCCTCAGATTATATCTTCTTTTTTTTAAATCTTATCACTATGCAAATTTTCCCAAGGCAACCATAGAATGGAAGTGAAATACACCTTGGATCTTGAGATTTCCTTAGATACAGAAAAAGGATGGGGACCAGGTTGGAAGGAAGTGTCACTGTCTGAGTATGTGTGTGCATGGGGGTGTGGGAGGTGGTTGCTGACTATCACTCCTGGTGTTCTTGGGCTTCTCTGTCTGTTGGCCAGCAGTTATCAGTGGTGATGGTGTGGAGGGATGAGATATTCACATGATATTTATATGCTAAATGTATTAACATTTGGGACAGCTACAATGTAAAATTACATAAAGTTCACTCCTAAAAGATAAGGGTTCTAAACCATTTTTTTGCATGTGGCATGGACCTTTCTGGAAATCCGTTGAAGCCAATGGATCCTTTCATAGAGTAGTGTTTTTAAATGCAAAAACCTCCATAATTATATAAGATTATAAGTAAAACCAATTAAAATGAAGTTGTCAAAAATGATATTAATGGATCACAATAAAGAACCCCTATTTCAGAATCTAAAACAAAGCAAACGTGGCTATCCCTGAGAAGGGTGATGATGCCTCTGATGAGTGGAACTAAAATAAATATTCCCATTGAAAAGAACATTTACTGCTTGGCATAAGAAAGATTATAGATTATTTTATCATGATTTTGAACACATTGAAGTCAGGAATTAAATTATGTCTATATTTTTACCCACCAGGACATAAAACATGGCTTTTAAAGCATATCTACTTAGTCAGTGCTCAATAGTTAGAATATATTAATATTTGGAATGGGCTAATCAACATCACACCTACAAGATGAGTTGTTAAAAATATAAAGGTTAGCAACATATAAACTGGATGATCATTCAAAGAGAGTAAAATAAAGAGAGCACTTTGAGGGCAAATTCATGAATCCCAAAGTCACTTCCCGCATGAGGCACATATTAACATTTCAAATAAATTAGAATGCTATAAAAAATTGTCCCAGCAAATATAGAAATGACAACCTAAATTTAGGAAGATCTCAACAGTCAAAAATATCTCTTCCAGACCTAACTGAATATAGATGTTTATTCATTTATAAAGAACTGAAGACACTTTGCCTATAAAATGGAGAATGGAATTTGAAGGTGCCCTTACCATAACCAGGGTTCATCTCTGTGCTCGTGAGACTTCAGGAGACTACTCAAGGTTTAGGATAAACATATGAAACCTCCTTTTGTACATAATATATACTAATGTCTGATTTATTATATTTTTTATTTATTATGACATCACTCATAATAAATTATGACATTTATTCAAACAATTCTAAAGGTACCCAAATTAAGGACTATTTGATGATTTACATAATAACCAAATTAAAATAATGTTTGCCACAGGAAAAGATAGGAAATTCATTAATTACAGTTTCTAATGAATGTTTGTTTTTTTTGGGGGGGGGAGGAAAGAGGGCATTTAATTTCCTTCATTGACACTACTATATTTCAAGGATCCATGACTGAATTTTGTGGGTTCTTCCTCTGTCTACCCAAGTTACAATCTTTCTATAATTTAGTAAATAGTTTTGGAGAATTGGTCTGGATGAAAAATTCATTATGCAAAAACCAACCTCATGGTGTGCCTCTCTTCACTTTACTAGGCTGAAAATGGGTAATGGATCATTTCCATAGTAAGGTTGTTTGGCTTGGCCAAAACTGTCAGAACTCTGTTGCTAGAGGATTTTATGAAGTGACTAAATGAGCAATTTTCCTAGCATCTAGACTTTCATGAAAATAATTTAAATATGTGTGTATGTATGTGCATGTGTGAATACTCAACCATTTGTGTTCACAAGTTATATATGTATATATGTATGTATATGTGTATATGTGTAGAGAAACAGAGACAGAGAGTTGTGTGAAAGCATTCCTGACGACTATGTGAAACTTTGAAATAAACATCTGTCAATCTTCTATTCTCAGAATATCCAGGAAAAGAAAACTGTTTTCCATCTTCCTCTTTTAAATAATTCTGCTCCTTCAATGTCAAGATGATAAAGCATGACTTAAATAATTTTCAAACCCTGATAATCCTTCTGGATTGAAAGTAATATCATGGGAAATGGAAGTGAATCTCAGTAAATATATATACTCAGGAGTTATACAGAAATACTGTGACATGTGACATATACATACATACATGCATGTGTGAATTATTTTAATTTGATTAGTACAGGTAATGTACTATTTTCAATCCAATGGTATAGTATCTTTTAGGACACTATTTGGTATTAATAAATTATATGAACTCAGGAAAATCACTTGCCTATTTAAGGCCTTAGTTGTGTTCCTTTAGTAATGAAGGTGTTGGACTAGATTATTTTTAACTACCTTCAAATTTTCTTTTTTTTCTTTTCATTTATTTAATATTTTTAGTTTTCAGCATCAATTTTCACAAGAGTTTGAAATACAATTTTTTCCCCATTTCTATCCTCCTCCCCCACTCCAAGATGGCATATATTCTGGTTGCCCCACTCCCCAGTCAGCCCTCCCTTCTGTCACTCCACTCCTCCATCCCCTTTTCCCTTACTTTCTTGTATGGCATGATAAATTTCTATGCCCCATTGCCTGTATATCTTATTTCCTAGTTGCATGCCAAAAAACTTTTTTTGAACATTTTTTTTAAAACTTCGAGTTCCAAATTCTCTCCCCTCTTCCCTCTCCACCCACCATCCCTGAGAAGACAAGCAATTCCACATAGGCCACATGCATATCATTATGTAAAACTCTTCCACAATACTCATGTTGTGAAAGACTAACTATACTTTGGTCCTTCGTGTCCTTTCCCCCTTTATTCAATTTTCTCCCTTGACCCTGTCCCTTTTCGAAAGTGTTTGTTTTTGATTACATCCTCCCCATATCTTCCCTCCCTTCTATTGTCCCCCCTTTTTTATCTCTTTCCTCCTTTCTTGTGAGGTAAGATACCCAATTGAGTGTGTATGTTATTCCCTCCTTAGGTCAAATCCAATGAGAGCAAGATTCACTCATTCTCCTCACCTGCTTCTCTCTTCTTTTCTAGTGAACTGCTTTTTCTTGCCACTTTTATGTGAGATAATTTACCCCATTCTCCCTCTCCCTTTCTCCCTCTCTCAATATATTCCTCTTTCATCCCTTAATTTGATTTTATTTTTTTAGATATCCTCCATTCATATTCAACTCACCCTGCGCCCTCTGGCTCTCTATATATGTGTATTCCCTTCAGCTACCCAAATATTAAAGTCTCAGGAATGATACACATCATCTTTCCATGTAGGAATGTAAACAAAACAGTTCAACTTTAGTAAGTCCCTTGCGATTTCTTTTTCTGGATTACCTTTTCATGCTTCTCTTGATTCTTGTGTTTGAAAGTCAAATTTTCTATTCGGCTCTGGCCTTTTCACTGAGAAAGCTTGAAAATCCTTTATTTTATTAAAAATCCATATTTTGCCTTGGAGCATGATATTAAGTTTTGCTGGGTAGGTGATTCTTGGTTTTCATCCTAGCTCTATTGACCTCCAGGATATCATATTCCAAGTCCTTTTATTCCTTAATGCAGAAGTTGCTAGATCTTGTGTTATTCTGATTGTGTTTACACATTACTAAAATATTTCTTTCTGGCTGTTTGCAGTATTTTCTCCTTGACCCAGGAGCTGTGGAATTTGGTAACAATATTCCTAGGAGTTTTCATTTTGGGATCTTTGTCAGGAGGTGATTGGTGGAGTCTTTCAATTTCTATTTCACCCCCTATCTCTGAAATATCAGGGCAGTTCTTGATAATTTCTTGAAAGATGATATCTAGGCTCTTTTATTTTGATCATGGCTTTCAGGTAGTCCAACAATTTTAAAATTATCTCTCCTGGATGTATTTTCCAGGTCAGTGGTTTTTCCAATGAGATATTTCACATTGTCTTCCATTTTTTCATTCCTTTGGTTCTGTTTTATAATTTCTTGATTTCTTATCAAGTCACTAGCTTCCACTTGCTCTAATCTAATTTTTAAGGTAGTATTTTCTTCAGTGATCTTTTGGACCTCCTTTTCCATTTGGCTAATTCTGCCTTTCAAGGCATTCTTTTCCTCATTGGCTTTTTGGAGCTCTTTTTCCATTTGAGTTAGTCTATTTTTAAGGTGTTATTTCATTCGATATTTTTTGGGGTCTCCTTTAGCCAGTCATTGACTTGTTTTTCATGGTTTTCTTGCAT
>CM053623.1:57439236-57497520 GCA_028646595.1 Phalanger gymnotis | reverse complement strand
CTTCTTTGTCACCAAAGAAGGATTCCAGAGTCTGAGACTGAATCTGGGTGTGTTTTCGCCCGCCTGGCCATGTTCCCAGACAACTTACTCAACCCTTGAGTTTTTTTCAACGGGGTATGGCTGCTTGTAGACTAAAGACTTCTATGTTCCATGCTTGGGCGGTTGTGCTGCCTCGCCAGCACTCCTCCTTCCCCAAGAACCCTCTACCCTGACTGGGCTTAAATCTTCAGCAGGCTCTTCACTCTTGCTCTGATCAGCCACTTAATTCCTCCCACCAGGTGGGCCTGGGGCCAGAAGGAACTGCAGCCGTAGTTCTAAAGCTGCCCCGCCTCCGCTGCCCCAGGGGCAGTGGCCGAACCTCAAATTCCGTCCCATCCCACAGCTTTTCCCACTAACCTTCTCTGTTGTCTTTGGTGTTTGTGGGTTGTGAGGTCTGGTACATGCCACAGCTCAGTAATTCAGGATGCTAGGGCACTCTCTGCTGGGCTCCTGGTCTGGTCGGCCCGCGCCATGCGCTGGGCTCTGCTTGGCTCAGTTTCGCTCCACTCAGCTGGGAGTTCCATGCGGGACAGACCTTACCTGGAGACCATCCAGGCTGTCCTCGGCTGGAGCCCTGCTTCCCTCTGCCACTTTGTGGGTTCTGCAGTTCTAGAATTGGTTCAGAGCCATTTTTTTTATAAGTTTTTGGAGGGACTTGGTGGGGAGCTCACGCCAGTTACTGCTTTCCAGCCGCCATCTTGGCTCCACCCCCCCCGGATCCCTTCTCAGAATAATATTATTGAATGTAAAATATAAGACTGAGGACTATAAAGAAATAGAATACTGAAGTGCATTTATCAAAACCTTAAAAAGTTTACTGACCTCAGCTAATGATCCCTGTCTTATGAAGTAATTTGGATTAAAATGGAGATTTAAGGAGTTTGTGGTCAGTCAGTCAACTAATAGCCTACTTGTATTTATTAGAAACCTACTGTGCCAGTTACTGTGCTAAGCTCTAGGTTATACAAAGAAAGACCGAAAAAGTAAATAAACAAACAGATATAATCTCTGTTCTCTCAACTAATTGATATTTTATTGGAGACACAACATGCAAAGAACTATGTACAAACAAGATATATAGAGGAGAAATTGAAGGTAATCTTATAGGGAAGTATCTATCCAGCTTTATCATTGGCTTATAACACTGTTCAGCCATTTTGAGCGCTCAAAACCACTGGTCCCATAAGGAGCCAGGTGAGAAAGTTGACAAATGCGTATATACTCATCACAAATTCTGAAATTCTGAGATTAAGGAGAACTGACAAAGGTTTCCTGCTGAAAATGAGACAGACATGAGGGAAATGAGGGAAGTGAAGAGGTAGAAATAAGGAGGGAGAATATTCTAGGTAGGAGTGGAAGTGACTAAAATCACCTGAAGTCAAGAGGTGGAGTGTCTTATGAGAATAGAATGGAGTCCAGTTTTACTGCAGTATGGAGTACATTAAGAAGAGCATAGTTTAAAAGGACTTGAAAGATTGGGAGAGGTGAAATTATGAAGGACATTCTAGGGATTAGCAATATTATCAGCAAAGATATAGATATGGGAAAGTATAGCATGAATTGTAGAGACAGCTAGGGATACTGTTTTACTGTAAAAATACAGAATTTAAGCAGAAATAATAAGAAATATAAGTTAGAAACAGTTATAGAGGTTGTTGGATGTTATATTAAACTTTGTAGAATGAAGAGAACTAAGGAAGGTTTGTTGAACAGTTGAATGGTGTGTTTAGATTTGTGCATTGACAATGGTAATCTGAGAGTCATATATATTGTGAACTAGAATGGGGAAAGTTGAAGGCAGGGAGACTTGATAGGAGGTTATAGCAATAGTCTAGGGAAAGATAATAAGAACTTAACTAAGATAGTGCCAGCAGAAATGGAAGAGAGTAAACAAATATAGAAGAGCTTTTTCTAATAATATAATCAATGTATTTTGGTGAGTGTTTGGATGAGTGCCACGAGGGACAAGGAAGAGTCAGAAAGTTTTCAACTATCAGCTTTGCAGGGACTTTAGTATTTTATACATGGTCTACTCAATTTTGTAAGTATGTATCAATATATCTATCCAACTTCTAGATCATTGACTGCTTTCTGACTAGAGAAAGATTATTTCTTCTCTAGTACCCAATATCCATAGCTTCAGTGCACTGAGTATATCAGTGTCATTTTTAATAAAGATCAGAAAATATAAATGCATAAAAGTGATATGCAGACAGACTTTAAAATGTTGGCGTGAGATCTCCTGTGAACCTAAGTCAAGGGGAAAAAAGACATAAAAAAGTCCAGAATAATGAGTCCTAAAAGTAGACAGCACCACAAATTAAAATCAGCCATGTGGAAAATTAATTTAAAATATTGGACAATGTCCACAGCTGGATGCACTTCTGCACCACAGGTCCTACATTCTTTGACAGTTATGAATTTCTTCTTGCATTTCTTCCCTTTTCCCTCTCAAAGGCTTTGTATGACTGCAGTAGAGCCCTGGGAAGACAGCTGTGGATTGGATTGGCCCTAAGATGAAGTTTCCACATGGCTAATTTACACTGTCACTGTCGTCAGTGTTCCATGGTTCTCTGCTTGGCAGCTTGGGCTTCTGAGACCCCTCTCATCATTTGTTCTCTCTGCCCTTGAAGTAATTCTGAGGGATAGAGTTAAGAACAGGGGGAAGCCTTCCATGGCTCAGACCTTCTGCAAAATTAGTATACATCCTATACTAAGAAAATGGATCTGATAAATAATTTAAATTTCAAGCTAAATTATACTGGAGACATTAGAGATATTTTCAAAATGTATCTCAAAACTCCATTACGACTTTTTAAAATGTGCAGTCTGTATTCGAAAACGATGCTATGCTAGGAATGTGTTTAGCATTATTTTTCTGCTGGTGATGAAGGGTGTGAACTTGTGAGAGGAGATTACTTAAGTAACTGCTGTTCTAATTTTAAAATCTCATTGTTAGTAGGTTCTTCAACAACATTGAATTCATATGATATACATATCCCCTGGGATTCCTGTGCTGAGAAGAAATTGGAATAGATGTCTTCTAAGATCACGTTAGGTTTAAGACTCTAAAATGTGACTGATGATAATGATAGTAGAAGACATTTATAGAGTATTTTAAAATTTGAAAAGGAAGGGCTTTTCAAATATTTTCATTTTTATGAGTCTAGTTGTTTAGTTTTTTTTTATGAGACCAAGAAAATTGATTTTATCCAGCTTTATCATTGGCTTATAACACTGTCCAGCCATTTTGAACACTCAAAACCATTGCTCTCATAAGGAGCCAGGTGAAAAAGTTGACAAATGAGTATATACTCATCACAAATTCTGAAAAAAAAATCTAAAAAATTTCTTAAAAAAATAAAAAACTCAACAAGTGCTCACTAATATGGAATAGGTTGTCATCAGCAGTGGGAGAAGAATGTATCATTTCAACAATATTCTTTTAATAAATATTTAGACAATACCAATTCTGCATGAAACAGATTATTAGATATTATGAAGAGTACAATCATATGCAATTCCTGCCCTCAAAGAGCTTACTTTCTAGAATAGGAAAGAAAACATGTTCATCACTAGGTATAATACAAAAGAAACAGTGCTAAATGACATAGGAGATATGGAATAATATGAGTGCTCGGAATACAGGAAGATAGGAGTAGAGCCAAGATGGTAAAAAAAGACAATGACTCACCTGACCTCTCCCCAAAACTCCTCCAAACACCTTTAAATAATTCCATAAAACAATTCCTGGAGAAGCAGAAGTCACAAAAGGATGGGTTGAAATAATTTTCCAACCAAAGATGACTTAGAATTTCAGTAAGAAAAGTCTGCTGCATTTGGGTGAGAGTAGAGTACAGTCCAACTCAGGTTATACCAGGACAGCCCTGGCCCCAGGAAAGCAGGAGTAGGTCTTGGGAGCCACTGAATCAGCAACAATAGCTGCTGCTTCTGGAGCTCTCAGCCCACAAATGGTAAGGGGGTTGAATAACTCATCAGAAGGAGATTCCAGCATCTCTTTGCTAGCACTGAGGTAGGACTCTGTTGCTTTGCCTATATTTGGATCCAGGTTAGTCCTGAGAGTCCAAAAGAGTAGTAAACACACTTCTCCTTAGACCATACAAACTTGGAAGAATTGAAAACTTACAGATTCCTAGAAGTATCTCTGAAAACAGCTACACAAAACCCCTGAAGCTTGGGACAGTATGCCCTCCACCCTGGAAGCAAAGCCCTGCTTTAACAAAGAGTTAAAAGTCAAGAAATAGTCTGGAAAAATGAGCAAGCAACAGAAAAAAAATCTTGATGTGTAAGTTACTATGGTGACAAAAAAGATCAAAACATACACTCAGAAGACAAGAAAGTCAAAATCCCAACATCAAAAGCCTCCAAAAAATATGAACTGGTTTCAAGTCATGGAAGAACTCAAAAAGGATTTTGAAAATCAAGTAAGAGAGGTAGAGAAATAAGGATAATGCAAGAAAATCATGAAAAAAATGAGTCACCAGCTTGGGAGGATCAGTTCAAGCTTCACTAAGATTTTAATATTTCTGTTGAGGCATACAGAATAGGTACAATTTGAGAACTAGCAATGGAAAGCAAACAGTTTTCAGGAAGAAGGAACATTTTGAACAGAGGTATGCAGGTGAACCCACAAGGTTTGTTTAAGGAACAATGAGTTTTCTTTTGGGTAAAGACTAAAGAATATAGAGCACAATATTGGAACAATCAATGAAACTAATTTGGAGTGAATCTGTTATTCTCCTCTCCTCTTCCTAACTTCTGTATTACCATCAAAGGGACCACCATCTCCCCAGTCAACCAGGCTCACAACCTAGGTGTGACAATCAGTTTCTTTCTTTCTCCACACCTATAACCACTCTATTACTTATCTCCCTCCTCCAATGCTACCTAATTTGCACTTCGAGAAAATCAATTAGAGAAGCTGAGTGAAGGATGAAATTAGAGTTTTTGGAATAATTTTCTATAATTTAGACAATTAAAAATTTGGTTAAGATACTATTCTTGATGTTTCTTTTTTATTACAATATCCTATGTGTTATTTAGCATATCTATCTAGAGAAGACCCAAATAATAATCCCCCATGATATTAATTCCTAACTTATTTGAAACAATTTTTTTCAGTTGTCTGCTTGAGTATTTTCTTTGGATTGTGTCTGAAGACCTATGCTTATTTGGTGAGACTTTCTCATTAGGCATCCCGATCACATTAGCTGATCCAGCAAAGCTGATGGTAAATAAATACTGATCCAAAGTCTTTGCTATTTAATTGGGCAAGAATGGCAGTGTTTGGCTATTTGCCTTCCCATTTACTATTGCTATCATTACTTTCTGTCAGATACCTATTTCAATGTCTTTTTTTGTGGTAGGGAAGAGATCTTGGTCTTTTAACAGCTATGCCAATTGATACCTGAAATCTAATAGGTCCTGAAAAACTAGACTATCTTTCGGCATGGTACTGATACAATCGCTATAGATTTTGAAAGATTCATTACCAGTGTGGCCAAAGCATGACAAATACTTTAGCCACAGTAATCCTTTTAAACATGTGTAGTGAGACTTACAATATCCCTCTGTCCATGATTATACAGCTCATAATTGACAGGGCTAGAACTTGAATCCAGACCTTTTGGTTTCAAGTCTAGGATTGTCTGTTCTTTCTAGTAATTGTCCATAAGTATTTTCTCAGCATTTTAAATGGCCTTATACGTGCCATTCATGCCTCTGTTCTATATAATGGAAATTAAGCCTACTTGACAAATCATGAATTTAATTTGGAGGCCAACATCAAAATGCTCAAAATGTGCTTTTTCTGGGTTTGAGTGACTATATTTAAAATAACTTTTAATTTCCTTCTCTGTCAACTTTCTGTAAGAGAACTTCACAGTGACAGAAGATATTTTATGTTCTCCAGGTAACATCATCGATCTGAATTAGATGATTTATGATCTTCTCCTTACATGAAGGATGACACGTTATTTGGGTCAAGTATTTCTGGGACTTTTGAAATTTCTTATCCTTTTAGAACAAATGCACAACTTTTTAATGAAATATTTGACAGTTATTGTAGTATACTGAAAACAAAAAACACTTAAAGTTGGAGGACCCAAATTTGAATCCATGCTCCAACACCTCATACCTCTATTACCTTGGACAATCTATCTATCTATCCGTTGGCAAGAATTTTTTAAGCACCTACTAGGTACTTTAAGCCCCTATTCAACACTTTACTAGTTGCTTGGCAAGTCACTTAACGTATCTGGGCTTTAGTTCCTCATTAATAAACCTAGGACCTTTTAAAGTCCTTTCTAGCTCTATATTTATGACCTTTTGACCAGATTGTAAATATCCCAATCAGCCTTAAATCTATGACCCTAAGGTCTTTGGCAAATGTATGTGTCCTTATATTATGAAAGAGAATGGTGTTCCTCTTCTCTCACTTCTCACACATCCCCATTATTGCTTCTGACTACATCAGTCAGCTGAATTAGCTCTCTCCAAATTTAGCAATGATCTTTTAATTACCAACCTGAAAGTCTTTTCAAATTTCTTATCCTTCTTTTTGTTTATCTCCTCTTCTGGATATGTGCCATCTTCTTTGGGTTTTAAGGACACTAATATTTTTATGTTTCTTGTACTATCTATTTAACCATACTTTTGCTATTTCATCATCCATATCACACCTCCAGAGCTTTGTTCTCTGTTGTCTACCCATTTTAAACTCTCTCCCTTGGTGACCTATGTAACCCAGCACTAGTGGGAATCTATTTGGACTTGAATTTCCTCATCTAAAAAAAAAGAAGAATAAGGCTACATGAGATGTAAATTATTTTCCAACTCTAATTTTATGGTCCTAGAGTCCTAAATACCAACCTATGCTATTTCTCTGCTATACATTATAGAAGATAACAAAGACATCAAAAAACTAGAGAGACAAAACATGTTTTCTCTTGGATTTCTACCTACATATCTGAATGCTCTCTAGTCTACTTAGTTGAATCTTCATTCGGATTGTGCCTGCTAATCGTGCCTGACCTGGAGTTTCTTCTCCTTTTATACCGTATCTTTAGATGATCTTATCAGCTATCATGGATTCAATTATCAACTTTTTTTATTTTTATTTTTTTTTTTGCAATTGTGGTTAAGTGACTTGCCCAAGGTCACACAGCCAGTAAAGTGTGTCAAGTGTCTGAGGTCAGATTTGAACTCTGATCCTCCTGACTCCAGGGCCAGTGCCCTACTAACTGCGCCACCTAGCTGCCCCACAACTTTTTTTTTTGTTTTTTACAAAGGATTATCAGATCTATGTTATCTAGCCTTAACTTATCTCAGCCTCGAGACTCATATTTCCAAATGTTTATTGGACATTTGTGATTTGGATGTACTTTAGATGTATTAAACTCAACATTTCCAAGGCTGAACTCATTTACTTTGCCCCAAAGTCTTTCTAACTTTTGTATTACCATCTAAGGCACTGTCATCCCAGTTCTGCTTTGTACAGGTCGTTTGCCTGTTGCCTCCTCCATTAGAAAGGGAGGGCAGGAACTGTTTAATTCCTTTCTTCCTATCCGCATTGCTTTGCACAGTGCCTGGAATATCCTAGCCACTTAATAAATGTTTGCTAATGAATAAATCATGTAGGAATCCAGAAATTCTCGGCTTAACTCTTCAAGGTTCTGGGTGCCTGGGTTCACACAGAGTTTTCAGACAAGAAGTCTGCCCTACCCAGTCACATCTGATCATTGTTGGGGCAATGGGGTGAGGGCATGTGGATTGTTAATAAAAGGGATGGAGAATTACTAAAAACTAACCACAAAAACCTACTCAGGATGAGAAAGGTGGAGTAAATTCTACACCATATCAGCAAGCTTGCTGTAAATTTTTTTATAACCACTTCTCACTAGAACTGGTTGTAGTTAATGTCACAGGATAGAACCCTAAGAGAGTGGGACCACTGACTTCTGGTTATACATATACACATAGATACAAGCTCTTATATTTATATATGCATGTTTACATAATATTTCCTTATATCAAAACTTCTTTTTTTTTCAGTTGAATGTGAACTCCCTGAAGGAAATTATTCATAGCTTTATAAACCCAGCACTTTGTGCATGGGCCTAGCAAATAGTATACTTAACACCCATTAATACGTACCTTGATTATGGAGGAGGTATCCAGTAATAATAGAGCAAGAACTAGCTCTGCAGGGAGTCAACCTATACTAAAATTCTCTCTCATATACTTCATTTTGACCTTTGGCAAATTATTTGACCTCCCTGACCTCCAGTTTCTTCATCTGTAAAATGAGGATTGGAGTGGCCTCTCAGATCACTTGCTTGCTGGATTGATTTATGATCACCTAGATTTTCTGGGATGAAAAAGTTTCATTATCTGAAAGAAGCTCATTCTTCTGTTGATGAGCCTCTGTGAGCTTAGCAAACATGTTCACCTGACTGACAGACTTACTGTTGCTTTCTAGGCCTCTATTGGACTGCTTGTTAGGGCCTTCGAAGATCTTGTGCTCTCCAGGAATAAAAAAAATAGAATTACAGAATTACCTTAAAGGAGGATTATCCAAATAATTATTATTAGTTTGGGACTTAAGAATAAGGAGGATTCCAATACGCCTAGGGGAAAGAGAGTATACTAGATGGGGCAAAGAGCATGAGTCAACCTCAAAGGTGAAAATGAACTGAAGCACAAAGAGAATATAGAATAGATAGTTATCATCATTTCCATTTTACATACAATAAAACTGAGGCTAAGGGTTTCTAAATGCCCACCCCTGACAGAGGTCACTTTGGATTGGGGATTCAGACCAATAGCCAATCAATTTGATTTCTTCTTAGGTTACTAACCACAGATCTTCATTTCTACCCAGGGTGTTGATGAGAGCTTATTGAGAAATCTTCAGTGTGGGGATTTATATTTCTAAAGTCAATGAACACCATACACTTGTGCTTGATTCGCTGTATTTTTTATCATCTAGGCTTAAGAAAGCAATGGGGAAAATGTTAATAGTACAGGCTAAACACGTGTCCCTTAAGGAAATTCAATCGTTAAGTATTTACCAGCACCTCTTTTTTCTACCAAAAGTCATGCTTCACCAGTTAGAATTTGAACTATAGATACGGTATGGTGGTAGAGCTAGGGGGAATAACGTAGAGAGCACTAGACGTACAGTCAGGAAGACCTGACCGTGTCTTTCCTCAGTCACTGATATATGAGCCTGGGAAAGTTACTAAGCAAGAATTTCTCAATCTGTAAAATAGGGATAATAACAGTACCTATAATATACGGGGACCAAATGAGGTAATATGCACAAAGTACTTCGTAAACCTTAGAGCACTTTATAGATACTATCATCATTACAACTGCCTCTAGAGTTCCTCAAAAAAGAAAACTACCTATCTAGGATCTTGTAAGGTCTGGCTTTACTTTGATTCAAAAATTGCAAATGTACCATTTTCATTTCAGTAGGAAAAGAGATATTGTGACTATGGCAGAGATTTCTAAATGGATGATGTGGAGTGAAACATTTTTATATCCACCCAATCATGAATGCAGCCTCTTGGTTACTAATATGTGCAGTTAATGGAGGTGAGCAAAGTAGGCTGGTATAAAGGAAAATAAAGACTAGCAAACATTAATTTGAGTTCAACAAGTCGGATTGGTTCAATGTCTCCACTTTGTTTTTTTTATTCAGGAAAATTTTCAACCACATTCATGATTAGTGTTGACCACTAGGTGGCAGGCAAGGCCTGGTGATTGTGCACAACCAAACCAATGGTTTTTGATTTTAAAATATTCATTCAAAAAAAACTCCTTGTGTCACCACCTTACTCTTAAAATGAACACGTGACCAAATGGATTCATGAAATAAAAGGAAACATATTAGAGGCCAGCACATTATGTTTATACATTAATAAGATAAACATAATTTTGATTAAACACAGCCCATGCTTTGCCTTGAGGGCCCTCCTGTATTTCTGAATCAGTCTGAAGCAGAACTAGATTTCTCAAATTGACTCCCATTTCTAGACACTCCTTAGAACAACTTTCTGCCTCTACCTCTGTCAACACTTTTTTTTTTTGTAATGACCTCCTATGATCCCTATTATCACCTTATTTACTGGTCATCCTCTCTGTTATTCCTCCTTTGTTTCTATCCAACTTTCTCCAGATAAACCACATCTCAAGAGAGAAGTTGACCCTTTGAAAAAAATGGGTGATCAGGAAAGATATATACATAGCTCCTCCCATGTCAACAGCATATAAAACCTGCTTCTCTCTGTGTCTCTGTCTCTGTCTCTCTCTCTGTCTCTCTCTCCCTCTTTCCCTCTCGTCCTCCCTCCCTCCCTCTCTCTCCCCCCTTCTCCGCCCTCTTAAATAGCTGTACACATTATTAAATTATTGAGAATCCTATATCCAAGTTTAAACATTTTATATTTTGTGCGTATTAACTTGTATCCTTTTCTGTATGTTTAGGAGGGAAAAAAAGTCAAATAATTATTACAGCTGTTCCCTAGATATTTTTTTTATTGTCTTTTTGAATACTGTTCTTGTTTTAATGGGAGGAAGGATGTTTTCATTTCCCATTATTTTGGAAACATGTTCTAATTTAGATGATTTTTCTTTTTCCAGGTTCTGGAAATACAGTTATCAGCATTTCTTAAGTTATTACCAGTCATATCATGTATCGAAGCTGACAGATACATATTTGAAGGAAACATTTCCTTACAGTACTGGGATAATTTGAGAAACAATGCATATAGTGTATTGAGACCATCCTTGAAGTCAAGAATACCTGGGTTCAATCCTGCCTCCAAATTTAGCATAGGATGCTACTTAACATCATTTTAACATAGGGCACTATTGGTCAAATGGATCTTTGGACATTGCCAAAATTTATTTTTGTGGTTAACATCATTATTAAAGGTCATAGTGCTATGGATAATAAATGTGCTTAAAATGCTAGTTGACTGATATTGGTAAAGTTAGTTTCAGGTGAGGATACTTCCTCTATCAATTCAGGTTGGCACCTTAAGTTATCAGGAGGAACCTAAAGGTTTAGTGGTTTACCTGATTTCAGATAGCCAGTATTTGTTAGAGGCAGGATTTGAACCTAGGTGTTCTTGGCTTCAAAGACAGTCTTAACCCATTAGAAAAGTTGTCTCTCAAATTCTCACAGTGGTATAAGAAAAATATTTTCTTTAAAGCATGTCTCTGTCAAAGTCGATATATGATATGACTGGTAATAACTTAGGAAATGCTGATAACTATATCTCTAGAACTTGGCAAAACATTTTTTAATCCCCTAAATTAGAAGCATAATATTGCTGGTTTGAGGTGAGTTAATAGGCACTTTGAGGTATTCCTTTTTATTTCCTTCCAGCAGTCGTTATGGGTGGTAGAGAGCAATTCACAATCTTTTACCTACTTCCTTTAGTGACCAGAAAAAGGAGTGGAATGTCTAGTTGGCTGAAAGCACAGATTTGCCATGATGGCAGAAAGTTTTTCCCTGTGAGAAACTTAGTGGCTTCCCTTGTACTGAACAAATGATCCCACTTTGGCCATCTGAGTTAAGTTAGATGTCTGAAGGTTTTTCTTGAAAGAATACTTCCTGCTAATGCAAGTTGTTGCTGAATAATGATGATAAAGCCTAGAGTTTGACAAATGTTCTTCTTAACTTAAGAGTTAAGCTTAAAAAATCTTCTTAACAAATATTTCTCATGAAATCCTCATTTCCTAAGAGCATAATTAATTTTACAGATAGGGATACCAGTGTGAAGGACTGACTTTTTGGGGTCACTTTATCACAACTGATTTCTCAGGGAATAAAACCATGGCCAATCAGCAAGGTTTAGGATTTCTCAGCTTAGGATTTAAAGACACTGAGGAACTTCGGGGTGTGTAGAGAAGCTCCCAGGGAGAGAATGTGCTGTAAATGGGTACAGGTCAGGAATCTGAGTAAAAATAAACTTTAAGGAGTAAAAGTTTATGGACTTTTTTCTAAAAGAAAGACAATAGAGACATGTACGATGTTGAGCATAGAACAAAGAACGATAAAGAATGTGTTGTAGGCGATGAGCTAAAAAAGAAATGAAATGTATAAATTTTAGTCATATTCTAGTCAGAGAGAAAGTGTATTCTTGGCCAAAACATTAGGGGTCACTGCCTGAAACTATTCTCTCTCTGTCAGGGTGGAAAAAAAAATCCCTATGCCATTAAAAACCTTCCTAGAAAGACAGTTACAGTAAAAATGAAGACATGTTATGCTTGAGCAATTAAATGACAATTTAATGGCAATTCCAGCTTCATAATTCCTGGGGCTTTTTAGTAACAAAAAGAACAGACTCATTGGTACAAAAAATGAGCTAATTTTATAAACATATATCTGTCCCAGATAAAGGCAATTATTCTTGATTTTCTTTCACAAACTTCACTGTCTGTGTTATTTTAGGGGAAACATGAAATTCTGGAGTACAACTTGTGGTATTTTTTAATAGCAGCTTCATTTTGGAACCGCTAAATTGTCCACACCCTCTCTAACTCAAACCATAGGCTTCTCTGCGCCGCCCGCCCACCCCCCACCCCAAACCAGCTGTAGTCAGCAAGGCCCAAACTCTTTTGGCCACACCTTGTACCTTAACAGCCACTGCTCAAGATCTAGTAATTTGGTGCAAAACAGAGGTGCTGCACCCAGAGAGGCTTTAAAAGAAACCTCTTCACATCACTGCTGGCTGAACAGAGAAATTTGAGATGCTTTCACCTCTTTACTTTAAAATTTTCCACTCAGCACATCTATTGTTCCACTTAATACCTTTTTTTTAATAGGTTAGTAGAAATTACAACAAAGACATCATTTACTTCTGCTAGGGGAGTGTGATTCACCCCACTCTCACCAGCATTTAAAAGCTTGCCATGAGGGGAATTAAGGTAGACAGACAGAAGGAGCTGACATGACAATTTCTCCTGAATATTTGCCATTTAAATCTTGCCTCTGCTCTTCCCATATGTCCTTCATGACATGTTCTCACTGAGGTCTGTATGCATATACTCGTATATGTCACGTGTATATGTGTATATATACGTACACATAAATGTACACATATATATGCATACATATATACATACGTACACATACAAACATATATATCTGTACATGTTTGTGTATATGTGCGTACACACGCACAAATACAACACACATTGGCGGGACTTGCCCAGGATCACACAGCTGGTAAGTTTCAAGTGTCTGGGGTCAGATTTGAACTCAGGGCCTCTTGACTCCTGGGCCAGTGCTCTATCTTCCTGTTGATATCCGAAAAGGAAATTCAGTTCAATGTGCATTTGCCACTAATGCTTTCCTGATCATCCTTTTAATGAAACAATTATTTATTACCACAGTGATACCATAATTCCTTAAACTGCTTACCTTCTAATACAGCATGTTCAGTTGACAATCTCTCCTTTCCTCACTTTTTATCCTTTACCTTTAACTCAAATTGTTTCATGCTGAATGTTGACTCTTATGAGGGAAGGAAGATGTGACATGAACTTCAAGCAGGGAGCCAGTGTTTGAGTAGTGAGTGGATCTTGGGTATAATCTTGGAGCATCTCTGTTGTCTTCACTCCTTTAATACCTGAAGACCCACTTAGTTGGTAATATTGCGACTTTACATTTTTAAAGGGTACAGATAGGGATTGGACCTTTGATTTTATTGGTATAGGGAACTCTTAGAGAAGGAATCTCCTTCTACTGGCACCCTTTGGCACAGTCTCTACATCTTAGAGTCTTACCATTGCCTAGAGCACTGAGAAGTGAACTGATTTTCCCAGGGTCACTTATCCAGCATTGATTTATGAAAAGTAAAACCTGAAATCAGATCTTTCTGGCTATAAAGAGAGCTCTCTAACCCCTAAGCCATCTCATCATCATCATTGCTGTTTTTGTTGAGTTGTTTCAGTCATGGCCAATTCTTTATGACCCCATTTGGGGGATTTCTTGGTAAAGATACTGGAGTGGTTTGTCTTTTCCTTCTCCAATTCATGTTATAGATGAGGAAACTGAGGCAAACTGGATTAAGTGACTTGCCCAGGGTCACTCAACTAGTAAGAGTCTGAGGCCAGATTTGAACTCAGGAAAATGAGTCTTTCTGATTCCAAACCCAGTGCTGTATCCACTGCACCAACCTGATGCCATGGCATTTGTCTATAGTAAATATATATGATGTAAATAATTAACAAAGATTCTTAACCTGGAGTTTATGAATTTTTTCTATTTTAATATTTTATAACTGGATTTCATTATAATTATAGGTACATATATATTATGTGTGCATATATGCATGTATTTGTTTTTTCCTTTTGTGATCCTATGTAATCCTGTGAATTTTATATTCATTTTTTTTTTTCTGAGAAGGGCTCCATAAAGTTAATCCTGCCAAAAGAGGTCCGTGACACACAACAGATTAAGAAACTCTAGATTAGAGGACCAGATATCAAATTAACTAAAAAAAATAGCACCTTATGCCTATTAAATTATCAAAACTATTTTAAAAGAATACAATTAGATAATGCAACCATATAAATTGAGGTACATAATTGTACTTCAGGTGTAGTAATGAAATAACAGAGTCTTGGGGTAAAACGGAATTATATAATAACTTGGAAAAAACAGATCGTTGGGTTCAGTACCACTCAGCCAGATTGGTACTCTACCCTAAAGGGATAACATAGGGTTGGGTGTTTGGGGAAAGTATCTAACTCTACAAAATATGATTAGAAACAAAATGTACAATAACATAAAAAAGAGAAATGAAGTGAAAGTCCAAAGGTCAGGCAATAGTTTAAAAATATAACACATGAACCTAATGGAATACCAATACATTCTAAGAAGTGAAAAATTAAAAGAAGATAAAACAAATGATCCATAATGAAGAAAGTAAAATCAAAAGAAATGTATGGAGAGATGAAAATTATATTTATAACAAAAATGAACAATATTGGTAAATATTCAGAGAAAGTATTAAAATTTGAGACATGAAAACAAAAGTATATTCCAAAAACATTGATCCTATACAATTACTCTGTTAAAGTTAGTTTGCAGAATTTTGTTTAAAATTATCATTAATAGTATGGTCTTATGTACATTTTTCCTTTTGTTCATGAATTGAAGGCTTGTATTTATCAAGGTTCTAAGATTTAAAAAATGTGGAAAGTTTTTTTTTTCCTTTCCTCTCCTTCCTGCTTTTACAACTAACTGCCAAATCCTGCCAATTTGACATCCACAATATTTTTTTGTCTATCTTCTCCATTCATACCACCATCAACACAGATCAGGGCCTCTTACTCACCTGATTTACTGGTTTCCTTTCCCCAAGTCTCTCACTTCTTCAATCAATCCTTCACTCAACTAAAAATAATGGTATCAACGAATAGGTCTGACCATGTCACTCCTGTCATGATGACAGATTGTCTGAATTTTGTCATTCCCGAATGTGTGCTAGATGGATTGCAGACACCTTGGCCTGGCATTTGTGGTTCTCTGATGCCTGGTTCCTGCCTACCTAGGCACTCTTTTTCCCCCCTCAACTTTCCTCTGTGTCCTGTATGGTTCAACCAAATAAGAAGCTTAGCTTTTCCTTGACATCACTCTGATTTTTTTTCCATCTCTGTCCATCAACATGTTGGAAATACACCTTCACCTTATGTAGCCTGTTCAGATCCTTTTCTTCCTTCAATATGAAACTTTTGTCATCAGAAATGCAGACTATGGACTTTTAGGAAAACATTGCTTACGATTGTCCACCAAGAATTTGATAACAAAATTGATTCAATACCTCTATTTGTTTTTCATTTGTTTGCTTGCTCATTTTATATATCTGTCCATTCATCCATGCCTAATTTTATAACTATGATCTATTTATTCATGTATCTATTGATCACTTCTTTATGTAGTACCTGAAGCTCCTTGGATTACATGCCTCCAGAAAACTGCGTTAGATTTAAGGTACTTTGGGAGTCACCATCTTCTTGAAGTCACAGAACATGTTGCCCACTTTCATTTACAGCAAAAGACAATCAAAAACAAATAAAGAAGCAAAATAAGTCTTAAGATCCCACATGTGCAGTCGGGTTATATTCTCCCATAGGTTAATTTGCCACAATATAGAGGCCACATTAATTGAGAATTCCCATGATTAAGACAGATCACAGGCATTCCTCCTGTATTCATAACCAAGGAAACACAGAGAAAGCATTCATGATCAGGGAAAACATATTCTGGAGTACATGAAATATAAATGCATGTGGCTAAAGCAAAAATATAGAGGGTGGCCAGGAGACACAAGTGGAGCAGTGAATAGAGTGCTGCTCCCAGAAGCAGGAAGACGTGATTTCAAATCCAGTCTAAGACACTTACTAAATTTGTGACTGTGGGGAAGTCACTTAAGCTCTATTTGCCTCAGTTTCCTCAACTGTAAATTAGGGATAAAAATAGAACTCACCTCTCAAGGATGTTATGGGGATCAAATGAGAAAATAATTGTAAAGCACTCAGCATGGCACCAGACACGTAGTATGTACTTTATAAATGGTGGTGGTAGTAATAATAGTAATAATAGTGATATCATGCTATCCATGGTAGTAGTAGCAGTAGTAGTAGTAGTAGTAGTAGTAGTAGTAGTAGTAGTAGTAGTAGTAGTAAGCGTTGTTGTTGCTGCTATATGTACTTTGGGTATCTCATACCTCCTATAATGAAGAGCTGCCTTTGTCCTCTGATCAATTGACAAATCAGTAGTTATTTTTGTTTTTGTTGTTCAGTTGTGTCCAATTCTTTGTGACTTCATTTGAGGTTTGCTTGGTAAAGTTAGTAGAGTGGTTTGTCATTTCCTTCTGAAACTCATTTTTACAGATGAGGAACTGAGGCAAACAGAGGTTTAAATGACTCGGCCAGGGTCACACAGCTAGTCAGTGTCTGAGGTCAAATCTGAACTCAGGTCTTCCTGACTCCAGCCCCGTTGTTCGTGGATAGAACTATGATATGCCACCTCACTGACCTAAGAGTTATTTAGGAAGCACATACTATGTGCCAGGGGCTATGTGAGGTACTGGAGATAAAAGTACAAAAACTGAAATGCTCTCTAATCACAAGCAACTTACATGCTAGCAAATACCATTTGACTGTTCACTGCTATTCTCTGTTATGGGTAACGACTGTGGTCTCCATGGAAGAGTTACAGCATCTCTACTAAGCAAGTTACGTTATTCCTGCTCTTTGTCATCCATATCATCCCCCCTTTATATATCTGCTAGTATCATAGCTGCTGAGTTGCTCTCTGCTGTTGTCTTTTTACTTTTTAAACCCTACCGGCTTTTCAAGGCCCTCTACTCTTTGATACTATCTGCTGAGTTAGAACATTTAGTAAAATTCTCTCTGCCAATGAAGGCAACATGGAATAATAAATCTAGAAGCAAACAGATGTAGAGTCATCTCTCTACTCCAACCATCTCATTTTACTCTTTCTCTAGGATTACGAAGCAGTTAGGCAGCTAGCTAAATTATGCTAAAGTTCTGAGATTAAATTTATTCTTTTAACCTCCCTCATGTTGTGCTAATTCACATTTTCTAAAGCCTGTTGTTCGGTATGAGTTGGGATTGGAAGGATGTACTGACTAATGGGAGATTTGGAAGGAAAGAGATGTTGGTTCCAACTCAACATGTATATAGGTTCCTTGTACTAAATTCCATCTTACTAGAAGAGTTTATTCTGCTGGCCAAGGGTGGGAGTGTTGGTCCCAGACCACAGGAGCATTGGTATGTACTATGGTGGCTAGGGTGTGCTTTGTAAGAGGAAGGGTTGGTCTATAGAAAAAGGTGAATCAATCTATAAGGAAAGAGCATACTCAGGCCTTATGCGTGTATGGGGAATTTTTACTCTGCCATAGGAAGCAGCCAAATGAGTTTGGCTCTACTTTAGGCAAACATGTAATGAACATTCAACAGGCTGGGGTAGAAAATGCCAGGTCTAACTCCTGACCCATAGCTGCTCATTAGCTAACCATCTGACTAGGGGGTCCTTTTAACTGTTTTCAAATCCTTGATTATCGATATATATCAAAACACATATGGTAGTTCCAATCTTTTTTTAAAAAAAATCACAAAAAATCTTGTAGCATTGGTGTGAAAAGGAGACTTTTAGCTCTCATAATGCTCCCTGATTGGCAGAGAAATGAATATAAAAACAAGAACAAAAGGCCTAGCTGAAACTGGGAACTAGTGATGCTGACTTAACTTTCTATGCATATCTGTCAGCCACAGTAACTGTCTTTTAGTCTCTGTTCTGACTAACAGAATAGAACTGGTCTTAGTTTATTTGGAAACTTTCTAGGTATTTGCAGCTTTGCTTTTGGTAGCTGAGCTTACTCTTAATTGTTGAGTATGCTTCTTGTTTCCCTTCTGATCCACTATCATTGTAGCAGGCCTCGTGATTCTGTATTTTTTTTTCAATATGAAAAGCCACCTACTATCTCATGCAAACTCCTAGGACCAAGAAAATTAAAATACCTGTGTCACCGAGGAATAATGGAGTGTGTCTGAATAATTGAAGCTTTACACAGTAAGAACAGTCACTATCACCACATGGAATTTGAAGAGCATGACCCATCGGGGAAAGTATGGAATGCAGATAGGAACAATGAGCCATTAATATCTTCTTCCTCTGTTGTTGCTATTGACATTGTTTTACTGTAGGAATTATTGTATGAGGGGATTGTTTACTGAGATATTTTTATTGTTATATGAATTACTGTATTTGATGCATTTCTTGCTATAATGAGACAGTTAAGAAGAAAGGTGCTTAGATTTATTCTCTCAGTCACTAAAACTCTTCTGTTGACTCAGACCAATTTGACATTCCCATCATAAATTAAAAACCAGGATACAAAAGAAAATCAAAGCTAAATAGAAAGATGACTCTAAGGATTCCTTGGAGAAGTAAAAAAAAAAAAGTTGTTTTTAACATGCAACTCAAAGCAAAGAAATATCATCTCATGAGATATTTGATCTGTCCATGTCAGTTCTCATAGTAAGTGCGGGAGGACTGGGTTGAGAGATACTTATAGAACTAATGGCAATTTATGTCCCACCATCTATTGCAGAGAATGAGAGGCTAGAGAAATTCTTTGAAGAACTCAATAAGACCCTTCCAATTGAATCAAATAATGTTTAATACTAAATTACTATCTGCATATCATAAATATTTCTGAGAAAAGAATCAACTGAAAAAGAAGAGTCCAAAAACAATACAAAAATAAAAATGCTTATATTTTACCAGGAAGAAAAAAAAAATCTATTAATGAATGCTGAAGTTCCTTTTGAATCAGCTGTCTATGTATGTTTAGATCACCTGCCAGTTAAATGAAAAATTTAAGAAAATAAACAAATTTGAAGAATAAAAATAAGAAAATGCAGAATGCAATTGAGGCAACTCCAACTTGACATACTTAAATGAACTGTTGACATTTTTTAAATGGGTAAAAGGAAAAAAGGTCAACACAAAAGATACATACTTTCTTTAAAAAAGTTTAATATAAAAATTAGTTACCAGTGACCATAGACCAGAGTTTAAAACTACCTGAGTCACCAAGCACTGATTTTGGAGTGATATGATGGCAAATGTCTTAGATTTTAGTAGAAACTATTTTGTAAAATCTTACTGATAAAGATGGTCAAAGATTTTTAAGCAGGATAACCTTACATAACAATGATAAGCAATGGTGAGGCAAAATTTTGTGAAAAGCTTAGTGAGAGATCTAAACAAATTTATTTTGAATATTCTGAAGAAATTTAAGGATCCAACTAAAAGGATAACAAAGAGAAAAAATAGAAAATCTCTATAAATATATTAAACAAATCACTCTGTAAGAGTGAAAACAACACATTTGGTCTCTAACTTTAGAGTTCTTCATGTTCTACATAAAATAATAAGTATGTCACAAAAGAAAATTGTCTTGAAAAGAATGGTTGGTGTAGGCCAAGTATTCCCAGAGGAGGTCCATGCTAGAGACAGCAACAATTTAAGGTTAGTGAGGGTTTGCATCTCAAAATTTTAAAATAGGGAAGAATGCTAAAGGCTTCAAGGGAAAAGTCCCAGGCCATATTATTGTTACCTTTTAATATTAATCAAGAAAATTTCAGACACTGACTACCCAAATGCCCCTTTTTCCACCTCTACAAGAATTTTATGCATATAATCTGCATTTGCATTGAGGGCAAACTTGATGAATGTTTAGCAAGGAAAAGGTATTTTTCACAAAGTAATCTAGAGGGTATAATCAAGAAAGGCCTTATCAAATTAACAGCATTAAAGAATTAAATTATTGTTTGGACTGGCCATCCCAATAGACATCATTTGTTAGCATCTCCTTGATAGAGTTTTAAGAATAAGTTTTCCTTGGATAATTATTGTGTGATTGAAAACACATTGAAAATGACTGAATATGATTGAAGAATTCTTAGCTACTCTCTGTATAAGACACATTCTCATTTGGCCTTTAAAATAGGAGCACACATAGATCAGAAGGGGTAGACAGAAACCAGAGCTGAGAGATGTGGATGGGAGATGAGACAAACATGGAATAGTCTAGGATCTCTAGAGGATGTTTCTGTTGGAAAATGCCTGCTCTTCTGAGAATCCTCACCCAATGTACCAATATACCAAAGCACAACAACCATAGAAAGGTATTGGGTAGAACAGATTTGCTGCAGGAAAAATCATGTGGTCTCAGGAAAAGAGCCATGCGGCCTATTAGATTACAGTGTTGGAGTAGTATGACCAAGATCCTTGAGAGTAGAGGGGACATCCTAAATATCACCAAGTTCCTTGTCCAGTCAATCGCTTACTGGAGCCAAGCTAATAATGTGAGGTAGTAAACAGATAAATATTGTGACTTCTATGAAAGGAGTAGGTTTAGGAGGAAAGGGGTTGACTTTTGCAACCCCAATTGCTTTAGGGAGATTCTCAACCAAAAGGAAGTATTACAAGTCTGGTAGAATGTATATGTCACAGGCATAAGTAGGGTTCACCAAAGAATAAAACGTTAACCCTCTAGTGACTTTAGGTGCTCTCACCTCTTAAAGAACTGTGTATTACCTACAGGCACTTTAAATCTTTTGGACTACGTGGGTTACTGAGAGAAAGGAGAATTGTCCTGACTGTTGACAATTTTACGAATCCGTTGTTACTTTTTCTGTCAAAATAATCTTTATTCTATATTTGCTTATATATAATATTCAGATAAAGCTGTGTCTACTCTCTCTGTATAGGTGTTTCTATCTATATCTATGTATCTATCTATCCATCTATCATCTATCTATTTATCTATCATATGTAAACCTGAGTGTTTGCATGACAGCTGAGAGCTGTTTTGCCTTTTCATCTTTTCATCTTCATCATTTGCATTTTCATCAAACTACATCTGACGTTTTTAGGGAAACTCTGGAAGGAGGATGAGTAAAAAAGGAATTTTGGAGATTTGACTCTAGAATAGGTCCGGGTTTGTGAATCTGAAGAGTAGGCATAACATTCCCCAGCAGAACAAATTTTTGTACTCATGTGATAGACTGAAAGTTATAGACAATGCAAGAGCTCACTGTGTTGATTGTTGACTAGTAAAAAAAAAAAGTTTTAGTAGGGCAAAATGCTTTCTCAAAGACTGTACTTCAACAAAATATATCCTATACACGTCAAAAACATACAAATATTCTTTGAAAATCATAATAAAAGTTAACTTTGTAATCACTACAGATTAAAAATAAAATTTGACATAAACATGTTGTCACACAAATGTATATATAAATATAATATATATGCATAAACACACCAAATTAAATCAAACTCATATCAAATCATATCTGCTTGATTATGTTGTATAGTGAAGTTTGGTTCAGCAGACAATGAAGAAAAGGAAGATATTAAAAATAAGAAAATGTTATATGGGAAAACTTTATTTTTCCTGAAAACTCATTTTGAAAATATTATAATAATATCAATATTTAATTACTTCTAAGTTTAGTTCAATAATTCTTTGACTCTTCAAAAAGTTGTGCTTTTGTATTGCTATATTTCTATTTATTTCAATACAATTAAATTTAAAAACCTTTATTGGCTTGCTACCGTGTGCTTAGTATTCTGTTAGCCTTAGAGAAATTAGAAAGAAAAGTGACAATTTCTGATGTGAGATTCTCCATACTTTATAAGCATGGGAGTGATAAAGGCCAGTCAGCAAAAACTCAAAAGAAAAAAAATGTTTATGTGTGTATGTATGTATATATAAATATATATGTATATGAATGTATGTGAAAATATGTGTATATGCATAATACATATATGTGTGCATATATCTCTATCTATCTATATCTGTATACATGCATATCTATTTATCTAACTATCAATGGAGGAGATCCAAAGATTCATGGGTAAATTGCTATTCCAAGAGCATATAGGAATGCAAAAATGGGCTTCAGACTGCCAAATGAGGGATACAAGTCATGTTCTGGAAGAAAGCACACCAAAAATCCGCAAAAGAAAAGTTTGTTGCACAAAATGCCCCTATCTGAGAGAGAGAAGTTTGTTAAATAGAATTGTATCGAATTGAAACATAGCAATGAATAAACCTGGCAGCTATTTGAAAGGTCTAAGGACTAAATTTAACATATAGGTCAATGTTGTTCATATGAAGTTTTTGAATTGTGTTTTCAGGAAAAACAACATTTTCTCTTACGGTATTTTATTCTTTCAATCTTTTTTTGTTTGTTTGTTTGTTTACTGTATCCTGAACCAAACTCAACTCTCCAAGATAATCAAGGGAATATTATTTGATATCACTTAGCTCTGAGTTGGTATTTTACGAGTAATGACGTTTGCTCGTTTCCCTTAAAGATGGATTGGAGAAGGTCATTCTTGGAGGCTAGATAGATGAGTTCTAATTCTAGGTCATAAGTGCAAAAGCCATGTGCTAAATGGTAAATTGCACAACTTCTGAGCTTAATTTTCCTCATTTGTAAATTAAAGGTAATACTCACACTACCTGATTCAAATACTTGTTATTAGTAAAATATTTTGTTAACATAAGAACATTCTATGAAAACAAGATTTTTTTAGGATAGAGATCTACAACAGTGGCTTTGGTCAATCTTATAGTTATATAAAAGATTCAATAGTTACAAAATTTCCTACATCTTTGGTTACTTGTTGGAATTCACATTTTTGTTGGGTTTTTTTTTCTGAAATAGATATTTGGGAAGGACATTTTTTTTTAAATCTAGACATTTTTAGGTTGTTTTTTTCCTGTTAAGACATGTACTTATGAAATACTCTGAAGGCTCTCCCCACATTGTTTTGGACATGTAGTACAAGGCACTATGCCTTATTCACGTCATTGGTGGGTTATCTAGTATTCCCAATGGGACCTGCCCACATTACCAAAAGGAAGCAGAAACTAGAGAAAACCATAGTTAAACCCAAATTGAAAATCAGAAACCCTTGAGAAAATTATTCTTTCAAAAAAAATTCTTAAGAAAGCAAAACTTTCAAGAAGCCACATTAGCGTTTCATAAAATCGTGGCATTGTAGGGATATGAAGGAACATCAAGAACAGCTAGTGCCATGCAGGCCAATTTTCCCTGGTCTGTGGGCTGAATGTTGCTGCCATAATGCTGCTCCCTTTACTCATGAGTCATTGTACATTCGGCATCCTCCTTTCCCCTCCCTTCAAGCCAGAATAAAAGTATTTGGGAACTTGGCATGGCACTTTTGAAAAGATGCCAACCTTATTCGAAGATGCAATTCGATATATACCTGCTGATAAGTAGTTCTTTCCTCTGTAGAGGTTTCATTCTGCATGAAGATAAGTAGACAAGCAACAAATGAAATTGTATGGATTTATTCAATTCTGTGTACTGCAGGAAATCATATTGCATGAAAGAGGTGTGGGCCATTTAGCTTGGAGGATATGTGGCTGAAGGACAGATTTTGCCAGTTTTAAAATATACAAAGGAATACTGCATAAATGAGGTTAAGCAACTTTTCCTCAATTTTGAGAAAACTAACCAAGACAATTGTTAGAATTTGCAAAAGAGCTGTCTCTCTTTAAAAATAATTATGAAGCTTTCTAGGCAATATGACAGAGTGAAAATTTAGAAACAATCCAGGCACATCAAAAAAAAACTAAAACTAAACACAAAACCAAGTAGAAATAGAAATAAAACATACAAAATAGCTAAAATAAACAATTAGGTAAAAATCAACCAAAAGAACAAATATGTTTAGAATAGGGCTTCACCCTACCCACAATTAATCAGAGAAGGCCAGAAATCAACCCAAAGGGTAAACTAGATGTAAATGAAACACTAATAAGTTTGAAAATATTGAAATGCTTGGACTTGGATACACATAAATGATGCTACACAGGAAATATGTTGTGACTGGCTATGCAAATCAGGCACATCCGGTTGAGTGGTGGACTGCAAATTGAGAAGTTGAGGATTCCAGGCCCTGAAAAGGAATCACCCTGAGACATTCTCCTCACTCCTTCCTCAACTCTTGGAGCTATATGTATGTGTGAGTATGTATGTATGTATATCTATGTGTGTATGCATGTATATATGTATCTATCTAGAAAGCATCTAACTCATAGATCCAAAAGCAAAACTTAAACCACACAGATGTGGATATAAAAGTATAGCTAACTGAGAAAAGCAGCAGCTTTAAGGGGTCTGAACCCTTGTAGAGGATAAATCTTCCGATTTCATCAAAGAACTACCCTTGTCCACGTAGATACCACAAAGGGAGAAAAGGACTCTCAGGACCAAGAGTTGTGAGGCAGCCTTTTGCTGCATGTTCCCTACACATCTTTCAGTACATTTATTGTTGTTGTGTTTGTCCTTTGTTTTTGAAGAGGACCATAGCATCAGGGAAAAGACGATAGGACTTGCAGTTGACTTTGATTTGAATGAGGGAGGGTTGTGCAAGTTCACCAGTCACACTTTCTTCTCCAGAGTCATCTGGATCCAGTGACCAGATATTCATCAGGATGACTGGAGATCATCCAGGATGCAATGGGGACCCTGACCCTTTTAGCTAAGGCCTTTTCATGTACTCACTTAGAGTGAGGTGATGCCGATTCAGTGAATAGGTCTCTTTAAGAAGTGAGTCAGGGGATGGCCCCTTTAATTAGAAAAAAAAAATTTAAAAATCAAGCTGGGAGGAGAAGACCCTCAGGATTGCTGTTCCAAAGATACCATTTACCAAAAATAATAGTTACCGTTGACATTAACTCTAAGGCAGGAGGGCCCGAAACACAGTCATTAAGTGGAACTTGGGCAAGAACCGATTGTGGTCCAGTTCACTCTGAAAAACCCTGAAACCCAGTACATTTATACTCTGAGTTTGAACCCACACTCCTCAATAACATTGCATATGCAGGAGAATAACATTCCATTTTGGAAGGACAACAATGTTTGGTGACAATTATTCTTGCAATATCATCTTAATAAATACCTTTTCCTAGAAGATTATTATTGGAAAGGATGCTCGTGAGTGCTTGAGAGCAATAGTTCTAGAAATACCGTTCACTGGGTTCAGCCTAGAACCCAATCTGTGAATGTCTGGACAAGATGAGTGAAAGAAGACTCCAAAGGGATACTAAGGAAAGCTAAGAAGAGCACAAAGACATACATACAAACACACGTACATACATATGCATCTGTGTAGTATATATGTATTATATGTAAATATATATTACAAATAATATGTCTGAACATACATATATATTTGGATAAATACACATATGTATGCAAAGGTAGATGCAAATATATATACCTATATCTATGCATGTACATGTTACAGTATATGTGCATATGTATGTTTACATACACACACATATCACAGAACCCAGGGCCAACTAAATTGCTAGAACCGATACAGAGTAGGAAAAAGTCTAAGCTTTTCTGAGGATTAGAGGTCTATCAGGGCATTATGCTAGCTGAGCATGAAGGATAGAATGGATGCCCTTAGACTGGTATGCCCTACTACAATCACTGATCCTGCAGCTGGTTCCAGGGCTCCTGTGGGGCATATGTCCTTATGGCTGACAGTGCACTGGCAACCAATCCCAGCCCAACTTAACCATACCAGTGTGATGGTCATGGATAATGGGCTTTGGCAGAGGGATGATGGTATTCATAGTAGGTAGGGAGGTGCTAGCCTGAGGTCTGGTTCATGATCACAGGATTCATTCAGGCATGCTCTGTAGATGTTAGTGGAATAGGGCTTTTGTAAGATCTAGTAAAATGGTAGAAAGATGTTTCACAGGACAGATGAGAAGTGGTAAGGTCCATGTTATCTCAGATCTGACTTCTGTGCAAATGAAAGCTTTTTAGGGATTGCGCATTTTTAGAAAAAGCAAACTCCCATGGTAAGCCATTACATATCCTTAACCCTCGTGGGAGCCTGAAATGTAAAAATAATTTTGTCAAATAGCCTCTTCTAGAATTTTTTTGTTTCTTTGCTTTTAAGAAAACCAGGTATACAAGGATTCATTCCTAAGGGGGTTGGATCTTAGTTCCCAAACTCTGAATTACATGCTGGACTATTGAAGCATAGGCTTACTCTTGTTGGATAGCAAATTTGAATGAAACACAATGCTAAGAGATTTGCTTTAGAGTTTGTACATTCTATCCTCCCAGCTTAAGCTGGTTCCAGAAAAAAAAAAATTCTTCAACTAGGATTAGACAGATGTGAAAGGAAATATATGAGGCCCCAGAAGCAGGCCCCTTTCATGCACTATTCCCACTTCAACAAGTGCTAGACCTAAGAGTCTGGGATCTTTTATGAAAGAAATACAGGAAAAATATGGAGAATCATCAGTTTAGATTTTCTGTCAAGGAGATTGGAGGATTGACTAAGCATCCTCCCCAACTGGCTTTCATTGTTACTTCTGTGATGACTTCCTTCTCAAATGCAATTTAACATGTGTGTTGAATAGTAATTAGTTATACATAAAAATTCTATCACATTTGTTTCTTGTTATATTTGAATGAACCACCTTCTTTCTACATAATTTTTAAGATATTTTTAAACATATGCCAGCACATTAGGAATGATAATCCTAAAATGAATTATCATTCAGAAGCAAGTTCTACTAATTGTAACTAATTATTATGTTTATTCATGCCAGGAAGTGATTTTAAACAAAGGAAAGGAATACTACAGACATTACCTTGTTTGATTTAAATTAAATGCCTGCTGGAGACATTCATTTTGCAGGATGGCCCTATCCAATTTCACTGCAATTCTCTTCCTTCTACTGACTAACTACCCAATTGGGCCAGATTAACTGTGGCAATTACATGGCTCATTAACACTGAACAGTCTCTGCTAGCTGCTGTGGTTGGTATCCCACAGGTGCATTTAACCACTACAGTTAGAGAGAATTGAGGATGGAGGAAAGAGAGAGGAGAAAGGGAAGAAGGGGATATAGAAAGAAGATTGTGGTGGACCGTATAGAAAGAGATAAGACAAGGAAGGAAATATAGAAAAGAACAATGGGAAGATGTGAGAGTAGTTTGGAAAGAAAAGGAAAGAGAAGGATGGAGGAGAAAGAGGGGTTGAAGAGAGTAAAGGAGACCTGTAAAAGGTAAAAAAAGTGGGGGGAGTAAGGGAGAAGGAAAGGAGGAAGAAGAAGAGAAAATGTAGAGGTCTGAATGAAAGGGAGAAAAAAGAATGGAAAGTGGTATAAAAGAGAGGAAAAAGAGTAGAAAGACAAACATTGGGTGAAAAAAAATGATCAGAAAAGAAGAAAGGAGAGAAGGACTAAAGGAAAAGAAGAGAGGAAAGAGGGAGAGAGAGCGTGGGAAGGAAGCAAGAAGAGATCAGCAAGAGTGGTTTGGGGCATCTCTTTCCATCAGACTAAGTCATTAATATTTGTTATTACATAACATTCATCAAATGACTCATGAGTAAACAGAACAAAATATGGCTGAGATGAAAGGCAGCAGTGCATCTTTGTCAAATGGTAGTTGTGTTTAGGTGAGATGAAGAATGATAGAGCAGGATAATAAGGTGAATGTGTCCCTACTTAGATACTGTAATATAACATATATCCAGTTGAGTAAGTTTACACTGTAGCAAGAATGGAAAAAGTGACGAGAGAGTGTCTGATTTTCAGTGTTTAAAAATGATGCCATTGAATACATTGATTTTTTCCCCAAAATGAATTGAGAGTTTGGATGGTGAAGTTGGAAAAGCATTAGACTTGGAAGTCAAGCTGGTCTATACTGTCATTCCAACACTGACTTTGAATGACTTTGTGATCTTGAACAAGTCACTTCCTATAATGGGTTCCTCATTTTTTTAGAGCGAGGGGGGGTCATAACTAGCTGTCCTATTCTCTCTATTATTTTGTCCTACTAGCTGTCTCTAGCTTCTGATTCTAAATTCTTGAAAGTCTTCAATGTTAAATACTTCTTCATCACCTAGCAGAGGCAGGCAGGGCGACAACAGATATTATAGCACCTATTGTGTGCTACACTGTAGGCACATAAAGGGCAGACAGATCCTGCATTCAAGGAGCACACTTATTGATGAGACAATAGGCAAATAACTATGTACAAAGTAACTATGTACAAACCAGATGTGTACATATTTAATACATACATACATACACACATACATACATACATACACACATAGGGTAAACAAAATAATCTCAGAGGGAAGACAGTAGTATTAAAGAGGACTGGGAAAAGTTTCTTCAGGTAGGAGGAGAACCAGGAGAGAGCAGTGACATTAAAACCTTAGAGGTAATCAGTGCCTGACAGTGGCCAAAGCTCTAGAGGCTTTGAGAAGGATAAGGATTAAGACAAGGGCAATAGATTGGGCAATTAAGAGATGACCAGAAATTTTGGAGAGAGAAGTTTCAGTCAAATGAAGATTTATTAAGTCAGACTGTAGATTTAAGAGAGAGGAAAGGATATGGAGGCGCTGATTATAGATTTTTTTCCCTCAAGCAGTTTAGCTGAGAAAGTAAGGAGAGAGACAGGATGGAAGCTGGGGCATTTGCTTGAACTAAATGTGGGTTTTTAGGGATAAAGGAAACATAGTCATATTTATAGGTAGTAGGGAAGGAGACAGGGAGGGACTGAAGATTAGTGAGAGGGTCAGAATGATAGTGCTGGCAATCTTCTCTTGAAGAAGGGATAGAATGGTATCACATGTCCATGTAGAGAAGTTTGGTTGGCAAGGATTAATGGTACTTCTTCATGTGAGGTAGGGATAAAACGATATGAGATGAGGAGGTGGACTGAAAAGGGAGCTTGGTTAAAAGCTTCAATTTTTTTCAGTGAAATATGAACCATATTCTCAGCTGAAAGGGTCAGGAGAAGGGGAACTGTGGCTCCCCTTCTGTGGGAGGTTTGAAGAGGGATCAAAAGTTTAAGAAAATATGCTGTGCCCAGCAGACTAGTGAATGAAATAGGGAAATATAAAATCAAATAGGGAAATATGAAAAAGCCTCATTGAGATTATATCACATAGTAGATATCTAGAGTTTGTGCATATCCCATTAGTTTGCTGAGATCACTACATCCATATAGGGGACACTGGGGAGCTGTTTATATGAAGACTGGAGCTTACAAAAACATGATGCAACTGTTTCTTGTTGGCTTGCTACAAGCTTGGGAGGAGGCTCTTTCCACTGTGTGAATAACTGGAATTGTCAGAATCTTCAAAACACACTCAATCAGAACTGATGTAGTTTTGCTGAATTTGTATTTGAGGGAATGCAATGGTTCCCTCACACTTAGCCAGTGAGACCATGTGGTGAAGGGGAGAGACGTCCTTTGGGGCACTTCTCTCCCCCTTCTGAGAGGCCAAATGGCTTCCAAAAAACAGGCCTGGGTCCTTGATCTCTTTCCTTTTTTTCCCAGTTCAGTGCAAAGAATGGAATCTCTATTCTGGGGTGGGAAAAATTTGGGGGGATACAGGAATCCAGAATGTAGACTGAGGGTTGCAGCCAATTCAGAATTGTTACCCTGAAAAGTAAGGGTCTGGAATTCTAGTCTAGCAGAATCCAGCAAAAATGCTGGGTTTAAACACGATTTTGATGGGATCAGTGTTATTTAGGAACTGAGTTTAGCTGTCAACCTCATTCCGGTCCCTTATCTCTTTCCCCCATAGAGACCAAGGTAGCATAGAGGGGAATGTTCTGTTGATATATTGGGGGAATGTTGGTGTGTGGGTTCTTGCTATACCTTTGAAGTAAATGTTCCTTTGTCGAAGCTTCCTGATGCTAAATAGAACTGGGGAAGCTAATTACTAGCCCACTAAGAAATTGTGGAAACATGGACTTGAGGAGATTGTGACAATAGCAGAGAAGATCCACATGCACCAACTCTTCAGAATAAAGTGCAATTCTGAGGTACGCAGCAGGTAGTGATGACCCTGATAGAGTGAGTATGATTCAGTCTTGTTGGAGTAACATACATTTGCACTGCACCCAATCACCAGGGCTTCATGATTTTCTCTAGCTTTCTTCTCCATCACATGAACTGGAATGAAAGCAGTAGATAGTGAAAGTAATATAAGTTTGGGGCTTGGAAGAGTATGATCAGCAACAAGATACGAATAGTAGAGTAAAACTGTTTCACAAGAGAGTCAGAAAAGGAAGGGAGGGGAGCATATGTGATAGCCTTGGGAAGTACAGAGTTCTATACTGGAACATAAAAATGAAGTCTTGTTTGTAACGACAGCCTCAAGAGTATGACCTTCCCTATGTGTAACTGAGGAGTAGTGAAGGAGCAAATAATGGGAAATAAGTAAGTGGCAAAAATTGGAAAGTTCAGATGTTTGAGAAAGTATCAATATGTAGGTCAAAGTACTCTTGTATAAGGGCAGGAATTGGTAAGGAGAAAGAGATCATGAACCAGGCACACAATATATTGAGGAAAGAAGCAGGCTGTCCTGAAGACTGAAAGATATCAGCCACCAGAATCTTGATTTTCCTTTAAAATCACCAGTATTTATTAAAATTGTTGAATTTAATTGATGAGCAGAGTCAGTGATGCAGTAGAACGAGTATAGTCCTGGTGGTCAAAACCTGTGTTATTTCAAATCCCTTCCTCTGCTATTTTCTAGGTGCCTGACCGTGGGTAAATATTTTCCATTGTCTGAACTTCAGTGTTCTCATCTTTAAAATAATATTAATATTAATTGCAAGGGATGGTTATGAGTAAAGCTCTTTGTAGACCTTAAAGCATCACACGAATAAATAAGATTATTCGTTTGTAGTAATGACTGAATAGTGACTTTACAAATAGTGCCACCCATGGGAAAATAGCAAATTCTGTCAACCAACAGCAGGTAGCTGAGAAAGGGAAAAGGTAGAAGAAACAGCAATGACTATTTCCACCAATTATTGGTGGCTTATGGCTCTCAGGTGACACTGTTTTCTCCCTGAATGATTCCTCAAAGAGATTTAACAGTTCAGGGACCATAAAAAAGTGTTTTACACTTATGCAAGCTAGTTCAGGGAGTGGGATCCTTATGCAACTACTATAAAGTCACTGTGTTATCCTTGACTGATCAGGTCAACTTCAAAAGTCCCAAATTCATAGCAATTCTCCTCCTAAAAACAGAGTTATGAAACCTATGAATGGATCAAGATTATGACCACTCCCATTCCCCCTTGGCCCAGTTAGAGAGTTCAGAAATCTGTAACAATGGACTGAGGAATTGGGATTCCAGCCCTGTGCTAGGAAAGGTCATTGTCCCCATGTTTGTCCCAGAGCTGTCTTGTGTACCCATGCCTAGAAAACAAACAAAAAAGGACATAAGGAAATGCAAAATGGATTATCAGTAATAGATCTTTGTAAGAAATAAAATTCAGTCAACTAAAAAAAGCTAAATCCAGAGGTGTTTATAAGAAATAAAATGAGACCAGTCAGATATAGTCTTTAACAGAATAAAAGAATATGCTTAGAAGTGTGGACCAATCTCACCCATCTAAAACTAGGTAGATATAGGTGTAAGGACCTCCAGTTTGGCCACTTGGGCAAGCATTCTCATCCAATATTTAGCTTCCAGCTGTTTTTGAGTATAAGTATTATTGAATCTAATGCCACTACTATAGCGGTTGCCCTGCTGTTTCATGTCTGGAGGAAGCCCTGTTACCTTCTATCTCTATGGGTCCTCTCTACCCTCTCCAAAGATCCTTAAAACTCCCATTGTAGAGTAAAATACCCTCTGGCCATTTCATTAGCTTTCTCTCTTCCCAAACTGGGAAGAAATACAACTCCCACGGTTATCAGTGGCTTGGTCCTATTTGAGAGACAATCAGTGAAAGATTTGTTTTTGGGAATCATCTGTTCTCACATCTGATGCTTGAGTTAGAGCACAGAGGCTGACCCTATAGAAATCTTCAGAATAAAGCCCTATGAATCCTTCAAGTAGAAGGGCACCTTTCTTCCATCAATAGAGCAATTCTGCTTGCTCAATCTATGGATTAGACATGCCAGTGAGAATAACTTTTCTGCTACCCACACAAGGAATATCTTTCAGCATTTTCATAGGGAATAGTGTGACTACCCCTCAGGTTAGAGTTAGCTCAAATAAAATTCATAAAGTAGAATATTTCTTAGCCAGACTCTACATTTTCCTTTTAGCTTCCCTAGGCACTTTTTTCTTGTTTTTTTTAGTTTTGTTTTGTTTTAGTTTCTAGCTCCTTAAAAAGTGCTGATGTGTGGGAAACACACTATTTGATAACTGGGAGAAAGAAAACATTTGACTGTAAATTTCACCTTGACCATGTCAGATAGAGATCATGGAGGCCCATTCAAAGAAGGGGATGGAAGTGTGTTTCTAACCAGGAACTTTGGTGACAGAATATGTCAATAGGAACCATAGGACAAGGGAGACACTGTAGTATGGAGTGCTCCTGGTCTGGCCTGGGATTTGAGCTGTAATGTTTTCTCTATAGGGAACTCTGAAGCATTCCCTTTGCATACTGAGAAAGGCCTTGATGGAAAAAAAGAAGCTTTGGAAAAGATGCAAGAGATGCCTTCTTCTAAGAGAGGTAGATAGTTTCAGGAAGTGCCAATAAACAATGATGGTTGGAAAGTAACTACTTGTAGAGAAGCACTGGTGGACTCCAACTTTTGGGACTTATGAAAGTAGTGGGATGAGCCAGACTTTGAGAAACTAAAAGAGGGATACCTTTGTAAAGTTCTAAGATAGGAGTTCTTTACATGAGGTCTGTGGACTTTAAAATTTGGTGGATGGATAGATGGATGGATTGATGGATAGACAGAGAGCTAAAAAGAAAGGAAGGAAGGAAGATTTCAGTCTCATTGATCTTTTTTATCATATATATATACATATGTATATGTGTATATATATATATATATATATATATATATATGTGTGTGTGTGTGTGTGTGTGTAGTTCACATTATTATTCTGAGGAGTGGTTTGCAGGCTTTACCAGACTCCCAAAGGGGTCTGGCACAAAAAAAAAAGTTTAAGAACTCTTGTTCTAAGTCCTTGAATAAGTGTTTATTAATAGATGATGTTTTTCATCAGAGCCCTGTTTATTGTTTTTTCCCCTTGCAAATAATGTGTTTTCCCCTTTCTTTGAGCTTTTCAAACTGTATAATTGCAAAGAAGGTAGGTGACAATACAATATAACTCAGTAAAGTTTCTGCAATTTATAGATGGGAGCAAAGGGTCGGAGATATGAGACATTGCACAGTGTATCTTCATCATTAAGGCCATTTAAGCAAGTGAAAGTGTTTATAAATGGTGGTTGTTGATAATAATGTCCTATTTTTTAATTATTGTGTATCTCAACATAACCCTACAAGATCAGAAGGATGGATATTATTATCTGTTAGACTGCGGGCTCCTTGAGGGCAGGGACTGTTATGCCTCCTTTTGTAGGCCCAGGCCTTAGGACAGTACCCGGAACATAGCAGATACCTAATAATATTGACTGATCCCAATTTTATGGAGGGTGAAAGTCAACAGCATGGCTAAGTGGATGGGAATCTTGTCTTGGAGCCAGGAAAATCTGGGTTTAAACCTTGGCCCTGACACACACTATCTAGGTCAATTAATCAATACATCAGTCAAGAAATATTTATTAAGCAGCTATGTTCCAGGCACTGTGCTAAGGCCTGAGCATACAAAGGGAGGCAAAAGGCTGCCTCTGCTCTCAAGAACCTCTCAGTCCAATTGGGCAGACAATATGCAAACAACTATGTACAAATAAGCTACGGAGTGGATAAAGAGGAAATAATGAGCAGAAAGGAGACACTAGGATTAAGGTAGATCAAGAAAGCTTTCTCATAAAAAGTGGGCTTTTAGCAAGGACTTGAAGGATGCCAAGGAGGCCAGGAGGCAGAGAAGGGAGGGAGAGCTCTCTAGCCATGGGTGTTGGTGCAAGTGTCCAGAGTTATGAAGCAGAATGACTTGTTTGAGAACTAGCAAGGAGGCAAGTGTCACTGAATTAGAGAGTACAAGGTGGTGGCCAGTGGGGGTGGGAGAGGGGTCTGTAAAGTGTAAGAAAACTGGAAAGGCATAAGTGTGTGTGTGTGTATGTGAGGAGGGAGGGGTTTAGTTATGAAGGGCTTTGTACACCAAACATAGGGTTGTATTATATTTAACTCTGGAGGAGGTAGGGAGACACTACTCTCTGTTCCATTGCTTGTGTGACTCTGGTGAAATCACTTGGCTTCTCAATGTGCAAGATAGGTTTGCTTCTAAGATGACAAATTGTAGAGAACAGACAGACCTAAATTGGTAGAAGCATTTGCCCACCCAGGAATTGCCTAAACCAATGAAATTATAGGTTCAGTCCCTATTCCCTATGTTACTTTGGTTATATCCTTCATGAGCTAATCCTCATTTTTCTTATCTGTAAAATGGCAGATATATAGATAGCTAGATATAAATACACACACATATACATACACAGAGTGAAAGAGAGAGAGAGAGTCTACAATATTTCTTCTACCTTTGAAAGGGGAGAAGATTTGGGGTGGAAAGATTAAAATTTAATTTGCAAAAATGTTCACACATGAAACATGATTTTTGCAGACTATCTAAAAAATCTATGAATAAGCATTGTCATGTGGACCTGGGAGATTACATGAGCAATGCTGAGAACATTGACTGATAACTAGTTATTTCCCTTAAATCTTGATTATCATGGTAGCTAGCAATTAGACTGAACTGGAGTCCAGCAACCTTAAACTTAAAAATGGTAACAAACAATAGAAACAACAAAACATGTGAATAAATCCAGGCACATTTTAATGAAAGGAATTCTGTTTCTCTTTCTTTCTTTCTTTCTTTCTTTCTTTCTTTCTTTCACACACACACACACACACACACACACACACACACACACAGAGAGAGAGAGAGAGAGAGAGAGAGAGAGAGAGAGAGAGAGAGAGAGAGAGATTTTAAGAATTAACTGAATACACGAAGAAATTTCTTTTTTTTTTTTTACTTTGCAGGGAGTGGGTTGTAACTATTTGCTATGCTCATTTCCTACTTCCTGACACAGCTTTACATTTCTGGTTATATATGGACTTTCTATTCTTTACATTCCTCATAAGCCTTACATTCAGCTTAGAGCAAAGATAAGGATTTACTTTTCACAGGAGCGAATTTGCAAAATCTTTTTGGGCTGGAGTTCTTACCTTTTTTTTCCCCTCCTTGTTAAGGATACCTCTTTGGAAGTCTGAAAAAGCTCACAATGTCTTAAAACGAATGAACTAAAATATATAGATTACAAAGGAAACACATCGTATTAAAATTTTTGTTTGTTTCTTCATCTATCTTAATCTTTCTTCCGAGTAGTGGACCCTGGGTTAGAAATTCCTGTTTGGTGTAAACCTAAGTTTACTGATGCTTCATTTTTCAGAACTATATTAGATTAAGTTCTAGTGGTCTGGGAAAATTTAAAAGAACCTCCTAATTGTTCCTATTTGGGGGGAAGCTCTGCGTACAAAATTATTCTAATCTATAAACCTTGTCTCCCATGTTAAAATAGATAACTATAAACATATAACAATGTAGTAACCACTAGATAACATTAATATAACTCAAATCTAGTCCCTCAAATCTGGAGTTATTAGAATTTCTGGGTGCCGGCAGTGCCCTCAGACTATGATTACTCAACTTATAGAATCATAGATTTAAAGCAATAAGGTATAGAGAAGTCATATGAGTTGCCCAGGTTCTCACACAATGTTCCCCCCCTCTTTCCCCTCCTCCGTGTGTGTGTGTGTGTGTATATATATATATATGTAGATAGATAGATACACCCATATATATGTATATACATACATATGTCTTTGTGTATATTTGTTGAATGCATTTGGGGTTTTGTTGGCAAAGACACTGGAGTGGTTTCACATTGCCTTTTACAGCTCATTTTACAGATAAGGAAACTGAGGCAAAGAGGGCTAAGTGACTTGTCCAGGGTCACATATCTAGTAAATGTCTGAGGCCAGATTTGAACCCATGAGCTCTTCTGGATTCCAAGCCCATTGCTCTATCCAAATTGACACCTAGCTGGTGAGATAGAAATTGAAATACATATCAGATTTGTACCAGAATCATAGGAAATGCCACAAGCTGGCAACCATTTGGATTTGACTGGGTGATTTACAGAGAACAGAATAGCTTTAAGGAATAGTTGAACTGAATTGAATTGTATTTGGTAAGCATAGATAACTTAGAAGAGAGAGACGGGTTTATGTTATGATTGATGGTAATATAAGATAAGAAAGCAAGAGTATTTTTTTAAAAGCATAAACATCAATACTTAGATAAGAAGCAATGTCATGCTGTTATATATTCACTCCTGTAGAGTGAACTATGCCATTGTATCACCATTTCAAATTTTAAAACTGTGTCCCTCTTATGAATTGATTCTATTTTAAACATGGTAAAAAAAAAATAGCAAACACTTGGGTAGTTTAGATAGATAGAGAGAGAGAAAGAGAGAGAGAGAGAGAGAGAGAGAGAGAAAGAGGTGCATATAAATATATGTATATGATATCTATATAAAGACTGTATATGTAATAATGTGTGTATACGTGTATATATGTGTACATATATACACATATACACACATGTATATGTATATACATACACATGTGTATATATTATATGTGTATATATTATATGTGTATATATATACATATATATTATATATATGTGTGTATATATATATATAACATAAAGAGGTAAAATGAACTGATAGCTATAACTAGCTTCACTCAGGATGCCATTGTATAAAGAGATATGTCGCTTTAAAAATAAGGTTTTAAATTTGTAAAAATGAAAAGGTCTTGACACAGTCAGAAGTATTGACACCTTCAATTTTGGACAGAGTAGCTTGTATTGTTCAGTGTGTCCCTTTTAAATAAATGCCACATTTTGTAGTTTGACGTTTGATTTGGCCCATGTTGATGCTGCGGATGGAAAGTCTGGCTCTGTGCAGATTCCTAGTATTATGTTACTCTATTTCTAAGAAGAATTGCTGGCTCAGGAAAGGATCTATAGAGGAAGGACCCACAGTTTTACTAAGCAGGTGGGCAAAGAATCAGGGTGGTGAAGAGAGTGCAATGGAAACCTTCATATTTTCCTAACTCTGTTTCAAGTTCATTTGCAAAAATCAAATAGAAAAAAAAAAACTAAGTTCTTTCTTTCCACTGTTTTTTTTTTAAATTTGGTCAGTCCTCCTTCCCCTTCCCTGCTAATGTCTTAAACTGGGCTAAGAAACCAAAGCAAACAAGGAACACATGTAAGGACTCACTAGACTCCAAATCAATAATGGCCATTGTGGCAGAGGTCAAAGAAAGCCAGCTACAAAACAAGCCTAGGCATATGCCAAGTTGGCTTCCTTCCTGGTTGCAATGGACCCAGCAGTCCAGCTCCTGTCCCTGTGATCCTACTGGGTGTTTTTGTATTGTTGTTAAAGAGAACTCCATGCTTTAAGAGAATAGTTGTCTGAAAAGGAAAATTCTTGAAAAGATTCCCCTTGGAACAAGAATATTCTTTGGAAAAGCATATCTTTGAATGTTAAAAGGTAAATTTTCAAAGAGAGGAAGATTTGACCATGAAACCTCCCATTTCATTGATGGCAGTTACACTCAAAAATCCTTTAACCCTGTGCCTGGAAAAATTATGCCCCAAATCTTTGATATTTTTTATTATTATTATAATTTTTATATTAACAAAGTATGATCATAGATCTATGTCCAGAAGGGACTCAAGAGGACTCATTTTATACATGAGGAAATGGTCTTGGAACCCATTTTATGAAAACTACCTTTGCCCAATAAAATTACTTTAAAATGAATACAATGATATTTTTAGGAAAAAACTCACAATTCACAATTTTTAGAACCATATATCTTTCACATGTAGGAAAAAATATATTATTTTATGATAAACTGAACTGAGTGCTTGCAAAACACATGGTATTTTATTTATAACAGCTTATTTTACTGTTTTCCAGAAATGCTTCATTAAGTGTCCCATTTGCCTACCATATTCCAGCCTCTTTAAAGTAGACATTTCCTATGTAAGATAATAATGACTGTGCATTTCCTTTTTTTAAAAAGATGCCTAGATCCCCAATCTCCCTAAACAAATCAACAGTGGATATAAGATATTAACAAGTGCTTAAAGGCTTGAGAATAATCCACCTCTCTGGCTGAAGTTCAGATCCACTCAGGAAAACTCCCTGATCCTGCTTTGTAAAAGCACCTAGCTTTCTGTTTATTTATTAAGCACTCAAAAAATTTGTTGATTTTACTTTATTTGTCCTTTGAGAAAACCTTGTCGGTTACCAGGCCAGGTTTTCCAATACTACTTTGCTCCATGCATGAGTATTTTGGGTTTTGATTGTTGGTCTAATTGTACTTTTGTCCTTTGGATATTGAAGAATGACAAGCTAGTTCTTTTCACCCAGACTCACTATCTACTTTGCTTAGAACTGTATTTGGGGGCAGTGAGTAGTGTTGGTTTTTTTCTCACAGAATCTGCTAGCTAATGGAGGGGGAAGAAAAAAAGAGAGTGAGGGGAGAAGGAGAAAAGAAGGGAGGGGAGGGAGAGAGGATAGATGGATACATACAGTATCTGAGTAGTCAGAAAAGGGTACCTTTGGTTTGGAAAGCTACAGAGGAGGTGGGAGGAGTCGTAGGGAAGCAAAGAGACAAACCTTTTCCAAATTACAATATGAACATTGATTTGATTATGCTTCTATAATTGGAAAGAAAGAATGGTGATAGCAGCAAGATGTCTTGTGTGAACATAACCAAGGAACAAAGTAAAATATGAGTGAGGCCTTCCTACATATTGTCAGTTTCATTAGCCATTCACCTGACAGAACAGGAGGGCCCCAGGATCAGTGGTCTGGAACCAAAAAGAATCGAGTCCCCAGCAGTTGGTCTCTCATGTAGTCAGGTAAAGTAGTTGGCGAGATTCTAGGCATAGAGCAAAGTTAGAGTTAGATTTGGAATGACAAGGTCTAGGTTCAAATGTTGACTCTGCTACTGGTTACCTATATGACTTGGGCAAGCCACTTCTGCACCTCAGTTTCCATTCTATAAAATGATGAGGGAGGCAAATAGATGACATTTAAGATTACATCTCTAAATCTAGGATCTTATGTTAAAATGCAGTTAAGTCCCCAAATCTATGACACACACATACACATACACACACACACACACACACACACACACACACACACACACACGTTATGGTAAATTATGAAGTAGCCAGATTTTAGGATTTTGAAGGTGGAAGGAATCTTAGAGATCATAAAAATTTAGCCCCTTCATTTTTCATAGGAGAAAAAAAATAGATCCAGGATGGTGAAATGATTTTGCAACATGCGCAAAGTACCTGGAAGAGCTAGTTTTCAAAAAAAAATTCTTTTGGTCTCTTTACTCCAAATTCAACATTCTTTCCACTGTACCACTTAAATGACTTGCCCATGGTCGTAAAGGTAGGAAACACAGGTGCTCAGACTCAAAAATTCATCCTGTTCCCACTACACCAACTCCTGAATAGCATTTATATTAGCTACCCTACAATTTACAGTCTGTCTTGTGTTGCATACATAATGGTGTCAGGCTGGATTATCCTGTCTGTTATAGCTAGCTCAGTCTTTCTATCACAAGTCCCTAGATAGTTTCAAGGGAGGGTCTTATTTTCTTGGGCTCTTACTGAATACCTAGTAAACCTCATCTACTTTTATTTAACAAAGACACTACATTTGAATTCCACGTTTATTAAGTTCTTTTTATTTGTAAAATATTGTGTTCAGATTGAAAGGATAGCTATGTCCTCAGCTCATAGTTCTTCCTTGTCATGTAGGAGGATGCTTGGAAAAAACTTTAGAAACTATCTAGATCAAGTGTTCCTTCAAATCCAGTCCAGGCCACCTCCTTCTCCCCTCTGTCCCCTGAAAGTTTAAACCACTGAATGCTGTCCTCTGTGTATTTGGACTTTACTTCCTGCTCAGCTTACCTTATTGTACATATTCTTACCTCAGCATAACTACTTAGACTTACTTCTTCTTTGCAACCTTTCTATGCAATGGGATTAGATGGGAAACTTGACCCAGTCTGCTGTGTTTATAACGATTGCATGTTGTTTTATCTGTTCATTGACTTCCTGACCTTTGCCTGTATAACATACAATCACTCCTGGTTCATCCTTCTTGAGGGCTCTGTGACCCGGCACCAACTCTCCCTGTGACTGAGGACTATGTCCTACATATTTTTGTACTCCGCAAAGTGATTAGCAGAGTAGTGTGTTAATATACAGGGTATTCCTAAAGTCTGGACACATAGCAAATGTGGAGTTATTACATCGAGTTCACTTGCAAAGTACATCAACCTTTGCATCACAAATGATGGAAATGATTTCCATTTGCATTTGTGATGCAAAGGTTGATGCACATTCAAGATGTTATTTGTTAATATTCCAATTAAATAAATGTTGTTGAGAGTTTCATTCATTTCATTTCTTGGAAATATGCATTTTTGCCTATGTGTCCAGACTTTAGGAACTTTAGGGACACCTTGTATAATAGGTACTTTGTAAACATTTGTTATTTGATCTTTGTGCCTAGTTAGGATTTGCTTATATAACGTAAGTTATATGAAAATAGGTATGAGGACAATAAAAGTAGCTGGAAGCACTGAAAAGCTATTACATTTGGAGACTTGTGAGGCAAAATCTCAAGTGTATACACACAAAAGGTTCTAGTTTCTTGAAAGAATATAGTTCAGTATCAATGATAGGGCAAGTCAAAGTGGTAACCTGTCAAGTTATTTCTCCCAAGTTCTTTGCTAGGGAATAGGATTCTACCAACATTTATCGGACTTCGACATTTTCACTACTCAGTCAGCCTCACAGTCATAGAAATGACGAAGCTAATTACAGTTAGCATCAATACGAATTCCATACCATTTCTAATGTTATTAAAATTCTTCATTTCTTTCCCCAAAACATCTTTTACTGTCTATACTGATTTGTTTTGGCCAGGATGCCCTTGGGCTTATACTAATTTATATCAGTTCTCTATAGTTGGTAGCATAGAGCCCCAGAGTACAACCAGAGAATGAGGCTTCACCCTCATTAGCTATCTTTGTAAAACATTAATGAATATTTTTATATGACTTGCACATCTGGGTATTACGGAATACTTTACTGAGTAGTATTTCAGGTGCCATCTAGTTAAGGCATATCTAACAGTGAAGGTACAAAATCTACTGCACCATTATTTTGATAAAGCCTCTTCTGGGTAGCCCATTGCTAATAAAGGCACTGTATTATAATGAGGTCTTTCTAATAACCAACACCTCTATTTTCAATCCAAGAATGATCTGAATTCAATTAGATTTTTGTCATTTTATAGTGACTCTCTAATATAATTATATTTCCACTTTATGATTTCCTAACATATGTCTGTTTCTGTTTCTCAAATGTCAGATTCCATCTCCTTAGGAGAACAAAGTGCAACTCACAAGGACCAGTGAGTCAGGCAGCAAATAGGACAGTGACAAGCAACTAGTACCTAATATTTGGAAGAAACTTGTCATCAATCTGGTCAGACTATGTACTGTTTGAACATTCAGGTGGGTTTTGCTTTTACAAAAATTACTTTCTGAATATATGAGATACCAACTTTCACTGACCCATTTATAAAATTTATCAGGGAGCAAAATAAAATTCCTGCCAAGGATCGTTGACCCTCCCCCACCCTTTTCCTTTTAGCTAATGTCAAATCAAATGGAATTCTCCGTCACTGTTGGGGTTCAGAGCGGGGAGGAGGAGAAGGAGCTGAATGTTAAAGGATTATTTCAACTTTCTTGATCGTATGGCCCTGAGCTAGTCTGAGGCCTATAATTCACTTTCTGTGTGTCAACCATACTAAGGAGGAGAGGAAGAAGACAGCTATTCACGAGACAATGAGACCGAAGGTAGTATGGAGGGCTTAAATAAACTTTCAGAAAAAGAAAACTAATGAAAAGAAGACCTAGATATTCTTTGATCATCATGACTGGATAATGAAGCCAATCAATTTTCTCTCCTATTAGGGTAAATTTACCCTATTTTGTAGGCTCCCTTATATGGCACAGCATTCCTTCAATAGCTCTACAAATTTTAAAGCCTATTACATTTTAAATGGAATACATGTACATGTATTCCATTTAAAATGTACTAGGCTTTAACATATGTATGTATGTATGTGTACACATGTGTGTATGCGTGTGTACCTACATGTGTATACATGTATGCACATATACACACATTATACATGTGTACCTGTTGTCCCACCCCAACCAACACTGTTGGTGCTTCTCTCTCTGGTAACCATGTAATTCTCTTGTCAGACAGATAGAGGCCTGTCTGTTGATTTCTATGCGTGTTTGCTCTGTTTATATAATGTATGCTCATATATTATATAATGTATTATACATGTATTATATAATGTATTATACATAATGCTTATATAATGTATTTCTGTTTGTGTTTGCTCTGAAGTTCAGGGCGATGGCTTTTCCTCCTGAACTAAGTGAATGATAGATGTATGTTTAATTAAAGTGAGATTGTTAACACCTTAAAGTTACTTTCCTTAGAAAATCAGATCAAAGAACCTGTGCTAGCAGCCTTCCTGTGTGCTTTTGTTGTTGGTCTTTCACCCCCACAATAGCTGCTAGCAGCACTGTTGTTATAAAAGGTGATAAGAAGGCGCTGGAGTTTACTGAGTGGGGCAGGGTGAGGACGGGGTGAGGGGGGAGGGGGGGGGCATGACATGTTCAGACCTAAGGTTTAGGAAAATCATTTTGGTGGCTGAATAGAGGTTGGTTTGGAGGACAAAGACACCTGATGCAGGCAGACTGTCCAGTAGCTATTGCAGAGTGATGATAGTGTAAGAGGAGAGAAAACAGAATTTTCCAGAGATTTTGCGAGGATAAAATCAATAGGTCTTGGCCACAGATTAAACATGGGGAGGGTAGGGGAGTGAATGATAGTGAGGAGTCAAGGCTGACACTTACGTCTTGAGCCTGAGAAACTGGGAAACAGGTATTGGCCTCTACAGTAATAGAGAAAGTAGGAAGGAGAAGAGGGTTTAGGGACAATGATAATGAGTACCGTGTTGAGCATGTGGAGTTTAAGATGAAATGTATGAAAGGGAGTCAAAGATGCTAGGAAGGCAGCAAAGACATTAGGTCAGGCTAAGTAGCTTTAAGAATCGTCAGCATGGTGGTGGTATGCAAGGGAGCTGATGAGATCACCAAGTGAAGTACTATTGAGGGAGAAGAAAAGAGGGCCCAGGCAAGAAACCTGTTGGACACCTATAGCTATAAGGCACAATATCCATGAGGATGTAGCAAAGAAGATTAAGAAAGAGCAGACAGAGGTAGAGGAAGGGAACCAGTGGAGAGCCATTTCACAAAAACCTAGAGAAAGGACAGTATCAAGGAGTAGAAGGTCATCAGCAGTGTCAGCCTACAGAGAGGTCAAGGAGAATGAGTATTGAGAAAACACAGCTGGATTTGGCAGCTAAGAGATTATCGGTGAGTTTGGAGAGAGGAGTTTTGATAGAATGATGAAGTTGAAAGCAAGATTTTAAGGGTATAAGTACAGGGGTGAGGGCCAGGAGTTCACAAGTGGCCTCCCTAGGTCCTCAAGTAAGGCCCTAGGACTAAATCCAAATCCCTTAATAAAAGGATTTGTTTTGTAAAACTTGGACTCAATCAGAAGGCCACACCCAAAGGACCTAGGAGGCTACTTGTGGCCTTGAGGCCCCAGATTTCCCACCCCTGCAATAGACAGAGATTGAAAATAAATGGAGTGGAGAAGACAGAGGAGATATGATGTCCTGTATCTTTCAAAGGCCTTTCTCTTAACATTTTTGTTCTGAAACTATCTCCATTTTACCCGGTATGTTTCTTGCTTGTACTCAATTGTTTGCATGTTGTCTCCCTCAGGAGCCATTTTTAGAGCAGGATTTTTTTTTTCCTTTCTTTGTATCCTCAGTGCTTAGCACAATGTAGGTGCTTAGTAAGTATGAGCTGACCTGTATTTATATATCTATATTAACCCATAGATATGTATATGCAGATAATTTACATTTAATATGTAATAGTACGTTGCACATTTATTTACTCAAATGATCCTCTCCATAATGTATAGGTAGTTACTATAGAAGTACTCCCTTTTCTTCATCCAGGAAGTTAAATTTGTTTATATTCTCTCCCTTTTGGTAGAGTTCCTTTTAATTCCCTTAAAAAATAACTAGAAATAATATTTTAAGATTGTTGCCCAGTAATGTTCCCATAATACTAAATTAAACATTTATTGATTGGATTTTATGGATAAGGCACTAAGATAAGCATTTTAGCAACTTAAAGAAATACATGAAGTATTTCCTATTTTCATAGGGCTTGTAATCTATTTGGGGAGGAGGGAATAAAAGATTAAACAAATTATTTTAACTAATATTACACAACAGCATGATAAGAATATGATGTTAGTAATAAATCTCTAGAGACCAAAGTTCAGAAGAAGGAGCGATCACTATTTCCAAAGCAGTCAGGTAGTATATATGACTTAATTTGTGTCTTATATAATTATATAATTATATTATAATTATTATATTATAATATATATAATATATAATATTATATTATAATTATTATTATAATTATAATTATATTCTGGGAAGAGAAAATGGAGACAGCAAGGATAGGAAATGGGAATTCACAAACCATTTGATTCATAGTGAATAGATATAGAAAATTTATATGACATTCAAATTAATTTTAGCAGGGATGCTTAATGAATGGAAAAGTGTTTATTAATTGCATACTATTAGCCAGGCATTTAGCTAAACATTGAAGACATAAACCCCAAATCAGGATAGTCTGCCTTCAAAGAGCTTACATTTTAAAAGAGGACATCAGGGGCGAGTGGGATCAAAGGCAATTGATTGACATGCAGTTTCCAGAACTAGAATTGGAAACTGCAGCAGCAGGAATACGGCCATAGAGCAAGGCATGGAGAAGGGCTTAAAATAATCTTGAAACATTTTTAAGTGCCTACTTTGTACCAGGCATTATACTAAGTGCTAGGGATCACACACAGGCAAAAAACAATCCCTGTCTTCAAGGAGCTCACAGTATAAGGGAGTAGAAAACATAGAGAGAATACGTACTAAGAAACTATGTGCAGGATAAAGTGGAAGTAATCTACAGAGGGAAGTCACTAGAATTCAGAGCAATTTGGAAAGGGTTTTGTAGAAGGTGGGGATTTTAGCTGAAATTTGACCTCCAAGAGGTGAAGATGAAGAGGGAGAAATTCCAGATACGGGGATAGCCAGTGAAAATATCCAGAACTGGGAGATAGAGTGACTTGTTTAATGAACAGAGGAGCCCAGTGTTACTGTATCACAGGGGGCATGTTAAGGTGGAAGAAGACTGGAAGGAGGGGTAGGTAGGCTATAATGCCTTTAAAAGCCAAACATAGCATTTTATATTTGATCCTTGATGTGATAAGGAGCCAATGGAGCTTCTTAAGTAAAATGGTCAGATATGTGCTTTTAGGAAACTCAAATGAGGAGAATGGATTAGAGTGGGGAGAAAATGAGAGAGATGAACCATCAGATTATTCCAGCAGTACAGGCAAGAGATGATGATGGCTTGTCCTAGAGATGTGGCAGTATCAGAGAAAAGGAGGTTTATGAGAGCTATGTCAGGAAACTAAAACGAAATGAAAATAAAAAGGATGAAAGAGTGAAGATGGCGATAGCATTGAGGGTAACTGGAAAGTAATGATGAGGGTAGGGGAAAGAAAATGAGTTTAGCTTTTGATATGCTGAGTTTAAGATCAATAGAGGTAGCATCCCATTGTCAAAATGAGACTGGAGGTTAGCAGAGAGATTAAAGCTAGATAAGTAGATATGAGGGGAGCTAGGTGATACAGTGGTTAGAATACTGGGCCTGAAGTCAAGAAGACTCATCTTCCTGAGTTCAAATCTTCCTACAGACATTTACTAGCTGTGTGACCCTGGGCAAGTCGCTTAACCCTGTTTGCCTTGGTTTTCTCATCTGTAAAATGAAGTAGAGAAGGAAATGACAAACCACCCCAGTATCTCTGCCAAGAAAACCCCAAATAAGGTCACAAAGAGTCAGACACAACCAAACAACAACAGCAACAAAAGTAGACTTGAGGATGATTAAGATAGGGATGATAACTGAATCCATGAAAGCTGATGAGGTCAACAAGTGAAGTATTATAGAAGAAGAGAAGAGAGACCAGATCTAGCCACATGAGACAACAATGGTAAGTGGGTATGACCTGGATTAAATGCGTAGGAGGAGAAACAGGAGAGAGTAGTGTCATAGAAACTTAGAGAGAAGACAGTATAAAGGAGAAAAGGTTGATGGATGCTGCCAAAGACTTCGGAGAGATTAAGAAAAATGGAATTTGAGCAAAAAACATTGTATTTGTCAATTAAGAGGTCATTAGTAAGTTTGGAGAGAGCAGTTTTGGTTGCAAGCCAGACTTTAGAGAGTTAAGAGAATGAGTGGAGAAATCTATTGTAGATGATCTCGAGCAATTGAGAAAATTCTGCATGGGTTTCTTTGGCTGAAATAATAGATCACCGAATGTCCAATCCTCCAGTGAAATAGCTTTCTGGTTGTTTTTGTTATTCCTTACTTGACAATCACCACAGATAAGGATCTCCAATATGCACAGCTTGGATTTTAAAATAATTCAATATTACAATTTCTTAACTACCCAGTTTTTCTTTTCTCTTTCTGAACTTCTGTTCTCTTCTTCTCTCTCAAACTCTCCTGATAGCCATGAAATCAATTTCCAAGCCTGTATTGGAAGTTTCGCAAGATTCATAACAGGAGACCCTAAGATTAAAGATGTAGAGCTAGAAGAAACTTTACTGATCACTTAATCCAGCCTCCTAATTTTCCATATAAAGCAGCTGAAGAGTAGTGAACTGTCCAAAGTCACCCAGGTGGTACAAATCTAAACCAGGTTCTCATTCTCCAGAGACAGCTCTCTATCCACACGTGTATTCAATCACCTTATACCTCAACAGCTTCAAGGTTATCTTCAGGCATGAATGAGCCATCTGAGGAAGACTTAAGGAGAAATAGAGAAAGTAAAAGCAGTAAGAGCTTCAGGACTTTTTATTACTGTTGTTAACATTATTCATCGTCCTATTCAATGAGGTAGAAGCAGGTAAAGCAGGTTTTGAAAATTTTAATGGGAAAACTTGAATGATAGGTCTCAAAAGCGATAGAGAAATCTCAGACCTGTTCAGGGGCTAACATAAGGAACTGTCTGATTCTCCAGGTTTTTTTCTTTTTTTTTTTTTTTAAGGAGCAAGCATCTGTGGTGCCTTGTGAGGGGAATTTGACCCCACTATGGAGGGAGTCTGTGATTCTCATTTTTAGCTGCTTAGAAAATGGAAAATACACAGATGGTCAGGGAGAATAATTTTTAAAAAATGTATATTCTGGAGAGGATTCTTCTTGAGAGGTGAAGGATTTTTTTTTCTGGGCAAACAGCCTATACCCCAAGTTCACCTGTAGACTTTGGAGACTAAGATAAGCTTAAAACGAGAGAAGTACTTTGTCCTATAGTTCAAGCTTTGCTATCAGGGGAACTGAATGACTGCCAAAGTGATGGGAGATGAACCAAAAAGAGATGCTGGGCTGGAAGTCGTGCCAAACTTCAGCACTGTTAAAAAATGAAATCTGCCCACTGAAGCAAAAATATTCCCATATATCATCGTTAGCTTCAATCTGTCTCCATTCCAGCACTTTTCATAACTGTCTTTACTACTTTGTTTCACTATCTTTATTTTGAGCTTAAATAAATTTCTTCTCCCTGGAGCCTTTATTTACATCTCCAGTGAAGCTGGATTTATAGTAGAAAATTAATTTTCCTTCTGGTTAAGTGATGTCTTTTAACATATTGCCAGTACTTCCCAAGTAACTCTAGAGAAGGACTTTGTATAATTGTGGGAGGAGATTAAAAAATAAAAACCCACTACCATAGCGCCAAATTTAATAGATGTCTAGTCAACAAGGGTAGGAATGGAAGAATTTCCAAATGAAATAAGCCATTTTCCTCAAATCCCACAGATATAAGCTTAGAAGAGTGTTCCAGAGATCTGTACTATCTCACTACTAGAGACAACAGAAGCCCCTAGGCAGAGGCCTCAATGTACACATAAAACTCTCCCTCCAGTGCTGTAGACATTTTCTTCTCTAATGCCCTTGGCTTCAACCCCTCAGGTCTAATTCTTTGTAGGTTTGATGATGACTCAGGCTTTGTATTAAGTGCCTATGAGTTCTGACATTCCCATTTTTGTCTGGAACCCCAATGGCCTGCTCTACTGTCTTTGACTTGGCTTGACCTTACATGTAGGCTCAGAAACCTACATTTTCTGACTGCATTCCTTTGACTTTTCATAGCTTCCCATGATAAGAAATAGCATACTTGCTTCCACTGCTAAGTACTTCAACAACTCATGATTCCATTCATCTGAGTCTTTTCTTCACTGATTCAAAAGGCAACTAACTACACTGGGCTTTGGAAGAGAGTTTTGTGGATTGCAGTGACCAGAAAATATGCTTCCTTGAGGCCAACCTATTGATGGATCTTTCCAAACTAAATTAGACTGGTTTTTTGTGCAGTTGCCATATAATCAGTAAGACAGAGTACAGTGTAAACATACTAGATGTGGAGAAAGAGTGCCTGAATTCCAATCCTGATTCTGTTACTTTCTACCTGAGTGACTTTAGGCAAGTCATTTAACCTCTATGGTTATGAGTTTTCTTGTGTGTAAAATTGAAGACATTGGATTACACGATCCTTTTATTTTTATTCTTACTCAGTTGTTCCATTTGTAGCTAACTCTTGGTAACTACATTTGGGTATTCTTGGCAAAGATACTGGAGTGGCTTGCCATTTCCTTCTAAAGCTCATTTTATAGATGAAGAAACTGAAGCAAACAGGGTTAAATGACTTGTCCAGGATCACAGAGCTAGTAAGTTAGGTGAGACCAGATTTGAACTCACAAAGATGACCCTTCTTGACTTCAGTCCCAGCATGCTATCCACTGTGCTACCCCAAGCTGTGCCCCAACAAGTATCCTGTCCAGGACTACATCTATGATCCTGTGATATGGTTTTTGGTTTATATTTGAAGCGTTTACAACTTTCTAGAGAAACCCAAAGGTCATGCCCCATAGGCACATGTTTATGTGTGTGTGTGTGTGTATACACACACATATGTATATATTCATATATATATATATGTACACACACACACACACACACAAAGGGTCATACATGATGAGTCAAAGGAATACAATTCTCATTCATATTGAATCCTTTTTGACAGTGAAGTTACTGACTCTGAAGATGTTTCTAGTTATTTACTTTTTGTTAGCTGGATATCACAATGCTACCCTTAACATGAGGAAGACCTGAGTTCAAATCTTATCTCAAACAATTAGTAGCTGGGAGGACTTCAGTAAGTCAGTTCAATTCAATAAACATTTATTAAGCACCTACTAAGTTCTACCAGAAGGAAGGTATTGCAATTAAGAAAAGTTGAGAAAAGCTTCCTGAATGACGTGGTACTTTAGTGTGGAATTAAAGGAAGTCAGGGAGGCTAGTAGTGTGAATGGAGAAGAAAAAATATTCCAGGCACAGAGAGAGGCAGAGAGAATGCCCAGAGACCATAAATGGAGTGCCTTTTTTGAGGGGGGAACAGACAGGAAATCAGGACCACTGAATCAGAGTATGTGTTGGGAAGTAAGGTGCAAGAAGACTGGAAAGGCATGAGGGAGCTATGTTATGAAGGGTTTTAAAGTTCAAACAGAGCATTTTGTCTTTGATCCTGAAGTCAATGGAAAACCACCAGAGTGTGAGTGGGGTGATGGGGGAAGATGACATGGTCAGACCTGCATTTTAGGAAAATCACTTTAGTGGCTCAATGGAGAATTGAATGAAATGGGGAGAGACTTGAGACAGGCAGATCCACCAGCAAGCTATCGAAATAGTCTAGTCATGAAGTGAATGGGGCCTACACCAATAGGGCCTACCAGTGGTAGAAGTGTCAGAGGAGAGAAGGAGATGCATTTGGAAGATGTTGCAAAGGTAAAATCCCACAGCGATATGGCAGTGGGGTGGGGGGAATAGAGAAAACTCCTAGGTTGCAGGCCTGAGGGACTGGGAGAATGGTGTTGCCCTGTGTAGTAATAGGGAGGGTAAAAGGAGGTAGGGTTTAGGGAAAAAGATAAAGAATTCTGTTTTGGACACATTGAGTTTAGTTTTGTCCAGTAAACATCCAGTTTGAGATGTCTGAAAGGCAATTAGAGATGTAAGATTGGAGGTCAATGGAGAGATTGGGGCAGGATAGGTTGACTTGGGAATCATTAGCATGGAGATGGTAATTAAATGGGAGCTTATGAGATGACCAGCTGAAGCAGCATAGAGGGAGAAGAGAAGACGACCCAGGACAGAACCCTCAAAGACACCTGTGGTTAGAGGGTATGATCTGGTAGACGATTTGGTCAAAGGAGAAAGAGAAGTAGGAGGAAAACGAGGAGAGAGTGGTATCCCAAAAACCTAGGGTGAAAATACTTTTAAGGAGGAGAGAGGGATCAACAGTGTCAAAGGCTGCAGAGAAGTCCAAGAGAATGAAGACTGAAAAAAGGTCATTGGATTTGACGACTAAGATATCCTTAGTAACTTTGGAGAGAGATATTTCAGTGGAGTGTCTAAGTCAAAAGTTAGAATGTAAGGGGTTAATAAGAGAGGGACAAAAGAAAAAGTGGAGACCCCTAGCCTTTTCCAGAAGTTTAGCTACAAAGTACAAAAAGAAATAGAAGTCTAGTTAGCAGGGATTGAAGGATGAAGTGAGAGCTTTTTCAGGATATAGGGCACATGGGCATTTGCCCTTCCACAGGCTATGTTTCCTCATTTGTAAAAATAGAGATAATAACACCAGCCTCCCAAGGTTATTGTGAGGATCAATCGAGGTAATATATGTAAAGTGCCATGTAAATATTAGCTTTTATGCTATGTTAAATTCCATTACATTGCGTTGCATATGTTATTGTTGTCTTCCATTATTAGGTGAGTCCATGAGAAAAGGTGATGCCAAGGAAAGCAAAATCAGCTATACCTCAAGATACTTACACTCTAATGAGAGAATCATATAAATAAATGAGGTGCAGAGTAGATGGAGGTGTGGCATGTAAGGTATATTGAGACATGTTATCAAAACTGTAAACACCTTCAAGATAAAATGAAGTTTGCACATTAGGCCTTCGGGGATTTTCTAAAGGATCTCCATAACTATTTTGACTCTTTCCGATGAAGTAAAATTAAAAATTTCACATAACTTAAAGTTGCCTTAAATTATTAACCTCAAGCCATCCATATGTGTGTTCTGTCCCTCATTAGAATATGGACACCTTGAGAATAGGAATTCTTTTTTCTATTTGCATCCTCTGTGCTTTTTTTTTTTTGGCACAGAGTGTTTAATAAATGCATTATTCAGTTATTATATACCCCAAGAGGAGAAGGAAGATATAAAAATAATTCCCTCTGTAGGTTTTAAGGGAAAAAAAGTGATGTGTATTGGTGTTGAATTAAATGTTTTCTGGTGGTGATTATGAAGCTAGTAGAAGTCATAGTATTCACTAAGAAAACCTTGACACTTGTAATGGTCATTTTCCATCTCTTTCATTTTCACTCTCCCAACCACAGGATCACAGATTTAGAGATGAAAAGAATTCACAAAGTCCATCTTCCTCATTTGACAGATGAGGAAACTGAGGCACAGAATATTTATAAGACTTGCCCAGAATCTCACAGCTATTAAGTATCTGAGGTCAGATTTGAACCCAATCATACAACACTGCCCTTTTCAACTTAGACACTACTCAATTTATTTTCTCGTTCCAGGTTCTGCTGTCTGAGTCCAGTTAAAAACATTGCCATGATATTTTTTAAGAAAAACCCAATACTCACAACTGAAGCAAAGCAAAGATTGCCATTTGGGAGAATTAGGTTTGTAAACAACATAGAAGATCCCCTCCCCCTCATTCATATTCCTGAGCTATATCAGAGTTGCAAGTCTGGAAGATTAAACTTCCTTTTTGTGTAATAGTGTGCCCAGTTTAGACTTCAATTAGTCTACACTGAAGAGTATAAAGGGGCAAAAACAGAAACACTGAAATGCACAAGTGAAGGCCTTCAAATCTAGAAGAAACATTCCACATTTATAAACAGCATGAGGATTTCATGCCTCAACCGAATTATCTATGGCTTTGGGGTAAATGCTTTGTAACTGGGGGTTCTCACTATGCTATTTAAAGGCCTTTGCTTTGAAACTCAGTCTACTGGATAATTGTTAAGTGGAAACATGATTAGGGCTCATCAGCTAGCGTTAATACTCTGGATGTAACAGCACCTCCACCTGCTAGTACCAGTATGGGGTGGGGCAATCAACTAAGAGAAGGGTTGCGCAATAAGAAAGACATTAATAACCCAGAGAGTGTACAGATAGGGTGGCGAAGAGGCTAAAATTCAGGCCATCTGAGGATGAAGAAAGAAATTGTGTCTCAGTTATTCAGCCGGTAAACATTTGTTAAATGTCAGGCACTGAGGAAAAGCAAAAGACAACTCCTTTTCTCAATTTTCTCAAGGACCCCACTGTCTAATAGGGAAGGCAATATACAAACAGCTATGTACAAGCTCTCTCTCTCTCTCCCTCTCTCCACCTAGCAAGGTAAAGAAAGCACTAGAATTAAGTTGGTTCATAAAAGGCTTTGAGTGCCAAACAGAGGATTATTGGGAGACACTGGAATATCCTGATTAGGGAATGACATGGTCAAGTGTATTCATTAAGAATATCACTTTGCCAGAAAAGCAGAGGATGGACTGCATTGGGCAGAGTTGTGGCAGAAAGACCAACCAGCAGCTAGTGTAGTAGCCCAGGCGTGAGGTGGTGAGGGATGTTTACCTTGAATCTTGTCTTCTGTAGTTGCTATTGCCCTTCTCTATAGAAATTGCTTCCCCAAGGGGTATCTAGGGTATTCAGGGAGGACTAACACATCTGATGCGAGGGTTTGCCAAGGTTTTTTCAGGGCTACCCAACCACTTTTGGTGTCCACCTTCACCCAACTCTTACCTGTGGCTCCAAGAAGCTATAACCTGCATAGTGGCCACACCCTAGTAAAGGAATCTCAACAGACAGGGTAAACAAGATTAAGAGTAATCAACAGGCCTCAGACCCATTCCTGAATTAGGCAGATATTTTCCCCAAGCAGGTTAAGACTTCCCTGGAAGAATAGGTAGACAAGAACAAATTTGTTCCAAAGGCCATTAAGGAGATGAAGAGGGCACTGTGCAGTGTTTAAAGCTTGCTCAGACATTGAAAGCTCCAAGGTCATCTACTGCACCCTGAGTGCTTGCCAGTAGTCTTGACTTGCCACTGGACTTTAGCGAGTCTAGAAGAGAGAGCAAGGTTGAGGACTTTATGCAACTCTGCCTCACTTATATCTAATTCACGTGCAAGTCAAAACATCCCTTCATGATGTCATTGGTCTTCTTCCAAAGGAAGGAAACTCAGAGTTTCTTTGAAACAAACATATAAACAAAACTTTTACAGTCGATATCCATTTACAACTTCCATTGGAGTAGCTGGTGATACTTTGACAAATACTTCTTCAAGATTTTAAGCAGTTTTATTTTGTGGTGAGTTCTTTAATAAAGATATACTTCAGTTTTTATATCTTTTCAAAACCAGTAAACATAAGTATAAAGCCAGTTCAATATGCATAGTCATCATGTCAGGTCATAGATTTAGCTCTGGTAGGGAAATTGGAAGGCCTTTAATCTAAACCTCTCATATTACATATGAGGAAAATGAGACCTAGAGGCACAAGTGACTTGTCAAATGTAAAGTAGGTAGTGACAGAAGAAGGATTCTAACACAAAACTTCTGACTCCAAATACAGTATTCTTTCCATGGCACCATGCTGCATTACCCTTCCCTCCCCCCACCCCCCTCCCACCACAACCAGCATTTTTGTTTGTTAAAAAGAAAACAAGAAAACTGTTTTGCCTAAGAAACTTACAGAATAACTTGGTGGCCCTGTATTCACTGTCATCAGAGATTTTGGACTTGACTGTTAAGAACTTGGAAAAGGTAAATGAATTAGAAGAGAGAGCAAACAGTCAGTGAATCAAAATCATGATCCTAAAAACAAACAAACAAATGACCTCAAAGGAGCCTTCACCAAAAACCCAGTGCTCAGAGAGGATCATCCAGGTCAGGTTAATGCCCAATTTTCCCAACATTCTCTAATTTACCATAGCGGGAAAGATTTATTCCAGCTTCTCCAACTCCTCTTTACATGTTGAGTTTCCAAAGAAAAATGTGCTTTGAAAACAAACAAGATTACTGGCGGCCATCCTACCAACATTGTTTCTCCAAGTAGGTATTTTTTTTTCTTTTTCAGTGTAGAATATTTCAGGGTTACTCTGGGTATTTTCCACATAATGTAAAGAAGGAAACAGAGTTACACGGAGCCATAGCCTCCCAGTCCTCCTGTCGCATGCTCAAGGTTCAGACACATTTTCTACCATCTGTTTTGTTCCATCTTCTGGTGTTTATTAGGAACCTGGCAGCCCTGGGCAGATGGAGAAAGCTGGCAGGACTAGTTGTTGATTTGTAAAAGCAGTCTAATTTGTTAGGCCTGCCAAGTGAGTCCCTAGTGGTAATGATAGAAGGATTATTGAAAACCGGTGAAGATAGTCTTTCTTAATGCAGAGATAACTTGAAAACCTGGTTGAACTATTAAAAAAGCAGGAACCCTCTAATTTATATTAATACAATCAGGTTTATATCCCTAATCTTGCTTTGTCAACTGAAAAAAAAATCTTTATATCAACATAGAATGAGTAAGGCCTAGAAACCTATTAGCTAAACCTTAAATCTGACCTCAAACACTAGCTGTGTGACCTTGGGACAAGTCACTTAACCCTGTTTGCCTCAGTTTCCTCATTTGTAAAATAAGCTGGAGAAGGAAATGACAAACCACTCTAGTATCTTTGCCAAGAAAACCCAAAAATGGGGTCACAAAGAGTTGGACAAGACTGAAAATGACAGAACAACAACAGATTCTCCCTTTGTACTGTGGATAAGGATGGCTACAACAACCTCCAATTCAGATCCTTCTGCCAAAGGATAGGAAATTACCCACCATCCTCTGGTATGTTAGTCATCTTATATTCCCCAGGTAGAAGTTTTTTTGCCATTTCTCCCCCTCCTGTCCATAGATCTTATGCAATATTTTCTACTGTCTTGTTGAAGAAAAGGTGTTTTTAACTTCCTTGAAGGTTTCATTACTTGGGAAGTTCAGGGAGCAAGTAAAGGGGTATTAGTCAGGTATATTCCCTGGTTCAATGGGCAGATTCGAAAGGTATTCCATCCAAACATGGCTCATGCTTGGCTGGTACCTGATATTCAAGGTAGGAACAAAACTAAATACACCAAGTGTAACTAAGAGTTATCAGAAGGATTTTTTTTTTTTGCTATGTAGCAGGGGAGGAATATTGTAAGAAGGAAAAGGATATTGCCTTTGAAAAGAGCACCTTAATTATCCATACATATTTTTTTCTGTGCTTGTAAAGGTTGTGCTGTTAATCTGAGAGAGGAGCTAGAGACCCTTATATCCTGATTGTGTGTGTGTGTGTGTGTGTGTGTGTGTGTGTGTGTGTGTTTTGGTACCAAGGTGACCAGGAAGTCATTTGAATAACCTAAGACAAAGCTTGATGAAATCCTCCATATCTTCTAAGGAAAAAAAACTATCCTGACTTTCATTGGCCAGACCTTAGAATATTGCTTCCACAACACAAGTCATAGTAGAGGTGGGATCATGACAAAGATAACTATAACATCCTGTTAATACTAGCACCTACCCCCAAGAGTTTTTTGAGGATAAAAACCTGTCCCATTGCCTCATAAGGACAGCTAGGTGGTTCAGGGGATAGATTCCTGGGCCTGGAGTCAGGAAGACTTATTTTTCTGAGTTGAAATCTAGCCTCAGACACTTACTAGGTGTATGACTTGGTGTTTCCACAATCCGGCTAGCAGCTTCTGTGAGGTTGCAAGATCCACCAACAACCAGCACCCAGAAAGCTGCCAGCACCCACCAAAGCACAGGTTCTTTTGATCTGCCTTAATAAGGAAAGCAAGGTGAAGAGGTTGGCAAGCTTGCTTTAATTCAGCACACGAATATCATTCACTTAGTTCAGGGGAAAAATTCAGAGCAAAATACAAACAATTTACAAACATCAACAGACAGACCAAATACAGATTCATAGTTACCAACATCTAGGTTCAGCCCAGGAGTTCAGAACAAGGGCTGGCCCAGAGTCATGAGCCACCACTGCTGCGGCAAAGAGCTCCAAAGAAGAGGAGGCCAATCCCTGGTTTTTATATCTTTGTCAGCGTCAGGGGTGAGTCACACATGCGACTCACCCATGCGACCTAAAATCCTCACAAAGAGGTGACTTAAACCCACGTGGTCTAAGAGCCTCTGCTGTCCCAGACATGTAAACTAGGCCCTCCCTGGAGTTAGCCCCACCTTCGTCCCCACCTTAGTTGCCAATCCACACCCACATAGGTTTTACACCTAATTGGGGTTTGGGCCTGGGGCTTAGCACTTAGTAAGATTCAATGAAATAGCTGAATTACTCAAAGCAAACAAAAGCCAAACTCTTCAAGGGCACTTGTTGAACTAAGTGCTAAGGAGCCCATTTTGCTTACCAACACACTTGGGGCAAGTCACTTAACCCTGTTTGCCTCAGCTTTCTTATCTGCAAAATAAGCTGCAGAAGGAAATGGCAAATCACTTGAGTATCTCCACCAAGAAAATCCCAAATGGGATTACAAAGAGTCAGAGGTGACTGAACAACACCACTTCCTCTTGCCTTTCCCATCCTAGTTATTCTGAAACACTCCCTGTCATCCCACAAACCCTTTTCTCCAACCCTCTCCCCAATGTTTTATTCAAAAATGACCCATAGTTTTTTCTTTTTTTAATTTAATTTATTTAACATATTTCGTTTTCAGCATCGATTTTCACAAGAGTTCGAATTACGAATTTTCTCCCCATTTCTACCCTCCCGCCCCATTCCCCAGTCAGCCCTCCCTTCTGTCACTCCACTCCCCTCCCATTCCACTTTCCCTTCTTCTCTTGTAGGGCAAGATAAATTTCTATGCCCCATTGCCCATGTATCTTATTTCCTAGTTGCATGCAAAAAACTTATTTTTTTGTTGGTTTTTGAATGTCTGTTTTTAAAACTTTGAGTTCTAAATTCTCTCCCCTCTTCCCTCCCCACCCACCCTCCCTAAGAAGGCAAGCAATTCAACATAGGCCACATGCATATCATTATATAAAACCCTTCCACAATACTCATGTTGTGAAATACTAACTATGTTTTGCTCCTTCCTAACCCATCCCTCTTTATTGAATTTTCTCCGTTGACCCTGTCCCTTTTTCAAAGTTT